>CM039625.1:16292500-16692500 GCA_022457165.1 Juglans mandshurica | reverse complement strand
ATGTTCAAAATACTAAAGTAGCATAGATTTATATACAAAGTCATATCATTCTCTTAATGCGATCTAAATCATAAAGGACTTGGGTTATGAACATCAAAATTAAGTCCAGCTTCCTCTCCAGATTCGGCTCCTCCTCAATCATGCGAACCCAGTACTCCATCAATCTCGTCCTAGTCGATTCCTGACATAACTTCTATTGGAATGATCGTGATCCCATAAAAGGGTGAGATTTACTCAAAATCTCATTAAGTTAAACAACTAACTGACACAAAAATAAATCAATCATGAAAAAGTGATAGATATGCAATGCATGAGATATGGAAAAATCAGTTTGCATATCTCCCATCCAGATTCTCAACATCTTTTTTAAAAATATGGAGGCACAGGTTTTTACTTAATAAGTAATTTCGTCATCATTTTGATAAGACATAATTTTTTCATAAAAATTTCATCATAAACTTTCATCATAATAGACTTACATAATTATCTTAGTTAATAACATAATGTGTGGTAATGTCACAGTTCCCCATATGCACTTTGAGTACCTACCGGTGACCGTAGTATATAAGAAACTACGTTGTCTATAGACTCGTTCTCAATACATTGGTAAATAACATAACATCATAAAAATTATAACGTGTACACCTACCAGTGTTAGGTGTCATAACATATTGACTTCGCTTCGGTGTTCTTTAAAAAGATCCCATTCGAAGCCTGTTGACTGTTCTTTGTCAACCCATGGATTACCACTTCATTATTAAACACTCCAGAGGGGACAGAGGTGATGGGAACCAAGATGGGCCTAGTCTTAAAGATCATTTGCAACTTCCAGATGGGCCAAGAAGATCAAGGAGACAATGCAAGGATTGATGCAATCCACTTGGGACAAGTTTAGCAAGAGCCCAACATTCAAGATGGGGCTTGAAGGATGAAGATCTAGTTTTAATTCATTTGATTAGCTACGGAAGAGGGCAACGACAAGACTTAAAGGCTTTGAGCTCTTGAAGGGTTTCAACTTATTTAATTCATTTAAAGAACTTATGTTATTAGTTTAGAATAATTGAGTTTATTATGGGAAGCACTTAAGGGGGCCTATGCAAGGGCATGTTGGGAAAGTTATTATTTTATTGAACTAGGGTTAGGGTTACTGTAGCTGAGTTACTGTAGCGCGGCACTGTAGCCACAACACTGTTCATCCAGGGCACTTTTGGAAGATGGGGGTTTATTTTAGCTAGGGTTTCATTAGGTTTTGCTTTACATACTCTATGTAGCCTCATTCTAATAAGTTTATGAAGTTTATGAAATTTGATGAATTTATTCATTGTGAGTTGAGTTTTACTCCTCTTGCTATTTCTGATTGAATTAGAGAAAAGAAAAGAAAAGAAAGGAAAAGAAAGGAAAAGAAAAGAAAAGAAAATTCGAAAAAAAAAAGGAGAAGAAGAAGAAGAGGAAGAAGAAGAAGAAAAGAGAAGGTAATTCAAAGTTGCTACATAGTTTCAACAAAGAGAAAGAAAGTATTTGTTGATTGAGCTTTTATCATCATAGGAGCAGATTACATCTTTCTAGTTGGTATCTTGCTTTATAATTACTCTTTCCTTCGTATAAATTTCTTGAGTCTTGTGTCATTTTATTCATTCCTTGTTTCTTTGATCTATATTACTGGTTGGAATAATACAAGGTTGTATTGTCTTGATTTAGTTCAACTAGTTCTTAAAGAACTTGAGTGGGAAAAGTCTTGAGGTAAAAGGCAAGAGAGTGTGAGACTATTATCTGGAAAAAGCCAATTAAGAGTGAAACACGAGTGGAGTGCCATTATTCAAGTGTAAACACGTAAGGGAGTGTGTGAGGTTTTCCACTAACATTCTTTTTGTGTAGCATATTATGATGTCTCATAGAAGTGACTCATCAACAAATGGTGTGGCAGATAACTCATCTTTTGTGTTGCAAGCCATGCAACAACCGTTTGAGCGGTTGAACTTGGTGTTGGGTGAAGTGAGGGATAGGATGGATAATCAAGAAGAAGTGATTAGAAATCTACAAGGTGAGAGAGGTAGGAGGCGACATGAGCCTAGTATTGAGAATGGGTATGAGAAAGAAGAGTATGGTGAGTTTCTTGTTGCTAGGCGTGCACTCAATACACAAATTAAGATGCATGATACAGAGCAGCAGAGTGAGAACGTTTTTCATACTAGATGCCACATCAACAACAAGGTATGTAGTATGGTCATTGATTTGAGGAGTTGTATTAATTTGGCTAGCACTACTTTAGTTGAGAAATTGAATTTACGTACCTTGAAACACCCTAGACCATACATGTTGCAGTGGTTGAGTGATTGTGGGGAGGTTAGGGTAAATAAGCAAGTGCTAGTTTCTTTTTCAAATGGGAAATACCAGGATATGGTCCTTTGTGATGTTGTGCCTATGCATGCTGGTCATATTTTGTTAGGGAAGCCATGGCAATATCATAGGAATGTGATCCATGATGGGTTAAGGAACATGTACAGTTTTTGAAAAGGATGGAAAAACAATCAAACTTGCTCCTTTAACTCCAACAGATGTCCATGGGGACCAATTGAAATTGAAAAGTGAGGTTGCTCAAAAAAGAAAGAGTGAAAATGAGAGTGATCAAAAAAGAAAAAGTGAAAAGGAGATTGAGCAAACAAGCAAGAGTGAAAGTGAGAATGAGCTGAAAAGTAGGAGTGAAGATGAGAGTGAAAGTGAGATTGAGCTGAAAAGTAAGAGTGAAGATGAGAGATTGAGAAGAAAAGAAATAGTGAGACCGAAAAATGGGCCTAGTCTTAAAGATGGGGGAATGATGGGAACCAAGATTGGAACCAAGATGGGCCTAGTCTTAAAGATCATTTGCAACTTCCAGATGGGCCAAGAAGATCAAGGAGACGATGCAAGGATTGATGCAATCCACTTGGGACAAGTTTAGCAAGAGCCCAACATTCAAGATGGGGCTTGAAGGATGAAGATCCAGTTTTAATTCATTTGATTAGCTACGGAAGAGGGCAACGACAAGACTTAAAGGCTTTGAGCTCTTGAAGGGTTTCAACTTATTTAATTCATTTAAAGAACTTATGTTATTAGTTTAGAATAATTGAGTTTATTATGGGAAGCACTTAAGGGGGCCTATGCAAGGGCATGTTGAGAAAGTTATTATTTTATTGAACTAGGGTTAGGGTTAAAAAAATCTCATATGATCCCAATGAATGCATCATATGAGATTTTCTTTAATCATTAATGATCACTAACATCTTTAGGGACATTATGAAGTCTAATCCAAGTAATCAAGTTCATCCCAACACTTAATCAAAGCTAAGAAATCCTTAATCACCAATATGCGTAAAACCGATTCATGTTTGATGATCAAAACAAGATAGATTTAAAACCTATCATGACATGCTTTTAATCACAAATTTAACCTTCCATAATCATGTTAGGATATTTATAGATCGTATCAAATCTTGCTTAGGACATGCCATAGCTAAACTTCCAATTAAAAACATTCAATCATTCAAACCTTCCTTTAATTGACCCGGTTTTGCATTAAGCATCATAACTTTCTCAAAACTCAACCAAATTTCGTACCAACACTTGGAAAAAAAGCTTGATATGCTCGCTAAGATCAAAAGGAAGAAAACTTACAAATTTTGTGGCCTTCCAAGCTCTCTAGACTGCCTTACACAAGAATACTCAAGAACTCACCAAAACTCACTCGGTTTGTACTCTTTTGATCTCTAAGAGGGAGAAATGCTCTCAAGGCTCAGGATGATGGTTTGAGCTGTGGTGTGGGAGAAATGAGAAGGGGAGTGAAGTATTTATAGGTGGCCAAGGGGTGAGGGACGTTGGATTGGGTGCTTGGTGATTGGTGATTGGGTGAAGTGGGAGGTGCTTAAATCTGAACAATTTACAGATTTGCTTGCATGAGCTTAGGTCACTTGTGCAAAATGGAATAGTGCCCTAAACCAGCATCATTTCCTCTCCACAGTAGCTGCAAGGGTATTGTAGATGACTCCAGGTCATGGGGCATCATTTGGATGGTAGATGATCCCTCAAACCACTCTTGAAAACAGGTGGATGAAGGTGGTTTTGTGGTGGCAGAAAATCAGTTCGGTTTTGGATATTTTTGGCCAGCAAAAATGAGTCAAAATCCTTCATGATGGTCATGGGACTTCTTGGTGATTGGGTGTAGAATGAGGTGGCGTAGGGTGGTGGTGCAAACCATGGCAGGAGGCTGATTCAAACTCAAGCCAATTGGTTCCTACACAAACTAGACCAAGGTGCACCCAGTTTGGTTATTTGAGTTGGTTGATGCGACCAATTTCATCCAAGACTCAAACTGAGTTTTGGAGGGTCTCATAACGTTTTTAAGGACCATATTACCCTTGATGATAAACCATAAAACTGTTGGACCCAAGGGTAAAACAGTCCAAGCATTAAAAGGGCAATGCACAAAACCGATTGAAGCATGGTTTGGGCTTGTTATGTCATTTTTCTTAATGACATGTGGAATGGTTTAGCTAGGGTCTTAACATGGTCTAATCATGGTTTAAGGGAGTAATAATTCAAGAAAAATTGAATTAAAAAGTTTAAGAAAAGATTAAGCATGATTAAGCCTCAAGGCATGGCTTAATGTGCACTAACCTCAAGTATGATGGTTAATGGCCTTAGCCAATTTTCAAAACTTAATTTGGATACTTTGAGTGTGGCATGGCTTAATGTCACGGTAAAATTGACTCATGGCTGAGAGTGTGGCTAAAGTCGAAGAACAAGTATAAGAGTGCGCAGCGGAAGCGTGACTGGGGAATGTCACGAAGTGACATGGTTACTGACAGTCTTGCTTGCGATGGGTGAAGAGTTAGTGTAGGAATGGCATAACGGGAACGTGACGAGGTGTCACGATGTGACGAGAGTACGTGAGGAACCGTACTCACGATGAGTTAGGAGTTCACGTAGCAGGATGTTGGGTAACGCGACAAGGTCACGGTGTAGCTTGGGAGTAGTCTCGAGCTATATGACGTGACATAAGGCGTAGTTCTGAATGGATTCTTGTCGCGTTAAGTGTTGGGATGAACTGTCAAATGGGACGGGTAGCATGAAGAGTCTTGCTAGTCGGGTTAAGAGAAAGTTGGTATCGGAGTATGGCATTTGTCCCTACGAGCATGTGATCAACGTGTTATATGTTGGTCTTAGGCGATAAAGGGGGTAAGGTACATGTGTAATCTGGTGAGACACATGTGCTCGACGGATTCATCGTATATAATGGGCAATCTGTCTTGAGTTTGGTGACATGGTGCTCAAGCCTCGGATTGGCTTAGAGTCGTGTGATGTATATGGATGGTCGTGAGGATTAGAATGAGCTAAGATACATGAAGGTGATGACAAGTGTACTGTCTAAGGATGGGATGCGTGACTTAGTCAGTCTTAGTCATGCATCGGAACGTGGTTAATGAGAAGAATGAGACAGAGGTCTTAGTGTCTTAATCCTAAGGTGAATCATGGATTCACCCTAGCGAGTAAGCACTCGTAGTAGAACGTTAAGGTTGAAAGACATAGTGACCGTAATGGGTCCCCAAAGGTCTTGTCATAGTAAGGGACATGAAAGAGCACAGGATAGGAGGAGAGTGTTCCAAGTGAAGTGTAGCTTATGTTTTCTATGTTTAAGTTGCTTATGTACTAGGAACAGAATAACGTTAAGGTTATGTGTATGCATGTAGGATGCCATCTGATACGCGTATGAATGGACTGCATGGTATGAAAGTAACATGGAGTCCATGTAAGTGTGATGGGAACCAAGGTGGGCTTAGTCTTAAAGATATGTTGCAAGTTCCAGATGGGCCAAATACAAGTTCAAGGGCTTAAACGATGAAGATTATGCTTTGATTCATTTCATAAGCTATGGAAAGGGCAACAACTTGACTTATAGGCTTTGGACACTTGAAGGCTTTCAACTTATTTAATTAATTTCAAGGACCTATTTTATTTGCTTAGAATAATTGGGTTTATGCCTATGTAAGGGCATGTTGGGAAAGTTATTATTTTATTGAACTAGGGTTAGGGTTACTGTAGCCGAGTTACTGTAGCACCGTACTGTAGCCGCGGCACTGTTCACTCAGGGGTATTTTTGGAAGATGGGGTTTTATTTTATCTAGGGTTTTCATTAGGTTTTTTGCTTTAAATACTCTATGTAGCCTCATTCTAATCAGATTATGAAGTTTATGAAATTTGATGAATTTATTCATTGTGAGTTGAGTTTTACTCCTCTTGTTCTTAATTGAACTTTGTAATCTGGGTTCTTGAGATGGGTTCTTCAACGGGTCTAGATTTTAATATAATCTAGGTTCTTGAAACGAGATCTCATCGGGTCTAGGTTCTCCATCCATTGACTTGATTTTGGCTTTCTTGGGGAGTTTTCAAATTGACTGTGGGTTCAAGGGATCTCGTTCCCACGGGTTCATATCAAAGTGTTACGTTCATACTCTTCTAGAGTTTTCTGAGATGCAAGAAAATGAAAAAGAAACACTCTTCCTTTAAGACGCTTTACGAAAAGACATGAAAGATGTTTTACGAAAGAAAATGCTAAGTGTTCAAAGGTATAAGTATGTAGGCCCCTCCTTGGCAACCCCTATTTACGCACCCAAAGTATTAATCGTATGCATGTGAATGGATGAGTATATGATGTATCTATTGTATGTATTTTTCACGAAAACGCATGGCATGAAAGACGATTTTCGGGCTCACGCCCTAAACGATGCTTTTCTCATGAATTGATGTTTTCTCATGAAAATGAATGTTTTCTCATGAAAGGACCGTTAAATGAAAGAAAAGAAAAGAATGAAAGTTCCAGCTCTTTAGAGCTGACATGAACGAATGAATTAAAAGCATGAAATGTATGAAAATACGTAACGGCCACATGAATGAATGAAAAAGGGTACCCAATGAATGAATGGGCAGATTGCAATGCCGGGCAGTAGTACTGATAGTGCACCCAGTGCTGTACCCTGACGGAATGGGATTCCAACCCGCGACCACGGGCGAATCCATTGGCCATAGGGCCGCCAACCCTAGCAGTAAGTTCTCTATGGGGTCAAGTTGATAGTATATGGGGTCAAGTTGATAGTATATAGTGGTCTCTTATTTTATTTTCTATTCTTTTTCTTTGTGGACCAACAAAGCTGTAAGTTTGGGGGTGTTTGATGACTTCTATTTCTTCAATCTGTCTCACTTTTGCATTGCAATGAGGATATTGTTTAGTTTAAGTTTGGGGGTGTAAACTCCTATAGTCATTTTGTCTTCTTGTTTGCTATTTATTTTATTTTACTTGTGATTTTATAACTCTTGAGTTGTTGGATTCTCTTACCAAATATGTATTTGAGTATGATTGAATTCTTTATGACTCTGAAATTTGTTATTGAGGATAGGATTGAGAAAATTTTTCAAAAATTTCTTTTATGTCAGGCTGAGTTTTGTAGGTACTTTGATTTAAACCTTTGACCTTGAACATAATTGAGCACATAGTCAGTTTTCTTTATTCCATTTTACTTATGAAGAGAAGGAATTGAATTAACTAGGTCAGGGAAGTTTAATCTTACTTTGCCATAGAATCCGTTGATGGATCCTTGAGGCGAAATCCTAGTTGATATCAAATAGAAATGATCTAGGCAATTTTTTTGTCAAAACCAAAAAGCTTTCCTAGCCATCCTGATTCTCATGCCATCATTGCATGGTGTATTTCCATAGTCAACGCCCTTGAGCCTTATTTTACATAAGCCTTTATTTGTTCTTTTAACTACATAAACGATTCTCGTTCTAAGCCTGAAAAACCATGAATTTACCTTTACAGTTTGAGAAAATACTTTGATGGAAATCTACATTTGAAGAGAAAGTTAGTTCAAAGGAAATTATGCTCTATACGATCTAAGTGTGAAAAAAAAAACAAAAAGGTTGAAGTTGTTGAAGATTTGAAAAGGCTACAAGAATTGAGGTAGCTGAACGAAAAAGGTGGGAGGCTGAGAAAAAACAAAAAGAGAAAACTTAATAAGTGGAGTGCAAATCAATTCAAAGTTTGCTAAAGGTGTACTTGGTACGACTTCATTGATTACAGCAACAATAATAACACAAGTATGAGCATATAGTCGAGGACGAGTTATGGCTTGAATCCTGTGGATATCTCTTTTATTGTTTTTTCTACTAAGTATTTTCCCAGTTTGCATTGATTTTCCATATCCATTTATTTCTTAGCCCTTACCCTGTGGCCTGTCATTACAAGATTAAAGGCCTTTTTATCTCTGATTTTGGTTTGACTACATTAGTGGAGAGGATTTTTGAAAATTGGACTTATGGGGTTAAGTTTTGAGAGAATTCTTCTGGTTTCAGTTGTTCTACTTTTATCTGAATTTGCAGGTGGTTTAAAGTTAAATTTGACTATCTCACACACACACTGAAGGCCCTTAGCTTTAGGTTGAAGTAAATGCTTAACTCTTGCTTGACAAATTGCTAATTGTTTTTATTGATTTTCTCTCTATCTTTGATGTTAAAAGAGTAAGATACTAGTGATAAAATCTAATTCAGATCATGGCTTGGTGAGTTAAGATACTAGTGATCAAATCTAATTCAGATCATGGCTTGGTGACTTATGAAACTTCTCTATGGGGTCAAGTAGATAGTATATAGTGGTCTCTTATTTTATTTTCTATTGTTTTTGTTCGAGGACAAACAAAGTTGTAAGTTTGGGGGTGTTTGATGACTTGCATAATTTAGTATATTTTATCACTTATTAACTTTATAAACTTTAGTCTAATTTTATTTATTTTTATTGGTTTTAAGCTTCATTGTCATCATTTAAATTTATTTCAGATTTGAAGAAAATGAAGACCGAATTTACAAGCCTATCGTCTAAGAACTCTCTCATATAAATGAACATGTTATTTGAATATAGGAGTTACTAAATAAAAGAGAAAAATGCATGCAGGAGTTGGACGCGGGACATAGGAACTTTGACTTGGTCTTCATGGCTTGTGTGCACTTGCATAGCTTTTGGCTTCTGCACGCATGATGGGCGATTGAATTTTGAATGACTCCTTTTCGAAAATAGGAAGAAACAGAAAGGACACGCACGAGATGGAGCTTTGACTTGGTCTTCATGGTTTGCGTGGGCTAGTCTGGGTCTTTGGCTTCTGGCACGCACGAAATTGAATTCAAAAAAGGTTTTTGATTGACTTTTCTGAGAAGAACGGCATTGGTGGTTTTCCAAAAGAAAAAAAAAAGTAACGGAGCGAAGGAAAAAAAAAAAGAAGAAAAGAAAGGAAAGAAAATTAAAAAAGCAGTAGTTTCTTTTGGTTTTTGGCACGTTTGGACGCTACGATGGGATTTCTTTGGAGTTTTTCGTTTCAGACGCTGCGGCTTGCGAGGGACGACACTGTGGATAGAGAGGAGCATTTTTAGTGTTCATTTTCTTCTATTCTTCTTTCAGAAAAATTATGGTGAATTCGTTTATGTTGAATTTAATTTTTAGCATGAACTAAATTTTCTTTATTCTAGGAAAACGATGTAATCTAGTTCCGAACTATGCTTGCTTTTCTATATTAATTTAAAGTACTTCTCTTTTGTGTTTGTCTGATTTATTCTGAGCTTATAGCTTCTAATTAATTGGCCATTAATTGGATGATTTTAATATTGTGATTTGCTGTCGAAAGAGGGAATTGTAGGATAGATCTTAGATATTTCGGCATAGGTAAATATAGAGATCGAAAGATTTGTATGAATCTATGTAGTATTAAAATTATTAGTCTTATATTGCTTTCTTGCTTTATTAATTTGCATACTCTTGTGTAAAATGATGAACAAGAATAATTTCCAATTGACTATCGAAAGAGGCTTTTGGATGTTTGTGGAGATTTGCTAACAACAGAGAGAATTAAATTCAATTATTTAGATGAGTATAGTATAGTGAGGGATTAGGTGAAATCGATTTCCTAGAAGTTTTTTTTCCCATTGATTTGATCTTCAAACAATATCTTTCTTTTCCTTTGAATATTATCTTTGAATTAATTTTATTTTAATTTGCAATTACAAAAATCTTAGTGACTTTTCTAAATAAATTCAAAATTAGTATAATTTCAGTATTTGTCAAAAGTAAGTTATCAATCCCTGAAGACGATACTCTTCTCATCACTTTGCTATAAAACTACGATACTGTGCAAGCAGTTTTGCACCGATCAGTTAGGACCCAAAGAGGACGGACCGGATGGAGCAATGGATCCAACTAATTGAGGAGGAGCCAGACCTCGAGAAAAGACTGGACCTTATTCTTATGTTCATAGCACTATTCCTTCATGCTCTAGAATGTATGAATCAGCTTATCTAGCTTTGGAGACTTTTATGATTAGATGTACTAAGTTTTTGCAATGATTTTGTTTGAATTCATGATGATCATTAATGCATTGGAATGTTTTTAGTTATTCTGGCATAAGTTTTATTTTCACCCTTAATACGCTGCAAATATTGCATTCTATTAGTTGCACTTATAGGATGCATTGCATACTAACTGTCATGTAAGGGGGCATATAACCTTGTGTTACATGTCCCAATGCTCCAATTCTCCGTTCCATCCCATGCAGAGGTTGGGGGCATCACACCTTGGACGTTCGCCCAATGGGGGGTTGACCTAGTTGGGCCCTTCCCGTCCTAAAAAGGTGAAGTCAAGTTCATGATCGTAGCAGTTGACTACTTTACGAAGTGGGCAGAAGCAGAACTTTTGGCAACCATCACGAGCAGGGCTGTGACAAAGTTCTTGTGGAAAAATATCATTTCTCAATACGTAATTCTGCAAAGCATAGTCTCGGATAACGGGCGGCAATTTGATTCAGAGCACTACAAGGAGTGGTGTGCCGAGTTAAAGATACATGTCAAATATTCATTCCCAGGACACCCACAGGTGAATGGATAGGCAGAGGCTACAAACAAAACATTGCTAGGAATTCTGAAGAAGAAACTTACGGACAAGAAAAGGGAATGGGTGGAGGAACTAACAGGAGTATTGTGGGCCTACAGTACCACAATAAAGACCCCCTTGTGGAAGTCAGTTTGCCAAGTTACTGAACTTGCCATTTTTCAGCACCTGAGAGTGATGAAGCTATGGAAGAACACCTCGACCTTCTAGAGGAAGAGAGAGAGGTGGCTGAAGTCAGAATGATACTCAACAAGAAAAGGCAGAATATTATTTCAACAAGAGAGTCAGACCCAGGACATTCAAGATAGGAGACCTGGTGCTAAGAGAAAGTGGGGTCACCACAAAAGAATAGGGCAAGCTCGGACCCCAACGGGTAGGACCATACGTGGTAGTGGCCAACCACAGGTTTGGGTCGTACCGCTTGAAGCATAGCCAAGATACCTGAAGAATTTTTACCCTTGATTATGCTAAATCCTTGATTTGTTAGAACTCTATTGTTGAATTCTTGATTATGTTTCGTAGTAAATAAAGCGTCCATTCTGGGCCAATGTCAACCCACCCAAGGAAAAAGAGTACGAAAGTCAACAAACCACGCGACCTTTAAACACCAATGACGAGTCTCAAAGACTCACGATGCCAAAGAAAAAGAGCACGGAGGTCAACAACCCACGTGACCCTTAAACACCAATGACGAGTCCAAAAACTCGCGGTGCCCAGGAAAAAGGGCCCGGAGGTCAACAGACCATGCGACACTTAAATACCAATGATGAGTCTCAAGACTCGCGATGCCAAGGAAAAAGGGCACAAAGGTCAACAGACCAAGTGACCCTTAAACACCATTGACGAGTCTCAAGACTCGCAGTGCTGAGGAAAAAGGGTGCGGAGGTCAATAGACTATGCGACCCTTAAACACCAATGACGAGTCCAAAGACTCACGATGCCCAGAAAAAGGACGCGCAGTCAACAAACCACGCGACCCTTAAACACCAATGACGAGTCCAAAGACTCGCGGTGCCAAGGAAAAAGGGCGCGGAGGTCAACAGACCATGCGGCCCTTAAACACCAATGATGAATCCAAAGACTTGTGGTGCCAAGGAAAAAGGATGTAGAGGTTAACAGACAACGCGACTCTTAAACACCGATAACGAATCCAAAGACTCGCGGTGCCAAGGTAAAAGAGTGAGGAGGTCAACAGACCACGCGGCCTTTAAATACCATTGTCGAGTACAAAGACTTGAGGTGCCAAGGCAAAAGGGCACGGAGGTCAACGGACCACACGACCTTTAAACACCAACGTCGAGTACAAAGACTTGTGGTTCGAGGCAAAAGGGCGCGGAGGTCAATAGACCACGCGACCCTTAAACACCAACGTCGAGTATAAGGACTAGTGATTCAAAGGAAAGGGGCACAGAGAACAACAATGACAAGTACAAAAACAAGCCAGTCGCATAGTAAAAAGAAAAGCCTCATGAAATCAAAGCAAAGTGTAACATGGTAAAATGCCAAAAACGGATAAGTGTTCCCAACATGCACAAGTACAGAAGTGTTCATATTGTTTACAAAAGCTAATACAAAAGGCTATTACAAAAAGCAATTAAAAGTGCAGAGTGGAAGACAACTATTACAAAAGGCTAAGTGCTAGGACTGTCGGAAGGTGGAGGTGGGCATGAACTATCAAAGGCATCCGGCATGGTGTCCTAACCAAAGGTCTCAACAAACTGATGCGAGGCTGCATCAGGTTTAAACATCACCAAGTCTAAGCGCCTCAAGTCGGTATGGGGATTGGCCAACAAGTGCGATCTAAGCCATAACATGCCAGCCCCATATCCATAACCAAAAGCACGAATATTCATCATAGTTCTACTTAAGAATATTACATAAAAGAGTCATCATAGTTTATACGAGTTTCTAAGGAACTCCCAAAAACATAGAACCAAACATTTAAAAGCTAAACAGAAGATCCTTTCCCAAAAGTGGAATGAGTCAGGACTAGGGTCCCATCCTCAAGGACACTAAAGAATATTCACCTAGGCGGGCGAACGTCTAAGTCCAAACCCAACTCTATGGCAATCTCCTTAGCCTCTACGACAAAGTTCTTAGCTTGTTCTAGATGCCTTGACACAAACTCATATCTTGCTTAAGCCTCAACATCCTGAGGGTCCAATGATGCAAAATGGACATCGGACACATTGATAATAGCTACAATCTTTTTGATTCGCTGAGCTGACACCTTAAGCAACTCTAGGGTAGATTGACGGCGAGCCTCCACAGTGAACTCGACCTCTATTATTTCACTGATTCCATCCATACTTAATGGTCTCGAGTACCTGGTACAACTTCTATCATTCTGAGTGAGGAATGATAGTGGGTAAATATAACAGTGAGATTTCAAGAAATCTCAATAAGTAAACAAATAACGTGCAACATATATCATAACCATATGCAGCAAACTTAACAATGAATGCATGGAGATAAACTTATACATATGCACTTGACCTTTCAATGACTTCATATAAAAACATGACATTTCATAACTTTTGCTTTCATAAACATGCTTTCATCACTTCATACTTGTTCATTAACATACTTATGAACTCGTGGCGTTTCTTGCTTATAATATAACATTGGACACCTCACGGCTCCCCTATGCACCGTGTGTTTTCCGCTAGTTACCACATCAACCATTGGTCACTTTAACCAATGTGACTACGTCTTGACTTTCATATACGGCAGCTCGCATTTCACCTTCATCGTTGGTGCACCCACTAGCTTTAGGTGCAATCCCGCTCTGGTATCCTTTTCTTTTAGGTACCATTCGAGATCTGCCGACCCAGGGGTATCCCTCCATTTTAATCACTCTTGAGAGGACAGAGGGGTAGCCCATGGTTCTCAAATCCTTTCTTTGAGTAAGATGAGGTTGTATATGGAAAAGAAAAAGAAATTTCCTATGCATACACGTGAGAGAAATTAACAGGGTAACTGGAGGGGACAATATTGATTTGGCCCGAACTAGGGGCCCAAGTACTTGGGACCTAGGGCCCATCTTTTGTAAAGAGAGTTATGGATCGTGCCTGGAGTCTAGCCACCATGTTTAGTAGGGCGGAGAGACCTTTCTTTACATTGTGAATACAAATAGAGTGATGATCTAATATTTTCGTGATATTAGGGATAAGTCTTATTATGGCTAAGTCTCAGATGAAGTTGGTCAATTAACAATACTGATCCAATACTGTCCATGCCTATATATAGAGGCAACATGTAATTCTCTAAACGGATTTTTGAGTATTCTTAAACCATCACCCACCATTTATTACCGACTTAAGTATTAGAGGTGTTTCAGGCATATTGTGCCGCCAACTTAATGATTTGCAGGTAATGAACGGTTACAACCGGTGGTGGGACACGTGCTTTACACATACCAGGACTATTTTAATTATGAATTTTATAAACAATCTTAATGACCTTTCGGCATATATCTACTGTCCAGAAAATTTAAAATTCTCGGTCAGAGGAGTTAATTCTTTATAATCGAAAGTGTTTCAACATAGAATAAGTTTTAAACATTGGACTAAAGAAATCATTATTTGAGATTTGTAGGTGTCATGATCAGTTTATCAAAAGACATCTAGCACAACAAATGTAGGAAAATATGAGCAAACCATGTGTATACAATTGGGACATTCTCCTTAAAATATCAATATTAATTAGAGTTAAGGTTTGACGTTTAATTAATAATTATCATTTCTTCATAATTGGGACACACGTGGCCTGAATCTTTTATAAGTCAGAAGAAGGGACCAATAAGCAGCTACCTGCAAGTCAATTTAGAAATAAAACTAAAAAATTATTGGAAACTTTTGAGTCCAGAAGTTTTTGTCAACAAGTTAGGATTATCTCACAACTTTGCAATTTTTTAATTTTTCTTTCCAAAAGGACTGTGAGCTCCTTTTCGTTCCTGCCTTTGACATTAATAGCTCCACTACTACACAAATTTACAATTCTTAAAGTCAACAGCCTGCACTTTCTAATTATAATAATTATTATTATTGCTAATTAAAAAGCCTGCATGCATGCGCTTATTTAACACATGGATAGATTGGTTATGGAAAAAGTAAGACCCATATAAGAAATTTTATTTTTTGTATTGATTTTTAATTTTTATCAAAGTGCTCTCATGAGATTTGCATATTTTAACTTGTATATAGCATTATTCTTGAACGAAAGTGGAGTTAGCTAGGGTACTTTGGGTTGATGGAATATTAGAAAGTTGGCCTTAGGAAAAACATGTAAGATTTAAATCTCTAAAAATACTGCAAGTACTTATCATCATGATGACCTTGTTCCCAAAATATCAGATGATCATCGAATGGCGTAACTTCAGCCATCATAGGCCACCAATATTATTTAATTTTTGTAAACGTTGGTGCTAGCTAGGTAATAATTATGTGTTGCTTAACGTGCAAACATGATTATAGAAATTCAGCAAAACAAAAAAAAAAAGCATGATTATAGAGTTCTGAATTTCTAACTATATGTATTAGAAATTATTAGATACTTAATTTTGAAGAAAAACGCTCTTGCAAACTTGCTTATTAACATATCAAACATAGGTAGAAATTACTTATCATAGATAAGAATGATGTGATACTGCCTGCAAAAATTTACACAAGTACTCGAAGAAAACACCAATCTAGACTCAATAAAGCAGTATTTTTCTCTCCTTTTTTCCCTATTTTTGCAAACTTGCTTATTAACATGATATCAAACATATATATGTAGAAACTTGTTACATCAGTTAGCATATATAAAAATAATATTTGTATTTTAAATTTTTTTTGTGACTAAAGTGCTTCTAGGGAAGTTGTGTATTTGCACATTAATTTATAAATAATTAACTCTTATCATAATATGAATGATGTGATATTATGATTTGAGAAACACCAGTGCTAGTTTGATGAAAAAGAACAGCTATAAATATGCATATTTGGGTTTTCAACGAGCAACGTACTCCTAACTGCCAAGTGGGTTTCTATACAATTTTTTTTTTTTGTCGCACATATGCGGGATTTTATAAATTTTTTTATCTATTTTAATTAATAATATAAATTGAGAAATAAAAAATAAAAATAAATTATTCCTTAATTTTAATAAAACTACATTTCATAAAAATTGCAAATATATTCAAGTTGGTGTACAAATCAAAATGCAAATCAAAATGCAAATCATAAAGTATTACAATCTCAAAATTGAAATTCATAAAGTTCCATAATTCTTAAACACAATTTTTAAAAAGATATAATACGACATGCACAACCCTTCTGTGGCTTTGTTTTAAGAGTAATGCTACTACATACAGTCGTGAAATGCGCAAACGCCGTACAGTCGCTTTGAAAAAGAGTGGGGTCCACTATTAGAAAATTAATTTCTTTTCATGTGGGTCCCATATTTAGTCACTTATTTCAAAGCGACTGCATGACGCTTACACAATCACGACTGCAAGTATAATTTCTCTTGTTTTAAATGGAGGACAGTTTATAAAAAGTAAGTTGTAAAATAATTATATGAATATCACTGTTTTAAAAAATGTGATCCATTTAAGGTAGAGTTTGTAAATAAAGTTATAAAAAATATTGCATCATATTTAACATAACAATTATCAACCAACAATAAAGTTTTGATAAATAATATAACATAACAATTCAACAATAAATGGAGTGTATGTTAATATTATAATTAGGGATTTATTATGCATCAACCACTATTCACTCTCAAACCTCCATACCTATAGCCTTTTCATAGGATGTTAGGGTGTTTTTCATAGAGTATGAGCGTGTTTTTCATAGGATGTGGGGTGTGGGGTGGTGAATAGTGGCTGATGAAAAGAATGTTTCTTATATTTAACACTCTATTAGGTTAACATACACTCCAATAACAAAAGTTTGATAAAATAGTATAAGATAACAATTCAAAGTAACATCACACACTAAAAAAAAAATACAAAGTGAAAACTTTCACAATTATCAACCCAACTACATGCTAACCAATATAAGGGACAATACCATGACACCAACTTAGACCAATATTAATAAAACACACCACATCAAGTTCTTTAAATCTTTCTCTATTGTTGTTAAATATTCTTTTTTCCTCTTTTTTTGTTATTTCCATATTCAAAATAGTTCACTCTTCATTTCAACAGACATGTTTTTCTAACTGTCATATTCTTCCAATCGATTTTTATTTTTCAATGGTCACATTCTCCCAACATATATAATCTTCTAATGGTCATTTTCTGTCATTATAAAAATACGATGATCATTTCCACACTAATTCGCATTAGCTTACATACAAGTTTCTTGTCCAAGATACGAACGTGGCTGGTCATGGAAGAAAAAGGAGGATCAACATCACATGGTTGTTCTATACAATCTCACACAATCATCAGTGATATGAACTCCACCAACAATTGTGATGAAACCCGATAACAATGATGGCTTGGAACCCCAAGATCGTATTGACAAGATTTGTTGAGCCTTGACCAGTCACCCAACTAGATGAAAAACCAAGACTACGAAGGATTGAAAACGCCACACCAAGAAATCAGAATCAAGTTGATAAGTTTGGAGCTTGAACGCCACAAGATTAACTTGATAAGTTCAAAGAGTTCTTTGAAGATCCAAGAGGAACACAAGACCTCACAAAGACAAATAAGCTTATGAAATTTCAAATATAATATTAAAACTCGAAATAACCCTTCTATATACTTGGAACAACCCTCCAAGAATAGGAAAAGTCATAACTACAGCTTTAAAAGCAATACAAATATTAACATAACAAGTCCCACGATTTTTAGGCCTCTTGGACTTCTAGAGGCAGCCAGAAATGACTAAATGACTAAATTCAATGTATTTCACGTACCCAGGCAAGACCAAGTTCATTCACCTATTTAATATTCTTGAAACTTAACAAATTCATGTCCTTTAATGGACAGACCATTCATCATATTTCTACGTGCTAATTAGCCTCTTCAATTGCCTTGATGACATGGACTAAGTCTTGAATATTATTTGAGCCCATCTTGGTCTTTTTAGAATCAGCCCAATTCTCTTGGATTAACCCATTTAGTGCTTCCTTGAAACGTTTGGCTCTAAGTCTTGTAATTGGGCCACTAGGAAGTGACAAAGGGTCTTGTGCAAATTCAGCTCCATTCCCACTTGTATGAGCAGCATGTCCAGCTCCTTGGTTTGCATCAATCAGTCATGATGATTGGTTGCAAACCTTGGTTCCCATCACATGCAATTCATCCAGCATATCATCTAGTCTAGGAATGGGATGACGATACTTTACCGTTATGTTGTTGATGGCTCGGCAGTCAACACACATCCTCCATGTTCCATCCTTCTTAGGAACTAACAGCACCGGAATCGCACAAGGACTCATACTTTCACACACAAACCCCTTCTCCAATAATTCACTTACTTGCCTCTGAAGTTCCTTGGTCTCCTCGGGATTACTCCTATAAGAAGGTCGGTTTGGAATTGATGCACCAGGTATGAAATCAATTTGATGTTCAATCCCTCGGATTGGAGGTAAACCATAAGGTAACTCTTCAGGAAGGACATCTTCAAACTCTTGCAAAAGAGAAACAATATTGCCCGGCAAAGCACCGACGAGATCATTAGCACATAAAAGAGCCTCCTTGTACATGAGTACAATAAGGGGCTGGTGTGAAAATAATGCTCTCTTGATCTCACTTTTTTTTTGCAATGTAATTGAATTTTTCCTCTCTTGCTCTCACTATAGACGAAATCCTCTCTCTTTCTTTTTCACTCTGAATTTTTCCTTTCCTTTTCCTTTTTTTTTTTCATTCGAACTTTGTAATTTTAATTGGTCCTCCCTGACCTGTTTTGGAGTTAATGGCACAAGAGTAATAGGTTGCCTATTAAGAGTGAAGGAATACTTATTTGTGAATCCATCATGCGTAACTCTCAGATCATACTGCCATGGTCTTCCCAATAGTAAATGGCATGCGTGCATAGGTACCACATCACAAAGCACCTCATCCTCATATTTGCCAACGGATAATGCCACCAACACTTGTCTTGTCACCTTGATTTCCCCACATTCATTCAACCACTGAAGCCGGTAAGGTTGAGGATGTTTCAAGCTAGTTAAAGCCAATTTCTCCACCAAATAAGTGCTGGCTACATTTGTGCAACTCCCACCATCGATAATGACACTGCAAACTTTGTTATTTACAAAGCACCGAGTATGAAACAAGTTCTCCCTTTGGTTACTTTCTTCCTCCTTAACCTGCACATTGAGAACTCGCCTTGCAACCAATAAATTTCCAACCATAGCATTTTGCTCATCGTCAGCATCCTCCATAGATGGCATATCATCATTATCTACTTCTTCCTCATTTTCTGACTCAAGCTCTCCTTGGGCATTTATCACCATCACCCTCTTGTTTACACACTGGCTGGCTATATGTCCGCGCCCCTGACATTTAAAACACTTAATATCACGTGTTTTAGAACTTAAAGTCTCGATTGTAGCCATAGGCAGTCCCCTCCTAGCCAATCCCTTTCATTTGAATTGTTCCTCCACCTTTATGGCTTGATGCACCATATCCGTCAACTCAACATTGCATCTCGACTATATCAGCAATCTCACGATTTAAACCGTGCAAAAACCTAGCCATGGTGGCTTCCCGGTCCTCTTCTACATTAGCCCGGATCATAGCTACCTCCATCTCCTTGTAATACTCATCCACACTCTTAGATTCTTGAATTAACCTCTGTAATTTTTTATACAATCTCCTATAATAGTGGCTGGGTACAAAACACTTCCTCATAAGCATTTTCATTTCCTCCCAAGTGTCCACAGGTGGCTCTCTATTCCTCCTCCTATTAATCAGTAATTGATCCTACCACACAATGGCATAATCGGTAAATTCAATTGCAGCCAACTTAACCTTCTTTATCTCTGAGTAGTTGTGACAATCAAAAACCATCTCCATTTTAGTTTCCCACTCCAAATAAACTTCAGGATCATTTTTACCTTGAAAAGATGGGATTTTAATCTTTATATTTCCTAAATCGTTATCCCTCCTAGGCCTACCCATCATAGCTTCTCTATTTCTATACCCACGCTCAATCCTGCCACGGTTCAAATATTGCTCATCAAACTCCTCCGACTCTGCCTCTCCATCAACATTCCGCCACGGACCACGACCACCATGCTGCCTATTGTGGATGTCATGTTGCTAGCCCTTAGGAGTTTCCGCTTCTACCCTGTCCAACCTTTCGTGAATAGGTTCTAATTCAGCCCTCAACATACGCCTCATCTCCCCTAACATCACTTGCATTTGGAGGTTTGGAACTGGAGGTTGTCGAAATTCTTCGGTTGTGTCTTCTTCTTGATTATTAGACATGTTTTAAAATCTGCAAACAAAGTTAGAATCCTCACAAGCACTCCCTCACGTGTTTCACTTAAGAATTGATACACTTGCACTCGTGTTTTCACTCTAAACGGCTTTTACCCTCATATGGTCTCACACACTCTTGCCTTTTTCCACTCTTATGTGTCTTCTTTAGTTCTTAATCGAACTTCAAGAAACTTATTCAAAATAATCCAGCAGCAATTCAGAAAATAAACAACCAAAACTCATCAAAAGTTCAAATACTTGAATAAGGTGAGATACAAGATTGAAAGGAAGAAGTTTTCTTACTGGAATCGTGTACCTTTTTTTTTTAATGTCTTTTTCGTTTTTTTTTTTTTCAGCAAAGAACAGGAAATAGAACGAAAATAAAAGATAGACAAACTTATCTTAGAACCAAAGTTCTGATACCAAAATGATATGAACTCCACCAACAATTGGGATGAAACCCGATAACAATGATGGCTTGGAACTCCAAGATCGTATTGACAAGATTTGTTGAGCCTTGACCAGTCAGCCAACTAGATGAAAAACCAAGACTACGAATGATTGAAAATGCCACACCAAGAAATCAGAATCAAGGTGATAAGTTTGGAGCTTGAACGCCACAAGATTAACTTGATAAGTTCAAAGAGTTCTTTGAAGAACCAAGAGGAACACAAGACCTCACAAAGACAAATAAGCTTCTGAAATTTCAAATCTGATATTAAAACTCGAAATAACCCCTCTATATACTTGGAACAACCCTCCAAGATAGGAAAAGTCATAACTACAGCTTTAAAAGCAACACAAATATTAACATAACAAGTCCCACGATTTTTAGGCCTCTTGGACTTCTAGAGGCAGCCAGAAATGACTAAATGACTAAATTCAATGTATTTCACGTACCCAGGCAAGACCAAGTTCATTCACCTATTTAATATTCTTGAAACTTAACAAATTCACGTCCTTTAATGGACAGGCCAGTCATCATATTTCTACGTGCTAATTAGCCTCTTCAATTGCCTTGATGACATGGACTAAGTCTTGAATATTATTTGAGCCCATCTTGGTCTTTTTAGAATTAGTCCAATTCTCATGGATTAGCCCATTTAGTGCTTCCTTGAAACGTTTGGCTCTAAGTCTTGCAATTGGGCCACTAGGAAGTGACAAAGGGTCTTGTGCAAATTCAGCTCCATTCCCACTTGTATGATCAGCATGTCCACTCCTTGGTTTGCATCAATCAGTCATGATGATTGGTTGCAAACCCCACCAAAATTATTTTTGCAACTATTTTGCTAAACCACCAGTGTATTGTCACAAGTATTTTTGAATGAGCTTTTGGTTGAGTCGTTCTATTTTTCTCTCATATTCAGTTTGCTATAAAAATTCATGAACCTTATTTTGATCAAATAAGATATGGTTTCAAAAGGCTAGAGTTTTCTTCCATTCAAAAGATTACCACTGCTAACAATATACTTGCATATGGTGTTATGACTCTTATTTTAGTGATGAATACTTAAAGAGTACTTGTGAAAAAAAAAATGATGACATTGCCATATTGCTAATGATTCGTAAAAAGCGTTGAATTCCAGACATGCTGGGGACTGTTAATTGCATCCACTCAAAATGGAAGAATAGTTCGACTTATTAGCATGATAACTATTTTGGTCATATCTATGAAACAACATTTATTTTAGATGTAGTAGATTCCGTACGATTTGTAGATATGACACTATTTTTAGTTATGAAGATTTTATAATGATATAAATGTACTAGATAGATCATTTATATATTTTTTTACCTTATCCAAGGGTGTACTCATTTTATCAAGTACATGGTAAATGGTCATAAGTATTAAAAAGGTATTTTATCAATATGCATGGCATATGTTGACGCAAATTTCAGTAATCTTGTATTACCCCATTGACCTGCGACCCGAAAGGAGAGCTTGGAAAATCCAATGAGGGATGCCTTTGATCTATAAGACAGGCAAGAATTGTGCTCTTGCAAATGCTAATGAATCTATGAATCAATGATACGTACTTGGTGAATTATTTATAAGGGTGAGGTGATATATGGCAAGACTTCTCTACCGATGCAATTCTCAAAACACTTAGTTTGGGTTATTACCTTCTGGAATACGGTTTGACTATTAATTAGGGTTGTGCATAAAAGGCCTTTGGGCCAATCCGTCCGCAAGAACCGACATTGCCCACCTGACAAAAGTCGGGTTAAAACTAGATGCGCGTTGGATGGGCTGTTTAGCGGGCGAAACCGTAACCCACATCCAATCCCCCGATAATATCTAACCCCCTTTCTTCATAAAAAACCCTAGTCTCTCTCTCTCTCTTCTCTTCTCTCTCTCTCTCTCTCACAGATGGTGGTTTACTTTGCTCTTCTTCATCATCAACAGAACATGGCGTATGTAAACAACAGTGAAGATTACTTGATTAACCAAAGCGTAGGCCCCAATTTCTTCAATGATGAGGTTCTTCAAGTCTCGCACTGTAGATTCTTGGGAGAAGGGATGGTCATCCTGGGCGAAGCAGAGCGAACATCATCCAGTGAAGGATAGCATATATCCCGGGACTACTGATTTTCAAATTCCAGGGTTGGGTAATGAACTTTTTTCGCATCCGAGAAATGGATTCCAGACGATGAGTCCACTTCTGGGCTCTTAGTTTCGACCCTCTTCTATTTCGTTTTGCAGTTCTTCAACTTGCAAGAAAAATTCAACACACCATTAAGCTTACTTTCACTCGTTCTAACCTGATATCTCATAAACCTTGCAGTTCCTTTGAGCTCATCTTCAATCAAGTCCTTGAATATCGGAACCTGCACTTAGCCGATGGTTTTCTTTCCCAGAACGATACCTTCACAGCGAAGATCGAACTTCAAAAAAAGATTATGCTTGCAGTCATCATCAAGAACTGAGATTTCTTTAAGATCAAAGTGCATCTCATGATTCCACTCCGGATTCCCATCTTCCACTCTGTCCACTGGCATTTCTTGACACTGAAGATGTTTTCACTCTAGCTTCTTCAATTCATCATTGAGAAACAATTTTTTACGCTGCAGATTTTGTTTCTTCTTGCCTTCATCATTGACCAGCGTTTTTTGACACTGTAGATAGTGTTGGTCAGGCTTTTTCTTCACTTCATCACAGACAAGTTAGTGGTGGTGGGTGTCGAAGGTTAGAACACGAAGAAGGAAAAAAGGAAAGAGGTGAAATGTCGGTTCTGATTTTTTTACCCGACCCGCAAGCATGCGGGTCGGATTGGTTTAGCCTCTATTCTAAATGTTTGCGGGTCGGGTCGGGTCGGCCCCAATACTGGCTTCGATGGATCGGGTTGTAGGCCTACTGTTAATGGCATCTATTCGACACGAATATCTTTCTTGGGCTTATCTTTAAAGATTTGTATCTCATTGGTATATAGATAGTTAGGTTTTCATATCAGTTAGGTTTTCATATCAGTTATGCCTTTTTAGGGTTTGTCTTTGTGGACTAGCCCCGTTATTATAGGGATATATAAGTGATTGACTTTTATCCCTAGACTCATATAGTGTGTTCACTATAAATTGATCTTTTGACCACCTTTTGTCACGTGAACCTCGCATGATCATGGCTTTTAGTCGCTTGTGGCTTCTTCCTCGCCTATTAAACATTTTTATATCCAACATTTACCTTGCAAATTTCATTCACATATGTGCCACTGGGAATTTCTTCTTTTCTTTTTATCTTTTTATTCCATGTCATCCATTTCAAATCCAATACCTTTCTTCTAGACACATATCCTTCCCTTGTAGCGTGCATAATTTTTGCTTTCTTTCTATCTAACAGTTAACCTACTGCCCCAAAGTTCACTTCATCATGTAGTGTGAAATCTCTCAGGTCGTCTGACACACGTCACCTCATAAAGCACTGAATACGATATTTGTTCGGTGTGCACTATTGTCTTTCGACATGTGGCACTTTTTCTTTGGCTTCAATCACTGTGCCCCTGTCATTCCACCTTCCTAGAACTGTCATCATCTTCCTCTCTTTAATCTCTTCCATCCCCTTTCTTGCACCAAGTGTTCTTTGCTTCTCCTTAACCCGTCTGCCCCTTCATCAAGTTCTTTGTGTCCACCAAAATCACTAGCTCCTACCTTCGAATATTTCGAGTACTTCGCTCAAATGGCTCCAAGAAATTCCTTCTGCTTCACTTCTAGATCCTTTTGACCTTATAGTTCCACAGACAAGTCTTGTGATGATGAGTCCTCACATTCTGTTAACTTTGAAGGGAGCCGTTGGTCTGCCACTATTGGTCGGGTGGAATTGGATTCAATGGGGGATTGGTATGGTAACCCTAACTTGGTGGATATGATCCTTCCCAAGTCCCGCTGCAACATTGTCAATCCTGAGGGGGGGGGGGGTCATTGATTTTGAATATGAGTGGAAGTTTTCAGAGATTTTTTATTTATTTATTTTATCTCTAGATATGGGTGGAAGTTTCTCATTAGTGAAGCTGAGACGTCATGAGTTTCCAGTGAGGACCTCGTGGAGCCATGTTCCCGTAATTTTGATGTTACTCTCACCCGGGGAGAGATGGAACGTTTGGATATTATTTATTCATGGGTTGGGGAAAACCCAAATTTTGTTGATTCCACTATGATCCTCAACTCACGTGCCCGTCGGCCCCTAGTGTCCAAAGAGAGGTATGGGGTGCCCTCGACCACCAATCGTCCCTTCGTCTAGTGGTTGCCACGAGACTCAAAAGTCACCTCTATCGACAAATCTTGATCACCTTGTAGACGTAATTGACCAAGGATCTTAGGACATTATTGGTCTCTTCATTCTTTAACTCGATTCCCGAGGTCTTCCCAGACTCTTTTTCGTAGGTCTTATATGAACGGTTTGAGTTGTCTTTTTCTTCAATGGCGAGTGTAAAAGTCCGCCAAAAATTCAAGATATGAGATTTTTTAGCCTTTAGGAACCTCGTGAAAACCTGAAAGTTTTCATGAATAGACTCAATCGTGTAGGTTTTAGTCTGTTAGTATAGTCAATGTTACCACCCACTATGGTGCCAGAAATGCGATTTTTATTTATTTGAGGTACCTAGAAGTTTCATAATGGGATAGGTTCTATGCCATTAGTTTCACTTGAATATTTAGGATTTTATGGAGCAATAAGACCATTTCAGTTTCCAGATGAAACGATTGTTCGAAAATGTGTGAATATTTTGAGGCACTTCAGAGTTAAGATTTGATTAACGATTTGCACTCTAAGGTTAGTTTGATTATTTAGGATTTTACAGTACCAAGTCTTTTTAGGAGTGAATAGTAACCTCGGCAATAGCACCTAGAGCAGTGTTTTCAAAATCATAGTGTAGAATGTCCAAATTAGGTTAGGGAGGTTTTATTTGGACACTTGGCAAGATCTTAGTCTCACTTGGTGAATAGTATTGGATACTTGGCAAGAAGAACCATGAGATGGAAATGTGAAAGAAATCAAGCATTGAGACCATGCCACCTAAAGAAAAATACTATTCCATCCAACCATCCAATTTGTGCCAAACCAAAGAGGGTTTCAGCCCTAGTGAAACCCTAAACATTTGGAATCCAAAAGCTTGGTTGAAACCGAAACCCCAAATGGTTTCCCCAAACTCCAAATTTGCTTCCAAACCATAAGTGGATCCGGTTTCTAGCTTAGTGTTTAACCACATGATTAAATCCCTCCACATGTTATTAACCACTCAAACGCATGTTATGAAATCATTATTCAATCTTTTAAACCTTGAAAATTTTATTTGCCCAAGAAAATTTAGATTTGGTCTTGATAGCAACCCAAACCCTAGCCAAACCCTCTTTAAACCTCAAATTGATGCCCATTCGGTTAAGGCCCATAAGGCCCAAGAAATTGAGCCACCTTTGCAAGGCTTACGGTGGAAGCTTTCTCCTTACCATGGCTGACCAAACACTGTCAAAGCAGCCCCAAGTTGTACTTGATGTGAAGGTTGTGGTCACCTCATCCCCACCCCCTTCACTCGGTACTCCAAGAGCCAAAAACCATGGGCTTGTTTTGCCCCTTGTTTTGGCTGACACAACCATCACTCAAGTGTAATTCATAGCCCTTTCATCACCCTTCAGTTGTGTAAGAAGGTTTCCAAGTCCATTCCCTTTAATCTCATCCCTTTCCAACACTTTTCTTCAAGAGAAACCTAAAGGTTCTCTCAGACAGTTTTCCTGAGTCACTTTACTCACCCTTTTTGATGTTTTTGTAAGTATTTTCTCACAAAGTTCATTTCACAAGAGTTCCTCTTTGAGTACAGTTTCAGGGTACTTTGATCAGTAAAAAGTAGTTTTAAGCTTTGAAAGGTCATTTTGAGCAATATAGATAGTGCATGCTATTGTGGTGTGTTTGACCAAGCTACTGGAAATATCATGGTCTGATTTTTTAATGGAGTGTAGTTGACCTATGTATATGAAAGTTTGATGAGGATTCTTTATATGTTATAAGCTTTTGATCAAAGTTTTTCTTAGATTTAAAACATTGGAAACTAGAAGGAGTAAAATAGTTTCTATTTTGTGAAAGCTTAGATCTTTTGTGGTAAAATCATGCTCCAATGGCTTTGATATTTTGTGGTAAAATACCGTGAGGCTTGATCTACATGCTAGAATGTTATTTTGAAGATTTTGGTGTTGGTTTTAAATATATAACTTTTTTATGCATGAAAAGACTCAGTTAGGTCACAGATTTGAGGTTTTCGGGTATATGGTTGTTTTGTTGCAATATGGTATGTGATCTTGTTACAAATAAAAAGTAGGCTGCCGAAATTCTTAGGATTTTGGGTTTGGCTAAAATTTGCATCACCTAGGGTTTCAAAATTCTAGGGTTTCCCTGCATCTCTAAGTTTATCTGTTGCTTGGAGTGCCGTTCCATTGATTATCTTTTGCTTCGTTGTCGTGCTTGAATTCAATTGCTTGATTTTCACAATTGAATATTGCTATTTGTGATTGAATTAGAGAAAAGAAAAGAAAAATTCGGAAAAAAAAAAAGAAGAAGAAGAAGAAGAAGAAAAGAGAAGGTAGCATATTCAAAGTTGCTACATAGTTTCAACAAAGAAAGAGAAAGTATTTGTTGATTGAGCTTTTATCATCATAGGAGCTGATTACATCTTTCTAGTTAGTATCTTGTTTTATAATTACTCTTTTCCTCGTATAAATTCCTTGAGTCTCGTGTCATTTTATTCATTCTTTGTTTCTTTGATCTATATTACTGGTTGGAATAATACAAGGTTGTATTGTCTTGATTTAGTTCAACTAGTTCTTAAAGAACTTGAGCGGGAAAACTATTGAGGTAAAAGGCAAGAGGGTGTGAGACTATTATCGAGAAAAAGCCATTAAGAGTGAAACACGAGTGGAGTGCCATTATTTGAGTGTAAACACGTAAGGGAGTGTGTGAGGTTTTTTACTAACATTCTTTTTGTGCAGCATATTATGATGTCTCATAGAAGTGACTCATCACCAAAAGGTGTGGCAGATAACTCATCCTTTGTGTTGCAAGCCATGCAACAACAGGTTGAGCGGTTGAACTTGGTGTTGGGTGAAGTGAGGGATAGGATGGATAATAAAAAAGAAGTGATTAGAAATCACTTCAGTAATAGGGGCGGCTAAGCTACTAAAATCACGCACAAACCGTCTATAGAAGCTAGCTAAGCCGTGGAAACTCCTCACTTGGCTGACTGTTGTAGGCGTTGACCACTCTTGGATTGCCTTCACCTTTTCCTCATCCACCTCAATTCCTCTCTTACTAACAACAAAACCAAGAAACACAAGGTTATCCGTGCAAAAGGTGCACTTTTTGAGGTTAGCAAACAACCTTTCTTTCCTTAGAATTTCCAAAATAGATTTCAAATACGTTACATGTTCTTCCAAATTTTTGCTATAGATAAGGATATCATCAAAATACACAACTACAAATATGCCAATAAATGCTCGCAAAACATGGTTCATCAAACGCATAAATGTGCTCGGAGCATTAGTTAAACCGAAAGGCATCACTAACCACTCGTACAAACCATATTTAGTCTTAAAAGCAGTTTTCCATTCATCACCTTCTTTCATCCTAATCTGATGATATCCACTTTTAAGATCAATTTTTGTAAAGACACAAGAACCATGCAATTCATCCAGCATATCATCTAGTCTAGGAATGGGATGACGATACTTTACCGTTATGTTGTTGATGGCTCGGCAGTCAACACACATCTTCCATGTTCCATCCTTCTTAGGAACTAACAGCACCGGAACCGCACAAGGACTCATACTTTTACGCACAAACCCCTTCTCCAATAATTCAGTTACTTGCCTCTGAAGTTCCTTGGTCTCCTCGGGATTACTCCTATAAGCAGGTCGGTTTGGAATTGATGCACCAGGTATGAAATCAATATGATGTTCAATCCCTCAGATTGAACCAGGAAATCAAGAGTGGCGAGATCTGCTTTAAGAGTGGCCTTCTGCCGACGAAATCAAGTCATCCTCTTTCGCCTTCGACGTTGGACCGACTTGGCCTTGACGAAGGCCTCCTCTAACTTCTCCTCCTCCCTCTCAACATAGATTGGAGCACCCGATTATCTTCTTCCAGGGCTCCCTGACCGTCTACTATAAAGGCTGCCAGTTGCTCTACCACCTGTCAAGAAAGCAAACAGGGTTAGGACACTTGAAGCGAATCTAAGGAAAGGAAAAGTAAGGCAACGCGATGGAACATACCCCAGAGAAAAGGTCTATAAGTGACCCAACCGTCTCTCGGACAGATTCCTCACGCGCCAGATTGGTGGGGAAATGGGGGAGACTCTAGGATGAGACTCGTTTACTCTTTAAGGTAGGGGGGGAGTTGGCACAATTCCCAATTCCCAACCTAAGCTCAACAAATTGACCCACAGCTGTCAGCTCCTTGCTGGCACGACCCCCTTGGGCTGTCGAATGAGATCTGCCCCTGATATGAACCCGCGGGAATGAAATCCCTTGAACCCACAATCAATTTGAAAACTCCCCAAGAAAGCCAAAAATCAAGTCAATGGATGGAGAACCTAGACCCGATGAGAACTCGTTTCAAGAACCTAGATTATATTAAAATTTAGACCCGTTGAAGAACCCGTCTCAAGAACTCAGATTACAAAGGAGGAACGCCACAAAGGTTGTGATATACCTTTGATAAGTTCAAAAGTTCAATTAAGAACAAGAGGAGATACACTCAACTCACAATGAATAAATTCATTAAATTTCATAAACTTCATAAACTGATTAGAATGAGGCTACATAGAGTATTTAAAGCAAAAACCTAATGAAAACCCTAGATAAAATAAAACTCCATCTTCCAAAAATACCCCTGAGTGAACAGTGCCGCTGCTACAGTACGACGCTACAGTAACTCAGCTACAGTAACCCTAACCCTAGTTCAATAAAATAATAACTTTCCCAACATGCCCTTGCATAGGCCCCCTTCAATACTTCCCATAATAAACTCAATTATTCTATTGGGGACTCGAGAATAGATACCCTCCCCTCGCGGAGTTTCGAGTCCCACTCTTTGCCGGATCTCTCCTCCTCCCTGTCGACTAGGGGCCTGTCGACTAGGGGCCTGACGATGCCCTCCTCGACATCAATGGAGAGCGGTGAAATGCAAACTTAGGACTCTCTCAGTACGATTTTTAGAAAAGCCCCGTAGAAGGGCAGCAAAAGCCTCTCCTGGGCTAGTGTAATGGTCTCGACTACACTCACCTTCCCCGGCGAGACAAGAGAAGATGAAGCCAGAGGAGCCGGGAGGGACCACTACCAGAGGAACAGGGGCCCGAGGGACTTGAACTAACTCAAGAGTACTAGAGTCTCCAGGGGTACCACGATAGTCCTCGCCTGGCTTAGCAAGGTAGGATGCGAAGCCACCATGGTAGCAGAAGGCGGTGGAATGACATCTTTAACCTTCAAAACTAGCACCAAAGGTTTAGTGTGGCTAACCAAGACAAGGAGGGAGGGTTGCCCAGGAGGAGGCTACGGGGCGGAGTCTCCACTACTGTCTACACCTTCCTCGACTTGTGCCTTCTTCCCTTTTCCCTCCATTGGCGAGCTCTGCGATCGCTTGTTGTACTTACACACGACGCCTCTCATAGGGACAGTATGGTCATCAAAGTGGGTGTGCGTTAGGGGAGCCAAGTATCATCTTATGTTGGCCTTAGTAGGGCGTTAGAATAGACGTCGTTCGGGTGTGCCTTGGCCAAGGCTTCCACGATCTCCAGCCGAGTCGCCTCCACTAGAGTCGCCTTCGGCTTCACTTCTTTATCTATGGGCACTACCCCATACGACCCTCACGGGATACTCTCTCTGTATGGTCTGCCCAATAGGGAACTCCCATCCCTTGCCAGACAGAAAACAAAAAGAACTGCCTAGTCCACTCTTTGTCCCGTTGGTGTTGTGATTCCAAGCGAACCACTGCCTACCTAGGGTGCGACTGAAGGTACAGGTGTTCCCCTTGTGCTTCAGAATGTTGTGCACCAAGAGGAACTCGAATGCAGAGAGGTCTGGGTTCTCGAGATTGACCTCCTCCAGTGCCCTATTCCTCACACAGTTTATGGCGAGCCGAAGAAGGAGACATGCCGCAGCATACCTTCTCACCATCAAGTAGGGGGAAGATGAGAGCTTGAAGACATACCTGTCCAGGTTTAACAAAGAGCAGATGACTACGGACACCCAAGACGAGAAGATAACTCTGGAGGTTCTCTTGGGAGGAGTGCGGCCCCGATCCCAGTTCATGGCAGAGCTGGCAAGAAGAACTCCCGCCACCTTGCGAGAATTCAAGGACCAAGCCGACAACTATATCAATGTCGAAGATATACTTCGGGCCTTAACGTAGCCGATGAGGAGAGAACTGGAACAGACCGAGAAAAAGGTGAAGGTGCCAACCAGAGGCAAGGCTCGCGATAAACCAGAGAAGGGGCCAGGCGACAACAGGAGGGAAGAAGCACCAACAAAAGCCCCAGGCCTTCGATTTGACCCGCCGGCGCTCTCCATCCAAAAAGATGACCAACAGCCAGCCCAAGCGAACGACTACAAGGATGCCAGCCGCTGTTATTGCACCTACCACCTGTCCCCTACCCACAACATCGAAGATTGCCTTTCCTTGAAAGAGGAAAGAGAGCAGGCTGGGCGGTACCCACCCACCCGAAGGCCAAAGCTGGAATGGAGGAGGGGGTTGCAGGAAAGAAGTATGGAGAGGATCAGAAGGTAAGGAAGGGAAGGGAGACCGAGGTAGAGAGTAGCTGCGCAGGGACCCCAACGTGATCACCCCCACGCATCGCATCAAGGAGGACCACCGTTAGGGGAGATCAGAACCATCGCGGGAGGCTTCGCTAGTGAAGGCCCAACGTCATCCATGCGAAAAAGCGCACGCCAGGCAGGTGAGATACAAAGAGGTGTATTCGGCGGAGTGCTGCCCAGCCAAGTACAGAAGGCACGACCTGGCCCTAGTCATTTCCTTTAGGGAGAGGAAAGGGTCATCTATCCGCACGACGATGCCCTGGTGGTAACTATGTTGGTCGCCAACTTCACCACTCGAATGATCCTTATCGACAACGGTAGCTCCATGGATATCCTGTTATGGGAAGCCTTTATGCGAATGGGAATAGACGCCTCCCGACTCCAACCAGCCCCATGACACTATAAAATGTCTGTACTTGAAGCCAGATAGGGAGATCGTGATGTGGACACTTGCGCAATAAATACTTGTATCTCTCCCATGCCACATATAATGATTCACCCTCAATTTGGGTAAAGTTAGTAATATCATTCCTTAACTTCACTGTCTTGGCCGGAGGGAAATATTTTGCTAAGAATTTTTGTGCCAACTCCTCCCAGGTGGTAATGATGTCGGATGGCAAAGAGTTCAACCAAGCTTTTGCTTTTTTCTTAAGTGAGAAAGGAAAAAGTCTCAATCAAATAGCATCATCTGTCACTCCGTTGTGTTTACAAGTATCACAAATTTCTAGAAAATTTGCAATATGGACATTAGGATCCTCTTATGATAGCCCCCCAAATTGGACGGTTTGTTGAATCATTTGAATGATTGCCAGCTTGATTTTGAAGTTATTGGCTTCTATAGCTAGCTGCCTTATACTAGATGTCGCCTCATTGACAGAGGGAATAGCATAGTCTCTTAATGCCTTGTTCTCCTGGTTGGCCATATTAAATTTAGATGCGGCGACTTCTTTCTTCTTCTCTTTATTAATCCGATAAAAGGTTCTTCAATCTTGGGATCAAAAATTGTATGATCTAATGATTTAGATCTGGGCATGCACTTCTAATTCCTGAAAAGAAAAAATCAAACTGAGATCTAATTTAAACCAATTTTTTTAAAAATAAAAAAAAAAGTCCAAAGTAGTAAAAACATCTATCAATATCAATAACAAATAATTAATCCCCGGGAACAGCACCGAAAACTTGTGCTGAAAATATTTGCAAGTGCACAAAATCGTAACAAGTAGTAAAGTGTTTTAAAGAAAACGAATATCGAACCCACAAAAATTAATTATGCTATTGAGTACTGAAATTTACTACATTAATTACAATTTGGAAAACTGAGAAAAGAGCATTAAAATTAAGATTTTAAAGATAATAAAAATAGATCTAGAGCATTTGATTTCACCTAGCGAATCTCACACAATTTATTCTTCCTTATTATAGATTTCTAATTATCCCACGTTGATGATAAAAATCTCTTAACTATTCAATATTTTCTCTCGAACAATACTAAAAATATCTTCAATTAATAACTTCATATCTCTATGTGAATTTAAATAATTGAAGACTCATTAAGTTCTTTGGATTTTTCTTGAAAATCACACTAATGTCGGTAAAGTATTACTACTTTCGCTCAAGTAATGGTGCTTAAGCATAGAGCTCTTATCACAAATCACCTCTTGATCTCGTTTCGATTCAATAGATCGAACAATAATTAGCTAGAAGATTTGCAAGCATTACGAACAAGGAATTCATGAAAATATTGAAAATAAAATAACTTAGAATATAAATTGTGTGTTCATTGCTAGACTACATCAAAACTCTTGAAAATAAAATAAGTTCATAATGAAACTGAAAAGAAAAAGAATAAAACTAGTATTCTTCGTTGGAGTCGATTGATGAATCATGTAGCTCTTGCCTCTGCTTCCCCAATCCGCCTCCTTTAAAGAAACTTAAAGAATAAACTCTGGACTATTTGCTTCTAAAACTCAGACTCTTCTCCTTAATTTCGTGCTAATGATATGCTTATATAGGGTAAAAAAGAAATCCTAACGTTTTCATGATTCCTGCCTAAAAAATGGCTTAACTTTTAGGACTACTTTTGGCAGCCTCATACGCACTCCAGGAGTTAGAATTTAGAAATCCTTATTAGAGATAGAGTTGTAGCCCTTTAAGATAGCTTTCCAACTTATACAGAATCATATCTATCGGATATGTGAGTAGAAAGTTATGATCGAAATACTCAAGCATGTCTAGGCTGTGTCCTAGTGTATTCTGAATTTTGACCTCTTGTGGATTCCTTCTGTGATTTCTTTCTCTTTTTCTTGATCAAAATTACTTTCAAACCCTTGTTAGTTGTTGCTCATGATTTCGTTTAGGTTGGTGTTTTAAGTTGGTCAGTTAGACTGGTCGCCCAATCCAACTGCACGAAACTCGCCAAGTCTTCTCGCCCAGGAGGTGAAATATATCGCTTATTGCCTAACTCTTGTCGCCAATTCTGGACGCCATTGATTCTCCTTGGCTCTCTTCAGGTCTAGTCGCCTCTCATCGTTCTGGATTCGTAGTCTTCTTTTGTACCAAATTACTCTCATTTCGCACTAAATCTTCTCATTCCTTTAAATATAAGAAAATAAAGAAAAATATATAGAAATAAAATAAAATCAATAGAATTGAAGGAAAGCTGACACTTGTCATATATAAAAGAGTAACAAAAATCACATAAAAATCACACACTTATCACCTAGCATCTTACCCCAACCTCCACCACAAAGAAGAGTGGGATTAGCGCCAGCCTAACCCAACAGTAACCTTCCATGTGATGTCAAAGGGCGGGAGTGGGTCCAATCCTAAACTCTTCGACTACTTACCTCCCCATGAGGGCTAAAGGGCGGGCAGGCAGCCCAACGTCCTTCGCAAGAAGAGCGGGTCCAGATCCTCAGCTCCCCAAACAACTTACCTAGCCCTCATCACGGCATAGAGTGGACCAATTTCTTAGTTGTCCAAAATTACCTCTCTACGAGGCACCAAAGGGATAAGTCACGCCAGAGGCTGCTCTATCCTTCTTGTGGTGGAGAGTGGGCCAGCCCTCGGCTGCTCAAAACTTACCTTCCTCGTGAGCGTCAACCGGTAGGAGCGGGTCCAGTCTCAAACTACCCGACAACCTACCACCTTGTGGGAGATAGAGGGCCAGATGCACCTTAAGGCCATCTCACCCCTCACACGATGGAGAGCAAGTCCAGCCCCTCGGCTGCTCGACAATTTACCCCAGCCTCTACCACGACGAAGAATGGGATCAGCACCAGCCTGACCCACCACTTACCTTCTGTATGATGTGAACGGGTGTCTAGTCTCAAACTACTCGATAACTTACCCCACCCCCCCACTGCAAAGAGCAGACCGACTTTATAGCCGCCCGACAAATTACCTCCTCGGGGGACCATAGGGACGGACTTGGCCTAAGGCATCACAACCCCTCCCCTGACGGAGAGTGGGTCTAGTCCTTCGACTAACTGATACAACGCCATCTCCAATAACGGCGCGTTGAACGAACAACGCCTCAGACTCCTCGCCATGATCCTTCTCCACCAAACGGAACTCCAAGCGAATAACACCTCATACCTCCAGCAAAACAACTCAAGTTTGCAAATTTTACACACATAGGTCGAGAATGGGTTATGTTAACTTATTTATTTTTTCCAGCAGTACTGATATGAACCCGCAGGAATGGAATCCCTTGAACCCAAAGTCAATTTGAAAACTCCCCAAGAAAGCCAAAATCAAGTCAGTGAATGGAGAACCTACCTGATGAGAACTCGTTCCAAGAACCTAGATTATATTAAAATCTAGACACGTTGAAGAACCCGTCTCAAGAACCCAGATTACAAAGGAGGAACGCCACAAAGGTTGTGATTTACCTTTGATAAGTTCAAAAGTTCAATTAAGAACAAGAGGAGTAAAACTCAACTCACAATGAATAAATTCATCAAACTTCATAAACTTGATTATAATGAGGCTACATAGAGTATTTAAAGCAAAACCTAATGAAACCCTAGCCGAACCCAGATTACAAAGGAGGAACGCCACAAAGGTTGTGATTTACCTTTGATAAGTTCAAAAGTTCAATTAAGAACAAGAGGAGTAAAACTCAACTCACAATGAATAAATTCATCAAATTTCATAAACTTCATAAACTTGATTATAATGAGGCTATATAGAGTATTTAAAGCAAAACCTAATGAAACCCTAGCCCAAAATAAACCCCCATCTTCCAAAAGTGCCCCTGGATGAACAGTGCCGCGCTACAGTAACTCGGCTACAGTAACCCTAACCCTAGTTCAATAAAATAATAACTTTCCCAACTTGCCCTTACATAGGCCCCCTTAAGGGCTTCCCATAATAAACTCAATTATTCTAAACTAATAACATAAGTTCTTTAAATGAATTAAATAAGTTGAAACGCTTCAAGAGCTCAAAGCCTTTAAGTTTTGTCGTTGCCCTCTTCCGTAGATAATCAAATGAATTAAAACTGGATCTTCATCTTTCAAGCCCCATCTTGAATGTTGGGCTCTTGCTAAACTTGTCCCAAGTGGATTGCATCAATCCTTGTATTGTCTCCTTGATCTTCTTGGCCCATCTGGAAGTTGCAAATGATCTTTAAGACTAAGCCCATCTTGGTTCCCATCATTCCCCCTCTCCTCAAAAGGATTCGACCTCGAATCTCCACCTGGATCAAAGGGAAAGTGGTTAGTAACATTGAAAATAGTAGAAACAGGATACTTACCTGGAAGATCCATTAGATATGCATTTTCATTAATTTGGTCAAGAATTTCGAATAGTCCATCCAAGCTACCCATATCATCAACTGGTGAAGACTTTAAATCTAAAGGAGGAAATTGCTTAAGTCTATAAACAATTTCAATTGGTGAAAATTTAGTAGTGGCATGAGCACTCCAATCATATGTAAACTCAATGAATGATAAACAATACTCCCACAAATGTTCATGAAGCACATCTAAAGTTTTTCTAAAACCAAAATGACCACTCCAATATGCAAACTCAATGAATGGCAAATAATACTCCCGCAAACGTTCATGCAACAAGTCAATGAATGGAAAATGATACTCCCATAAATGTTCATGCAACATGTCTAAAATCTTATTTTCACCAGAATGACCACTCCAATTATATGCAAACTCAATGAAATACAAATGATACTCCCGCAAACGTTCATGCAACACGTCAATGTATGGCAAATGATACTCCCACAAACGTTCGTGCAATACATCAATGAATGACAAATGATACTTCCACAAACGTTCGTGTAACACGTCTTTGAATGGAAAATGATATTCCCACAAACATTCATGCAACACAACAAAAGTCTTCCTTACACCAAGGTTACCCAACAAACCACCATATCCATTACACACAAGCAACTTAAGCATAAAACTAGTAGGCACACAAAATCTATTATTTCTAAACAAGTACCAATCTAGTTTATAGAACTTACCAAAAGATGCTTTCTCACATATTCCATACACAATAGCAAAGTCATCATCATTAGCATGCAATTCCTTATCATATTCAAGTCTCAACAATTTTGCATCTAAAATGAAGACAAGGACATACCTTCTTTTTAAAGCGTCAATAACAAAATTTTCCATACCTTGATGTACCCCTTCCTTTTAGCCGTCTCTCCACCTTCATAGCCATGTGCACCATATCTTCTACCTCCTTATAATGTTGCAACTCAACTACATTGGCTATCTCCCTATTCAACCCACTCAAAAATCTTGTCATCATGGCCTCCCGATCCTCCACTACATTGGCCCAAATCATAGCCACCTCCATCTCCTTATGGTAATCCTCTACACTCCTAGACCCCTGTATAAGATTTTGTAATTTTTGGTAGAGGTCTCTATAGTAGTGGCTAGGTACAAATCTCCGCCTCATGATAGCTTTCAACTCTCTCCATGTTTCTACAAGCCTCTCAAGATTCTTCCTCCTACTGGATACTAATTGATCCCACCAAATAATCGCATAATTAGTGAACTCAATTACAAACAACTTCACCTTCTTCTCCTCAGAATAATTATGACAATCAAACACCAACTCTATTCTTTTCTCCCACTCTAAATAAACTTCAGGGTCAATTCTACCTTAGAATGATGGTATTTTCATTTTGATGCTCCCAAGGTTCCTATCCACTCTATCTCGACCCCCTGAGTTTGCCCTAAGGCCTCCCTCCATGCCTTCTATCTCTCTCACCTTGCAGATTTCTAATCACTGCTTCTTGTTTATCCATACTTTCCTTCACTTCACCTAACACCAAGTTCAACCGCTCAAACTGTTGTTGCATGGCTTGCAACACAAAGGATGAGTTATCTGCCATCCCCTTTGGTGAAAAGTCACTTCTATGAGACATCATAATATGCTGCACAAAAAGAATGTTAGTGGAAAACATCACGCACTCTCTTACGTGTTTACACTCGAATAATGGCGCTCCACTCGTGTTTCACTCTTAATTGGCTTTTTCCAGATAATAGTCTCACACTCTCTTGCCTTTTACCTCAAGAGTTTTCCCACTTAAGTTCTTTAAGAATTAGTTAAACTAAATCAAGACAAAACAACCTTATATTATTCCAATCAGTAATATAGATCAAAGAAACAATGAATGAATAAAATGACACGAGACTCAAGAAATTTATACGAGGGAAAGAGTAATTACAAAACAAGATACCAACTAGAAAGATGTAATCTGCTCCTATGATGATAAAAGCTCAATCAACAAATACTTTCTTTCTCTTTGTTGAAACTATGTAGCAACTTTGAATTACCTTCTATTTTCTTCTTCTTCTTCCTCTTCTTTTTCTTCTTCTTTTTTTTTCGAATTTTCTTTTCTTTTCCTTTCTTTTCTTTTCTTTTCCTTTCCTTTCTTTTCTTTTCTTTTCCTTTCTTTTCTTTTCTCTAATTTAATCACAAATAGCAATATTCAATTGTGAAAATCAAGCAATTGAATTCAAGCACGACAATGAAGTAGAAGAGAATCAATGGAACGGCACTCCAAGCAACATATAAACTTAGAGATGCAGGAAACCCTAGAATTTTGAAATCCTAGGTGATGCAAATTTCAGCAAAACCCAAAATCCTAAGAATTTTGGAAGCCTACTTTTTGTTTCTTTTTTTTGGCAACCCTAGAACAATTTAGTCCTAGAATTAAATTAAAGGATGCTAAAATTAAAAGATAGAATCAGACCTGATTGGAAACCTTGCTCTGAATACCAAATGATATGAACCCGCAGGAATGGAATCCCTTGAACCCACAGGAATGGAATCCCTTGAACCCACAGTCAATTTGAAAACTCCCCAAGAAAACCAAAATCAAGTCAGTGAATGGAGAACCTAGACCCGATGAGAACTCGTTTCAAGCACCTAGATTATATTAAAATCTAGACCCGTTGAAGAACCCGTCTCAAGAACCCAGATTACAAAAGAGGAACGCCACAAAGGTTGTGATTTACCTTTGATAAGTTCAAAAGTTCAATTAAGAACAAGAGGAGTAAAACTCAACACACAATGAATAAATTCATCAAATTTCATAAACTTCATAAACTTGATTATAATGAGGCTACATAGAGTATTTAAAGCAAAACCTAATGAAACTCTAGCCCAAAATAAACCTCCATCTTCCAAAAGTGCCCCTGGATGAACAGTGTCGCGCTACAGTAACCCTAACCCTAGTTCAATAAAATAATAACTTTCCCAACATGCCCTTACATAGGCCCCCTTAAGTACTTCCCATAATAAACTAAATTATTCTAAACTAATAACATAAGTTCTTTAAATGAATTAAATAAGTTGAAACGCTTCAAGAGCTCAAAGCCTTTAAGTTTTGTCGTTGCCCTCTTCTGTAGATAATCAAATGAATTAAAACTAGATCTTCATCCTTCAAGCCCCATCTTGAATGTTGGGCTCTTGCTAAAATTGTCCCAAGTGGATTGCATCAATCCTTGCATTGTCTCCTTGATCTTCTTGGCCCATCTGGAAGTTGCGGGCCGGCTTAGCCTAGGGCATTCAACCCATCCCCCTCAGTGGAGAGTGGGCTTAGTCCTTCGACTGCCAAGCATTACGCCATCTCCAACGATGGAATGTCGGACAAATAGCGCCTCAGAATCCAAGCTGAATTCCTCCTTTGCAAAATGAGAAGCCAGAGCAAGATGACTTCTCAACGACTGACGAACCCTCCCCCCCCCCCCCCTTCGGGGGAGGCCAAAGAGGAGTATTTAGCCTAAAAGCATCTCGGCCTCTCTCCCGACAGGATATAGGCCCATTCTCTCTGCAACCCAAAATATGTGCCGATAGAAGAAGGGGAGAGGAGTGTTCAACTGGAGGGGTAGGCACTAGAGGGGTTGCCTGAGAGTGCTCTTGAGATATGCTCCTTCCCTATCGAGGCCCCATGCTTTGGCACCGGTCAGGAGGGAGTACTTGCACTCTTGGCACCCTCGAATTGCTTCACCATGTGGTTGTGGTTCCAAGCATCGCCATGCCCTCGTGGACCGATCAATCTACGAGGCCGAAGAGAAGATCAGGATGAGCAAAGCACTATGTCCCCACTGACTTGTCTAACCCTTGCTTCACAGCCTATGAGGCCGACTAGAAAATTAAGGTGGGTAAGGCACCATGTTCCCAAGGACTTGCCTCGCCCCTTACCTTGGCCTACAACGCCAATGAGAAAGCCGAGCAACCAAGTATTATGTCCCCCTGGATTTGACTTATCCCTCACAGTAGGCCCACCAAGCCGACAAAAGAAAAGTATAGAAAGAGAACATTGAGGAAGGAACAGAGCAAATGGTAAAGAAAAAACACAATTTTATTAACAAGTTCAACATATACAAAGCACAAGCAAATGGACGCAAGGATATTTATAGATACTTGGTCAGAATTGGTTTACAATGAAAGGAAATAATGTACATGAACAAAAACTAAGGTGCAGGAGCATCAGGACTCTACTCGGGAGTTATGAGATCTAGCGCAGGCACAATACGATCTGGGTCGAGAGCATTAGAGTCAGAAGGGTAGGCTTCAAGAATCATGTCTCTGCCCAGGATGCAGCCATGCTCGAGCGCGTTATGCTCTATACCCATTCTCTGACCAGAGGAGGCAAGATGGCCTTTATATTTTCCTCCCCGAGGAGAGCTTCCAAGAGGGCATCAACCAGGTGCTTCCATACCCATTCTCTGACCAGAGCAATACAATGCAGCTCCTTAGGAGAGGCCTTCAGCCATACCACTTTGTCGTCAAGGACCACCCCCCATATGGCCCGAACGGGGAAATCGCACCGATTCACCTGCCCAATTGGAAATTCCCACCCGCTGCCGGACACGAAGAAAAACTTGGGGATCCAATCCTTAACTTTTCAATAGTGTGGTTCTAAAGAAATGAGGGTGCGCATCGCCCTAAAACTAAAAATATTCCCTTCACGCTTTATAAGGTTGTGAGTCAAAAGAAACTCACAACCAATAAGGTCAGCGTGCTCTGGGTCTGACTCCGACAAATCTCGCCGCTAGAGAATACAACGACACATCAAGATCCTCCACACATTTGGGTGGAGTTGAGAGGCGGCCAATGCTAGGCGATCCAGTAGGTTGAGAATAGGGCGAGGGAAAGGTAACCTCAGCCCGTAAGAAAACATGCTCGGGAAGAGGGCAACCTTTGAGGCATAACCCTCATCGTCAACAACCCCCTTATGAGGCCTAGGAACCTTAAAAACCACTTTCTCAGGGACGTGAAAGGTGGAAGCCAACGACGATAAGAACTCGAGGGTGACATTTAAGTGATAGTTATATCCAATGAAGAATTGCTCCGCGATGCAAACCTCGGGCTGGTCCAGCTCCCTTGGAATTTTGGGTTGGACGGTCTTCTTGGGAGCCATAAATATTGGAGTTGAGAAAGGCAACAGAGAGGAAGAAGAATCGAGCAAAGGGAAAGAGAAGGCTATAACAGGATGAGACGAGAATGTGAAAAAGGTGGAAAAAAAAGGGCAGAGCCATATTTATATAAAGAGGAAGTGACGGTTGCCCTTTCGTACCCACATGGCAGAACGGAGGATACGAAAGGGCTCGAATCCCATGAAACGCGCAACATGATGCGACATGGGAAACAAAATGGCACTTCAAGACAACTCTGAGGAGTCTAATTGCAACGATAGAAAAGGTAAAACTGTAAAAGAAGGAATGAGAAATGCCAAAAAGGGGGCCCCGACAACAAGGGAGGAAATTTAAATAAACGGTGGCGACGGTTAACATCCCAAAGTCGTGGGAACATGCGTGCTTAACAGAGCTGGCAAGACATGGATGCATCCCACAGCACATACTGTGCGATGCGACGTGGAGAGAAGAAACTGTTTGATATCATCAATAATGAGAGAACTGGAAGGAAGCCACCAAGTGCGAAACCCAACCGTCCGAAAACGTGTCAATAGAATTGGGAGGGTAATGACCGCCCGTTTCTAGGGAAGAGGATCTCAACAAGAGAAACAGTGGGAAAGTATATAGCGTGAAGACCAAAGCAAGAAAGAATTCCCATCAAACTAGTCTGATAAGAATTGGTGGGGTAACTGTAAGGGGGTATTTCCCTCTATCGGCCCATATGGCAAGCCCACAAGAGGTTACTAGGAAACAAGTCAAAGAGCCAAACCGAGTCCAAAAACCGTCCTTTAAAAGGAGTCAGTGGGCTTTTGTAAAGTACTCAGCCCATGAGCGAAACCCACCCACGAAGCAACCTTGCTTGGGGAAAGCGGACGGTAGGGGCAGATGGGACTCGCAGCCCTGACAACTTCTCAATGACACCCTACAGTGGAGAACCTACGCAAGCATGGGAAACACAAGGAACCCTTGATCTACTGACAGTAGGTATGAAGGGGCTTAACAGGGAGCGTCCACAAGGAAAAGTGAGTTAGGGAGCCACGCCACATTAATGGCGCTATTCCCTGGACTCTACATCGCATTAATGACGTCACCTCAGAAACCACGCCTCATTAAAGGATTCTGACAGAATGAACAGTGGGAAAGACATAGTCTCCTCAAAGCCAGGTATGAGTTGTGCCCACCAGAAACCTAGTATAAAAGTCGATCCCCAGGTACGAAGAACTCTCTTTGATTCCTGTAAGCTTACGCACAAATTATTAAGGAGATATACTGACTTTAGCATCGGAGACTCCCCGTCCACCACCACCAAGGGCCCCGTTTCTCCATGTTTACTTAAGTGTGCAATTTTAAGCCTGAAGACCCGCTTGCTGGAACCCAACCTAAAGGCACGTGAAACACGACGTTAACACCAAAGTTGGAACAATCGAGCTTGGCTATTTATATATAGAAATAAATTTATTGCCTACTAGAAAAGAGTATTTCAACCATTTTTTATCTAATATTTGGATTAATTTTCTAATAAGAATCTTGGTAGTATGGCACTCTAATTTCTATTTGGACCGGTGGACTCATTAATTAGATCAGCTTAATTTTATTTTTTATTTTTTGATAGGAAGCATGAACTTTTCATTAAAATAGACAAACATTAGAAATATTGATCAACCCAACAGACTTATACAACTAGGGCCATAACCCCACCAAACATTGATGTCATTGACATTCCATGCATATCTTGCTATTTTATGAGCAGCCACATTGCAATCTCGGTAGACATGTTGAATTGTGCACCTCGGTACCCTTTGCATAAGATGTTGAATATCCATGACAATATGTCCCAGTAACGATCTTGAATTATCCCACTCTTGGATTTCTTAACCATTATAAGTGATTCACTTTCAATATGAACCTCTTGTAGACCAAGAGGAATACTTAGTTGTAGCCCTCTCAGAATAGTAATCAGTTCAATTTCAGATGAATCATTCACTGCCACTTCCTTTTTACTAGTTGCCATAAGTACTGCTCCTTTGTTGTCTCGAAGAACTAGCCCCACACTTGCAAACCCTTGTTCATGAATCATGGCCCCATCCACATTAAGTTCAACAACATCCTGTGGAGGTGGAATCCATTTTGAATTTTTCTTGGCATAGCTTTGAGGTGCTCCCTTGATTGACTTAAACAACTTTTGCATAGAAAGAGCTTGATTGATCACACTCTCTGTTGGCAAGTGTTTACCTTCAAACATCCATTGATTCCTTCTATACCAGCAACTCCATGCAGTCAAGAAGACTAACTCCAAGTCCTCCTTCTTTTCACTCTCTTGTATTTGTCTAGCAAAATCCACAAATTGTATATCGGGTTCACCAATTTGCAGGTTAGGAAGAACTTTCTTTCAGCTCTCTTGTAAGAGTGAGCAATGGCATAGAGCATGCATCGTGTTTTCTACAGATTTAGAGCAGAGCTAACATAGATCATCAATCACTACTTTCGTTTTCTTTAGATTTGATAAAGTGGGTAACCCCACCATATATGCCCTCAAAGCAAAAACCTTCACCTTGTTGGGGATGCTCAGTTTCCATATCCCTTTCCAAATTCTTTTTTGCCAACTAGCATTTGAAGATTCAACATGTCCACTACTTTTTTGCATATCACTGAATAGCCTGTAAGCACTTTTAACACTAAACCTGCCACTTCTCCCCATAACCCAAGTCAAAAAGTCTTCATGAAACTCAATACTCAGAACCATCTTTAGCACTTCATCTCCTGCTGCTAGTGGAAGTATACTTTAAACTTTTGAAACATTCAAGCATCTGCTATTTGGATCAATTTGTGCCTCCACTTTTGCCCCATACTCTCAGATCTCTCCCTCACCCACATGCAGTTTAAAATCGTTAAAACCTGGAATCCAATTGTCATTCCAGATATAAATATCTCTGCCATTACCTACCCTCCATCTGCAACCTTGTCCCAATTTATCCTTAACAGACCAGATGCCCTTCTATGCATAAGAACAATTATGACCCAGCTTTGAATCCAGAAACCTATTTGGAGGGAAGTATCTAGCTTTAAAGACCTTATGAAGCAAGTTGTCCTCATTTTGCATTAGCCTCCAGCCTTGCTTAGCAAGAAGAGCATCATTGAAAGTTCTCAAATCCTTAAAACCCATGCCACCTGCACTTTTAGGAGCACACATTCTTTTCCAGCTCACCCAATGTATCCTCTTGCCACCGCCTTGATGAGGATCTCTTTACCACCTTGTGACAAAAGCTTCTCCTTCCAGCTCTGAAGTTTTTGCCAAACTCTATGCTTAATATCCAAGAAAGCATTGTACTTTGCTCTTCCAACCATTGGAGGGAGACCATAATACTTGTTATATTGTTGGAATTCTTGGATGCCCTAGTAGTCTTGAATTGCCTTCTGTGTATCAGTACATTCCTGCTAAAAATCAGGGTAGTATTTTCTCGCTTGATTCTCTGACCAGATGCCTTCTCATATGACTCCAATAATCTGTGCACAACTCTATTTTCATTGAGGTTTGCTTTGCAAAATAGCATACTATCATCTGTAAAGAGAAGGTGGTTCTCCAAAAGGGCTCCTCGATAGATTTTAATGCCACTGATCTGTCTGTTCTGTTGACCTTGGTGCAATAATGTGATCAATCCTTCAGTACATAGCAAAAAGAGATAGGGAGATAGGGGATCACCTTGCCTCGCCCCTCTATAAGGATATATGGGTCCCATAGGTAAGTATAGAGAAAGACACAGTCCTCACACAGCGCATAACCATGTCAATCCATTTCTTGGCAAACCTCATCTGCAGCATGACCTCTTTCAAATAAGTACATTCAATCCTATCATAGGCTTTGCTCATATCAAGCTTAAGTCACATGAAGCCCTCTTTACCTGCTCTTATTTCTCAAATAATGGATCATTTCTTAAGCAACAAGTATATTGTCTGAGATAATTCTACCAAGAACAAAGGCAGTTTGAGAATTGGAAATTATTACAGGGAGAATCAACTTGAGTCTATTAGCCAATACTTTAGAAATAAGTTTGTAAATAACATTACAAAGACTAATAGGCCTATATTCAGTCACTTTTTCAAGTACTTTTGTTTTTTCAATCAAGGGTATAAAAGTATGATTGAGAAAGGATGGGAATTGAACTTCATTTAAAGCATGCAGCACGGCAGCAGTGACTGATCTTCCCACAATGGCCCAATAGTGTTGAAAGAATATAGGTGTCATTCCATCAAGTCCAGGAGCTTTGGTCGGGTTCATTTGGTTCAAGGCATCCTCCACTTCATTTGTTGTAAATGGCTTGGTAAGATCCTCATTCATTCCCCTTGTGACTCTTTCATTTAGAGCAGACAAAAAATACAAGTTTCCTCTTTGTGAATTAGCAGTGAAAATGTAACATCCCCTTCCCAAGCGTTAGGAATCTCACGTACATGTGTAACTAAAGCCAGGAAAGAGACTTGCATAAATGTTTAAAAAAAAAAAGGAGAAAAAACATTGTTCATTCCAAAAGAAAACTTACATCAAATCATTGTCTAAAACATATTCATATCCAAGTTTCCAAACCAACTAAATGAAAAGAAATCTTAAATATAGTCTAAGGTTCATTAGTCCGGTCCTTCTAAACTTGGCCCGCATGCTCGAAGTCCTCATTCTCCTCACTAGGTGGTTAAAAAAAATGAAATAAAACTAAAATGAGTTGAAGACTCAGTAAGAACTCACCACAATGCAAACATAATAATTAAAAGGCTTTCATAGAATTTTCATGCTAAATAAAATTCTTGTCAAATCATGCTGATGCTCATGCTATGCGTGACTGTCTTAACTTATCTGAATTAACTAACTAATCTGACTGGGCCACACACTTAACCTTGTGTGCAAGGTTGTGCATCGGCCCCACATCCCGCTGCAGCAAGGGAAGCCACTGAATAGTATTCTGACATACTACGATGGACCACGCTTAAGTCTGTGGCTTGCACATCCACCCTGAATACTAGACTGAAAGGCCATCTGTTTAACTGATCTTATCTTATCTTATCTTGTTCTTGAATTTAAGATAACTTACGTGTCTTATGCGATGTGAGATGCATGACATTCATACTATTATAAATAATTGTAAAATGCTGAACTTGAACATAATGCGGAAAATCAATATAATCATATGCTATGATGATTGATATGCTTATACAAATCGTAACGTGTATGGTACATAAAAAAATGGCTATCAAAAAACTGGGTTTAATAGTAATAGTCTAACTATATGTTAATCCTAATTTGTGATCAAATTACTTATCTAGAAACACTGATACCAAATAATCTCCTCGTATCCCGTTGTTGTGTACAAAGCGACTTTGTGCTAGAGGAAGGCATGCGATGTAACGACGGCTGGACAGAGATCTATCTCTTCCAAAGGCATGGTGGAGCAAAACACAAGAGGAAAAAGACGCCGAGCACAGACAAAATATTTTTTTTTTTTTATCTGTAGCACGATGGATGAGATCAAGAGAAATTTTGCTTGATGCAAAAGGACAGAAACAGAGAATAAAGGAGGTAGGGTATTTGTTGCACTGCTGAAATTACGGAGAATATGGAATATAAATTGAAGAATTCGGTTCTTACTATGTATCGTCTGAAAATCGAAGAGATCGTTCGAGGAATGGAAACGGAAACAACGACTAAACAATCTGAAGGTTTTTAAAGAAATAAATTAAGAATTAAAATTAGTAATAATAATGTTATTAATAATATAAACATAAAAAATAAAATAATTTAAAATCCTTAATTTAAAAATCGTGGCCATTACAAATCTCCCTCCCTAAAAGAAATCTCGTCCTTGAGATGGAACGTACCTCGTTTAAAATAAATTGGGATATTTTTCCTTCATATCTTGTTCGCGTTCCCATGTAGCTTCTCTCTCTGTGTGATAACTCCAAAGTACTTTCACCATTTTGATAGTTTTGTTGCATAGGACTTGATCCTTCTGTACCAATATTCCCACTGGAAATTCTTCATAAGTAAGATCATCATGAATCTGAAAATGGTCGTGCTCCAACACATGACTGGGGTCTAGTGTATACTTCCGAAGCATAGAGACATGGAATATATTATGAATAGTCGATAATTGAGGTGGAAGTGCCAATTTGTACATTGCAACTCATATTCTTTCTAAAATTTCAAAAGGGCCTATATACCTCAGACTCAATTTTCCCTTTTTACCAAATCTTATTATCCCTTTCATTGGTGAAACTATTAGTAGTACTTTGCTGCCTTCCTCAAATTCTAGTTCTCGTCTCCACTTATTCGCATATTTCTTCTGCCTCTCTTGTGTAACAGCAAGCTTCTTCCGAACAATTGAAATTTTCTCGCACATGTCCTGAATAATTTCTTGTCCCATTATTCTGCACTCTCCAACTCCATACCAATAGAGAGGTGATCTACACTTTCGTCCATAAAGAACTTCATATGGCGCTACCTAAATACTCTCCTGGTAACTATTATTATAAGCAAACTCAATGAGGGGTAAATATCGTATCCAGCTGCCCTTAAACTCCATAACACATGCCCTAAACATATCCTCCAAAATTTGAATTGTCCTCTTCGATTGGCCATCTGCCTGAGGATGAAAAGTGGTGCTATAAGTTAGCCGAGTTCCCAACTCCATCTGTACATTTCTCTAGAATGCTGAGGTGAAACGCACATCTCTGTCAGAGACAATCTTAGATGGTACTCGATGTAGTCTGACAATCTCTTTCACATACAACTCTACCAATCTATCAATGGAGTATATCATCTAAATGGGAATAAAGTGAGCTGATTTTACAGTCGATCAACAATCACCCAAGCTGAATCTTGACCTCCTGTGCCCTAGAAAACCCTGATACAAAATCCATCCCTATCTCATCCCACGTCCAAACTGGTATAAGAAGTGGTTGAAGTGTACCTGAGGGCCTTTGATGTTCTGCCTTAACTTATTGACATGCCAAACATTGTGCTACATAATTTATCACGTCTCGTTTCATACCATTCCACTTAAAGTGTTGTTTCAAATCCCGATACATCTTAGTACTACCGGGGTGAATCGTGTATAGTGAACGATGGGCTTCTCTCAAAATCAAATCCTTAATCTCTCTATCATTAGGTACACATAATCTTCCTCTAAACCTCAGGGTGCCTTCATCTGATACTGAATAGTTAGGTCTCTTGCCTTATGATACCTCCACACTTAACTTCATTAATTATGTATCACCAACTTGAGCGACCTTAATCCGATCTATCAATGTTGAACCTAAGGTCAAACTACTTAATTTAGCTTGGGTATCCCTGATCATCTCAATACCTACTCGCTCCATATCCAACAATATGTGCTTTTGGGACGTATACATTGTAGCCAATGTACCAGAAGATGATTTCCGACTTAGTGCATCTGCTACAACATTTGCCTTACCCGGATGGTAATTAATATTGTAATCATAGTCCTTCAGGAGTTCCAACCATCTGCGTTGTCTCATATTCAACTCTTTCTATATGAAGAAATATTTCAGGCTTTTATGATCAGTATAAATCTCACACTTTTCACCATAAAAATAATGTCTCCATATCTTCAAGACAAAAACCACTGTTGCAAGTTCCAAATCATCGGTCGGGTAACTCTGCTCATAATTTTTCAGTTGTCATAAGGCATATGCAATGACTTTCCCGTGTTGCATTAAAACACAACCCAAACCCTTAAGTGAAGCATCACTATATATGACAAATCCTCCATTTCCTGAGGGAACTGTAAGTACTAGTGCAGTCACTAGTCTTTTCTTCAATTCTTGAAAGATCTTCTCACACTCATCTGTCCCTAAAAACTTCTCGTTCTTCCTTGTCAACTTTGTCATCGGTGCTGCAATACTTGAAAACCCTTCTACAAATCTTCTGTAGTAACCGGTAAGATCTAAGAAACTTTGTACCTCATTAACATTACTAGGCTTAGCCCACTTCACCATTGCTTCAATCTTTGATGGATCCACATGTCCTAGGAACGCGATCTCTTGTAACCAAAATTCACACTTCTTGAATTTTGCATACATTTTATTTTCTCTCAATAATACCATAAGGGCCATCCTCAAGTGGTCCTCGTGTTCTTTATGACTCCGAGAGTAAATAAGAATATCGTCAATAAAAACAACCACAAACTAATCAAAATAGTCTTTAAATACTCTGTTCATAAGGTTCATGAAAGCAGCGGGGGCATTAGTTAAACCAAAAGGCATAACAAGAAATTCATAATGCCCATATCATGTCCGAAAAGCTACTTCTGGGCATCTGTCTCCTTAACTCTCATCTGATGATATCCAGATCTCAAGTCTATATTGGAAAAGACCTGTGCTCCTTGCAGCTAATCAAATAGATCATCAATCCTAGGTAAGCGATATATGTTCTTAATAGTCACCTTATTCAGTTTTCTATAGTCAATACATAATCGCATAGACCCGTCCTTCTTTTTCACAAAAAGTACTGGAGCACCCCATGGGGAAACACTGTGGTGTATGAAACCCTTCTCCAATAGTTCAATGTAACTGGCCCTTGAGTTCCTTTAATTCAATTGGAGCCATTCGATAAGGTGCTTTAGATATTGGTGCGGTCCCTGGAACAAGATCTATTGAGAACTCAACTTCTCTATACGGGGGTAGTCCTAAAATATCATCTGGAAATACATCTTTGAACTCTCTGACCACCTCTATATCTTCCAATCTAAGTCCATCCACCGGTAGTGAAACCAGACTTGCGAAAAATTCCGTGCAGCCTTGTCTCAATAATTGTGCAGCCTGCATTGTCGAGATAACACGTGTTGGAGAACTTCCTTGTGGTGCTTGGAAATTGAACTTTTCTCCATTTTTGGATTTAAAAACCACCCTCTTATTAAAGCAATCTGCACATGTATGATTCTGGGATAACCAGTCGATTCCCAAAATTACGTCAAATCCAGACATGTTAAATATAATCAAGTCGGCAGGAAGAATCCTCCCCTAAATCTCAACTGGACAACCCACTAGAACAGAACTACAATTGATATGTTCTCCTGAAGGCGTAATAACAGACATACTAGTCTCTAATGGTTCAGGCAACTTTTCAGACGACGATGCATAATGATTCGAAATAAAGGAGTGTGTGCCGGGGCGGAACCAGAAAATCTAGTTTGGGAGGGCTAAGTTAAGAAAAAATAATTTTGGGGGAAGCTAAATACTAATTTTTATATAATCTACTTTATAAAAACACCTTCTAAAATCTAATTTTCATCAAATTTTAAAAGTTTTGGGGGGCCAAAGCCCCCCAAGCCTTAAGGTAGTTCCGCCCCTGAGTGTGTGGCACCAGAATCAAATAGAACAGATGCATAATGAAAAAACAACATCAATGTACCTATATGAATAGCATAATGACTTAGGACTATAAGGATCATATAGAATATGCATCATATTTTGTATACATCTAAGCTTAGGACAGGGAAAGGTACTTGTGACTATATCATGCAGTGTCATCAGGGGTGAGGGAATATACATGTGCTGTAGCTGTCATCTTCTATGCTCCACTCTTTCCTGGTTCCCCAAATATCTTCATAAGGCAGTCACATGCTAAATGGTTCGGCTTCCCACACTTGAAACACATGTTTTGGCCATATAAGCATTTTTCCAAATGCTTCTTCCCACATGTTGGACATGTAGGATAAGTCTACCCTCCTATCTGTGGCCCTGGACAGCTATCACGGTGTGGCCTCTTATTCTTGTTTGGTGCAGATTAGAGCGATTGTGACTGCTGCTGGCGTTTCTTCTGATTATTATATTCAATGCTCTCCAGGATACATTCTTCAACAATAGTGGCTCGGTTCACCAGCTCCGAAAAATTCTGAATCGTGATGGCATGTACTTGATCTCTAATTCTCCAGTCCATACAACGTTCAAATTTCTCAGCTTTCTTTTCTTCATCTAGAATCAGATAACTGGCATAACGGGACAACTCCATGAATTTGGTTGCATACTAATCGAACGTCATCGTTCCCTGTGTGAGGTCCATGAACTGATGTGCTCTAGACTCTCGTAAAGATTGTGGAAAGAAACGATCCAGGAATACCTCCTTAAAGCGCTCCCAAGTAATGGTCCTCCTTCCCCTAGTTCATTATGTAAAAGTACCTGAGTTGACTTCCACCAGTTGTTAGCTAGGTCTGTCAGGTTATATGCCGCATAATTCACCTTTTGATCATCAGTGTAGAATAACGCCTCAAAAATCTGCTCCAAACATTGAATCCAACTATCCGCATCCATAGCATTTCACCTGCCATCGAAGGTTGGGGGGTGTTGACGAGAAAACTGCTCCAATGTACAGCCAACTTGTGGTGCCCTAGGTGCGGCATACTGGCCGGTAGTCATCGATTGGAAAAACTGAGTCGCTGCTGCGACCAAAGCATCTGGATTTCCATTCTGACCAGATCCAGAAGTGTTCCTAGTGCCAACCATGTTTTGACGCAAAATATAATAATATTAATAATTAACAATCAACAACAACTTACTAGTGTCATCTATTGGGAGCTATAAACACTTTATTCTATTTTAAAATATCTTACTAACTCTCGAGCGGGCCAGGAGCATCCTAGGTGACCTTATTCTTTCCAAGAGTTTGCAGAATCTCTCAAACCTGATTTCTGATACCATTTTGTAACATCCCCTTCCCAAGGATTAGGAATATCACGTACATGCGTAACTAAAACCAAGTAAGAGACTTGCATAAAATTTCTTTTTTAAAAAAAAAAACATTATTCATTACAAAAGAAAACTTAAGTCAAATCATTGTCTAAATCGTAGTCATATCCAAGTTTCCAAACCAACTAAATGGAAAGAAATCTTAAATATAGTCTAAGGTTCATTAGTCCGCTTCTTCTAAACTTGGTCGGCCTACTCGTAGTCCTTACTCTCCTCACCTGGGTGGTAAAAAAAATGAAATAAAACTAAAATGAGTCAAAGACTCAGTAAGAACTCACCACAGTGTAAACATAATAATTAAAAGGCTTTCATAGAATTTTCATGCTGAACACAATTCTTATCATATCATGCTAATGCTCATGCTATGCATGACTGTCTTAACTTATCTAAATTAAATGACTAATCTGACTGGCCCACACACTTAACCTTGTTTGCAAGGTTGTGCACCGGCCCCACATCCCGCTGCAGCAAGGGGAGCCGCTAAGCAGTATTCTGACACACTACGGTGGACCACTCTTGAGTTCGTGGCTTGCACATCCACCTTGAATACTGAACTAAAAGGCCATCTGTTTAACTGATCTTATCTTATCTTATCTTGCTCTTGAATTTAAGATAACTTACGTGTCTTATGCGATGTGAGATGCATGACATTCATACTATTATAAAAATTGTAAAATGCTGAACCTAAACATAATGCGAAAAATCAATATAATCATATGCTATGATGACTGATATGTTTATACAGATCATAACGTGCATGGTACATAAAAAGAATGGCTATCAAAGAACTATCTTTAATAGTAATAGTCTAACTATATGCTAATCATAATGTGTGATCAAATTGCTTACCTCGAAATACTGATACCGAATAATCTCCTCGTATCCCGTTGCCATGTACAAAGCGACTTCGTGTGAGAGGAAGGCAAGCGATGTAACGATGGTTGGACAGAGGTCTATCTCTTCCAAAGGCACGGTGGAGAAAAACACTAGAGGAAAAAGACGCCGAGCACGGACAAAATATATATCTATTTTTTTATCAGTAGCACGATGGATGAGATCAAGAGAAATTTTGCTTGATGCAAAAGGACGGAAATAGAGAATAAAGGAGGTAGGGTATTTGTTGCATAGCTGAAATTATGGAGAATATGGAATATAAATTGAAGAATTCAGTCCTTACTATGTAATGTCTAAAAATCGAAGAGATCGTCCGGGGAATGAAAACGGAAAAAACGGCTGAAAAATCTGAAGGTTTTTAAGGAAAGAAATTAAGAACTAAAATTAGTAATAATAATGGTATTAATAATATAAACATAAAAAAAATAATTTAAAATCCTTAATTTAAAAATCATGGCCATTATTGAAAAGATTCTGAAAATATTGCAATATCATGTCATCTTTTTCCTCTCCTTCTCTCCACAATCCTTCTCCATCTTTAAGTCTCAGAATCTGATTATTTTTTCTCCTGTGAGAGGCCTTTCTATGAAAGAATTTAGTATTTTGATCTCCTGCCTTTAACCACAAAGCCTTTGATCTTTGTCTCCACAAAATTTCATCCCTTTCTAACCAGCAGTGCAGTTCGTCTCTAGCTTGTTGTTGTTCTTCCTTGCTCTAGATTGTTAGGTCCCTATTCTGGAGTTTTTGAAGCCCAGCTCTTGCTTGTGATATCTTGAACTGGACATTCCCAAAATATTGTTTATTCCACTTTGTGAGATTTTCACTGCACATAGATATTTTGTTCATGATATATACCCAATACCATTTTGCCCAGCATTATATTACCAAGACTTCTCAATGACCTTTTCACAATCTATATTGTCGATCCACGTTGCTTTAAACTTGAAAGGTTTAAATCCTTTTCTTCTTATACTGTTGTCTTCTGTTTGCATAATTATGGATATATGATCAGCATAATTGTCCGAACTCGTATAGGTAATTGATCAATAGCAGTAATTTTAGCATCGGTAGTACAAAAATTATTAGTTAAATGAATGGACCAACACGTACTACCTCTTGGTTGCTTTGCACATAGGACTGTTCATCCGGGCCGGGTTTTTTCCCGGCCCAGTCCGGAACCCGGAAATCCGGATTCCGATTCCGGTTCCGGGTTTCGGCCCGGATCAAACCCGGGCCGAAACCCAGGTTTGAAAACCCGGACCAACCTAGTCCGGATACGGGTTTGAAACCCGGTACCCGGATCTTTATTTTTTTTATAAAGACTGGTATCGTTTTGATACCGGTTATATTCATCCCCCCACCCCCCCACGTCTCTCTCGCTCGCTCGCTCTCTCCTTACGCAGAAACTCAGAAACCCTAAACCCCTTGAGCCCGTGACCCCGTGAGCCGTAACCCCAGCCGTGACCCAATAACCGTCCGCCGCTCGTCCTCGCCGCACCCGGTCGCTGCATCTCGGTCACTGTCGGCCTTTTCTAGGGCATTGTTCACTTGTTTGGGTACTCTCTTTCTCTCTCTCTCTCTCTCTCTCTCTCTCTATCTCTCTCTCTGTAACTATGATTTTGTGCGTGAGGAATGGATGGGGTGATCACTTGGTTGAGTAGAGTACTGGGTTTGGTTTTAATTGTTAGGGGAATGGCTTTGCTGTTTTATAGTTGGAAGCATGATAAACTTCCTTTGTTATGTTTGCTATTTGCTGTGGTTTGATTATTCTGTTACATACGAGCACACAAACGTGTTGTCTTATCTGGATTTGTATCTTCTTATTAGCTTCTTCTATCGATCGATCTATAGGATCCATCATTGTGAAATTCATATGATTATGTTCTCTCTAATTATACTCTTTCTAAAGAGGTTTGACATCATTTTTCTACCATCTCTCAATTGGAAAAATAATGCCTCTCAGTACGTGGTAGTCTTTTTTTAGAGACACGGGTCAATTCCATTTACTTGCACAGCAACTACGTACATTCTCTATTCTTTTGGGAGATTTGGTTAGCCAGAAACAAAGCTCGTTTTGAGGACTCTTATTCTCAAACTCTTACTTCCTTTTCCAATGCTTCTGTCATTGCTAATTTTCGCATTCCCCTTTCTATCATCCGAACTAAGAGATATTTACTTGTCAATTGGTTGCCCCCTTCATGATCAAGACTCGTTGGAGAAGACTAACGTCTATTTCGGGCAGATAAAAATTCTTAGATTTCTTTCTCATTTCGACTAATATCTAAGAAAAAAGGGATGGGCTTAGGACCCACAATCCACATTATTCTTAGTCTTCTGATCTAATTGTCAACAATTTATCATTTATCTACGAAAAACATCATGTGTTTGCTAGTTAACGTGAAAATCACACTCTCCATCACTTGACTGTTAGCATAACATAATTTCATTTATATATAATTTAATTTAATTTTAAACTCTCTTTCCATCTAAACCTATATATATATATATATAAGTGTCTCCAATATGATCTAGTACCATTATCATGACCTACGTACCTTTTTCTTTTCCTTTTTATTCTTGATTAATGATGATATTAATTAATGTAACTAGTTGGGGTTTGCTTGACTCGTGAGCTGTATTTTAACATCTATATATATATATATATATATATATCGAAGATCAAATTGTACGTAGTGCTCCAGCTTGGTTTTAAATATTCTTAATTTCTTCCTGAACATTTCCCATCTTAATTAATAATTAGTGGGTGATGTGCATTTCTTTTATCAAATTGTATAAACTAAAAGGGCTGTGCAAATATCTTGTTGTTTATTCTGGATTTGGGACTCTACATAGTTGTTTATAGAGGGCAAATGGACGAGACATTAAGGAACCACAATACCCACTACTTGTTCAGACAATCCTCACGCTCACCTGAAATATCTCCTTGCTTCCCAACACAATTTGCATTGAGTGTTGTTAAGTTCGCAAACCAAAAAGCAAAAAGCATCTGATGTAAAAATTTTCTCATGTACTATGATGTCATTCATTCATACACACATGTCAAGGTAAAACCAAAATAAAGCTCATATATAATATCTGAACAGTTTCAAAAGCACTCAAAAAGTCTTCTTATAGAATAGTTTTCATTAGGCCTGTTCAACCGACCCGACCCGACCCGAAAAACACTATTCCGACCCGACCCGATTCTATTACCCGATTAACCGAACCGGCTGTAATACCCGATTAACCGACCCGGAAAATTTCGGAAATTACCCGATTACCCGATTAACCGATATTTTTTTTTTTTCTGTTTTTTTTTTTTTAATATTGTGAGGATTGCCCATTAGTTAAATGGTCTCAAGACTCAGGTTGGAATTCGAGAAGGCTCAGATAAATAAAGCAATTTATTTATAGGAAGGAAATCTGTTTTTGGCCCAAAATTCATATGATTTCATGCATCAAAGTCCTATCTAATCTCGACAATAAAAACATCAAGATACAGGTGTATGATTTTTCTGCAAGCCCAATATATCTAGTTCTTGTCCTGTCTTGCTTTTCCCTCCAGTACATGGGATTGACAACCAGAATGTTTGGACAGCAACACTAAAAACAAAATAAAAGAGAACTACATCACCCACATAAAATATACCATATTCACATGGGTAGAGGTGGGTGTTACTTTGCTGCTTACTCTAATTAATCTGCACAAATTAGAGACCTCATTTGCATGAGATTATAAATAAATTAACTTTGCAAATGAAGGAACCAAAAACAACAAAAATTTCCTTGTTACCTATGTGGATAAGTCAGAAAAGCATAAAAAAATTCAAGTAATCTTCAATCGGCCTCATTCAAAATATTCATCATCATCTCTACATGAAAAAAAAAAATTATGTTAAAAATATAATTAATTGAAATGATTATATAAAAATATTCTTCAAATATAAAACTTACCAGTATCTAACTTGTAGCTTTCCGCATCTTCCATTACATCTTGAGAGTCATAATTAACGGAGGGTGAAATCAACCAATTTTGTGTACAGATAAGAGCGTCAACTGTTGCAGGGGCTAATGAGCTACGGAATGAATCTAAGACACGACCTCCAACGCTAAATGCAGACTCAGAAGCAACAATAGATATGGGAATAGCTAACACATCTCGAGCAATATTGGCAAGGATCGGAAAATTGATTGAATTCATCTTCCACCACATTAAAATATCAAAGTTGGGTGTCAATCCTTCAAGGCTCCCCATAAATTTTCAACATATCATCATCACCCATAGAAAATTTGATCAAATGGTTATAGATTGAAGCTATTTCTCTAATGAACAAATGTGAAGTTGCATAAGTTGAGCCTGAAATCCTCAAGGTGATATCATAAAAAATTTGCAAAAATTGTACAAAAATCTTGACAATTTTCCAATCATCTAAAGTTGGTGGTCCTTCTCCAACCTCACGTAAATGCGGACCAAACTGATTGTCTTCATCTTGCATCACCTCAAAAGCCGCATAATAATTGAGAGCCGCACTCAACATCAGATATGTTGAGTTCCACCTGGTTGGAACATCAAGAGAAAGAAGTGCACCACCCAAGATATTTTGTCTCTCCGCACATGACTTGAAATTTTCAAGTCTTGCAGGGGAAGACTTTACATATTTCACCGCATTTCGAATCTTCACAATTGATCTATCAATTTCTTTCAAGCCATCATGGACAATAAGATTCAAAATATGTGCACAACATCTTATGTGCATAAGGTCATTGTCTAGTTCCAAACAATCTCTAATTTTGGTAATCTTCCTCAAATAATCAATGGCAGTAGTATTAGAGGATGCATTGTCTACTGTGATTGTAAATATCTTTTTTATGCCCCATCTAAGTATAGATGACTCAATCTCTCTTCCTATTGTTGTCCCTTTATGATTAGGAACTTTCATAAAACCTATAATTCTTTTATGCAAAGCCCAATCATCATCAATAAAATGGGATGTTATGCACATATAATTAAGATTTTGCACTGATGTCCACATGTCAGTAGTGATGCAAATCTTATAATTGGATGCCATGAATATGTCCTTTAACTTGTCTTTTTCTGACAAGTACATTTTCATACAATCTCGCATAATCGTAATGCGAGAAGGGATTGGAAATCTAGGCTCAACTACAGCCATAAAGTCTTTAAATCCCTGTTTTTCTACAAATCTAAATGGTAGCTCATCCACAATTATCATTTTAGCTACCGCCAACCTTATTTTCTGCTCATTATATTTGGCAAGTCCAAAACTAGGACTGCTAGTTGTACCATCCACCCCATCCCTCCTAGGCCCGGTCGATTTTGATTGGGGGTTATCACTTCCAATCCTAGTCTCAATAAAGGCCTTACATGTCTCAATATGGTATCTCAAGGATGAAGTACCTTGTTTTTTAGAATGACACAATAAAGTCTTACCACAGTAGTTGCATGCAGCTCTCTGGTCATTGGGATCTTCATTCTCAATCTTAGAAAAATGAAGCCATACATTTGATCTACCCCGAGATCTTTTGATAGGAGGACGAACATGAGGAGTAGTCGTAGGGAGAGAGCTATCCAAATGAATTACATCAGGGATTGTTTCAGACCCTGACGAAGGCATAGAAAAACTAGGCTCCATAACTGCAATTTGAGATAAAGAAATCATCATTAAATTATTAATCACATGAACAGTTGCAATATGATGTTTACTGACTAATTGCAAGCATGATGCTAATGCTATATACATGTCACATTAAGAGATATATTTTTGCCTTTAAATTATATATTTTACTAAACCACTTGACAATTATTGAAACTAATTATCACTAAGTGAGGTCTTTTTAGTCAGTAGCATTCCTAACATGATAAGGCAGGGGGTGCTGCATTCTTAAACCTGTTAAATGTATAAATACGGTTATGTATTAACTTCAATACCAGCTATGGGTTTCTTGTACTAACTCGAGGGGTGTAGCAATAAGTATGATAAACTTTCACAATCAACAATGACAGGATTCTATTTACTTTGTAGCCAAAACAGAAGAAAAAAGAGTTCATCTTGAGATCACATTTATGGATATAACAGCCCAGAAAAGAGAGAGTAATGAAAATGAAAAGTCAAAGAAAACTACCAGCTACCAAGCACTAAACAACCTAAAGAAACCAGAACAATAAAGTAAAATTAGCTGGAGGGTTTTCAGACAATTTGATTGGCAAAATGAAGACCAAGTCAGTTTATAGAAAATATGTTAAATAAATAAAAACAACTACCATACAATGCGAAAATACCAAGTCAGTTTACTAAAAACACCAAGCAAAAAACAATTTGCTATGTTTGTCACATGGATGATGGACCTTGAACTCATTGTATCTAAATAATTTGCAGGATGATTTGCAAAAAACATGGCTGTGCAAAAGGTGTGAGACCATGAGTGCAAAATTAAGGTTTGTCACACCATTCACTGCAATTTGATATTTTGTTTGTGCCATTAATATTTTGCTTAGAAACTAAAATGATGTGATTCTGATCCCTTTTACCTACCTTTTTAACTTGACTTTTTTTATATGAACTAATGCATATGTTGACATGCATGCTGATTATAAATTTTGAAAAATGACTTACTTTCACCTTCTCCACTTTGTTACTGAACACAAGCATTGCTAGTCACTGATTGTCTATATTTGTATTCATATGTTTTCCTTTGATATTACTCTTAGGTATAAGAGAGTCCTTATATGCACACAACAATTGCTTCAGATTGACTATTAATTCTCGAAAGTTCCAAGTCTTGTTGTAAAAAGTTGTTGATTTATCTGTGATGAGTATGATAGGTCCCATCATTTCTCAGGGTTCTGGAACATGTTCTCCTGCTTGAAACTTATACTCAGGAGTCAATACCAGCCCTTCATAACAGATTGGGTGATATTCTTGCCAAAAACAGAGCATTTTTCTTGTAATTTATTGAAATGCATGTTACTACATGCAGTACTTGGAGTATATCTAATTAGAAAAATGTCTTAAAGGATTTGCTTAATTGGTACGTATGTATATAAGCTAGAGTACATTTACATACACATGAATAACATTATACTTTCCAAAAATGTTCTCAATTAATTAACTTTATTAAATGAAAACATGCAATTCTTTTGGAAATTGTGATTAATGATGTCTGTTGATCAAAAAGGTGCCACAAGGCCAATATATTGGCCGAGATATCAGTACTGTTTGGCATAAAATACACAAAAACAGAATTCATACCCATTTGGCAGCATTCTTCGTGTTAGTGATATATAGTAGGAAGCAATTGGGTAGTTAGAATGCCATATCAATATTTTTTAATTTCTTGTAGTGAATTTGGAACATGTTTAATACTTAAACGTATTTTTTTTTTCAAGTCAGTCCTTCCATATCTTTTTTCCTCGCAACTAGTTGGAGCACCCAGAATCTAACTTAGCATGGGCTTTTACTGCATAACAGATTCAATGTTTTCTTTTATCCTATTAAAAACAATACCGACTGCAAATCTATGGCCGTAGTAAAATCAACCCTGCTGTCCAAGACTGGGTAACTCGGTAACACCCAATGAAACCAAAAACACCCACAAAAACACCAGCTCTATCTAGTAACTGGGTAACACCCACAAAAAAAATAAAAACCAATCAAAGAATAAACACCCACAGAAACCAAAAACACCCAAAAATTCCACAAAACACCCACAAAAAAAATAAAAACCAATCGAAGAATAAACACCCACAAAAACCAAAAACACCCAAAAATCCCACAAAACACCCACAGTAATCTTACCTTCGATGGTTGTAGTCTTGTAGAGTGACTGAGTGAGAGCTGCGAGCTGCGAGTTGCGAGAGAGAGGGAGCTGCGATACACAGAGAGAGCGAATGTAGAGTTTCGGAGCTGTGAGAGAGGACTAGAGGAGCAGAGGTTTTGACGTGAGGGAGGGTTTTGAGTTTCTAAAACGGGTAACGGGTAATACCCGGAAAATAAAAAAAATGGGTCGGTTAATTCCGGTTCCGATTTTTGGTTTAAACGGGTCGGTTTTTCGGGTCGGGTCGGGTCGGGTCGGAACAATCGGCCGGGTCGGGTACACGGGTTTTTTGTTCACCCCTAGTTTTCATACATCCAACCTGCCCAGTACTTTATTCATAAAAGACTTCACGCCAGGAAAAAATAACTCTATACAAAGTGATTAGGGGGGAAAATCCTCTGCTTGCTGAAAGATGCACTGATGGGGAATTTTATTATATGCAAAACCAAAGTTGTAGACTTTGTAATATCCATGCACTTTAGTTGTGTGGAAATTTTAATTGTGGAATTTCTATTCCGTTGTGCTTGCTGAGGCCTGCATCATCCATGATGTCACACTTAAGGAAATATGAATACACAGAAAGGGGAAGGTTTTACAACTATCATAATATATCTCTCATCTCCCATGGTCAGAGGCAAAAAAAAAAAAAAAAAGGGAATTTATTACCCCTTTACATATTCAATATGAACTACATCCGTTAATATCCTCACTTTTTGAAGAATGAACTGCCTGGAATTTCAGTGAGGTTCCAGAGATCAGACACATGCTTGTAATTCATATTGAGGCTAGTTGCTCTTTTGGCCTTGTCTTGTTGTGAAAGACACTTCTCATCCTCAATCCTTTTTCATATATTTTTTTTTATCTGTCTATTCATTTACTTTTGGAACTAGTTTAGGCTAGGTTATGTTGTATGATACAAGTATACAACCATTTTCTTCTTAAGGGTTTTTAGATTGATACTATCCCTGTTCATTTTTGTGTAAACCACATGGAGAATGTAAGATGGGCTCCTCTTCCAAGTTTCCTCCATGATTGTTGGTAACTGTGTTGATGGAATGTTTTATTTTGGTTAATTTCTTACTGCATGTATCTAATGACAATGCCTTGCATATCTATTCATGGCTTTGATATGATAATAAGATATCTGCTATATATCCATATATCTTTGTGCATGGGACGACACCCTCTCATTTATCCAGGAAAAAATAAGTTTTTTCATTGGAGCTATCAAAAAACCGAGAATACCTCCAAAGACATGTAAGACTGAAAACCAGTGCATGGGAATATATATTAGAAAAGGTAGACATACAAAAGTCGATCACGGGACTAGATCAGAGAGGAAATACACAAACTGATTATCAAGAGATCTTTTATTATATTGTGATTAGTGTTTGATTATTTATTATATTGGGATTAGTGTTTGATTATATTAGTGTTTGATTATTTATTATATTGTGTTTGGTGTTTTTTATTATTCAATAACAGATGGAAGAAGATTCTGTGAGTTGTAATATTGGTACGACCCAAGGGGTTGGTGGTGACTCCTCGTCTATTCCAGTGGATGTGGAGGAGCATGGGAGTCTTCCCTCATTCATCCACATATACACAACAGACTACCCATTCCATCCCACCTTTACCCAAGAAATAAAAAAAAAAACACCTAGTAACCAATCAGTGGTTTGGGAACACTTTACTAAAGTGCAACCTATTGACCACGATAACCCAAAAGCTCAGTGCAATTATTGCACTAAGCTATACAGTTGCCACTACAAGAATGGCACTTCATCTATGCTGCATCACCTCCAGAATGCGTGTGAAACTTCCCCTCTTAGACTTAAAGGAGTTGGAAAAAGTCAATCTAGTGTTAAGAGGGATGCGGAGGGAAGAGTGTGTAGCCCACAAGGTATAGTGAAGTATGATGCAGAAAAACTTAGGGTGTCAACCGCTAAGTATTTTATTAGGTGTGAATTGCCTTTTAGGCTAGTGGAGCATGAAGGGTTTGTTGAGTTCGTGACTGATTTAGAGTCTCGATTTACTTTGCCATCCCGAATTACTTTAAAAAGGGATTGTATTAAATTGTATAACAAAGAGAAGATACAATTAAAGAAATTGTTGGATGGTCAAAGAATTTGTCTTACCACCGATACCTGGACGTCGGTGCAAAATATGAACTAAATGTGCATTACCGCACATTTTATTGATTGCAATTGGAGATTGCATAAAAAAAATACTTAAGTTTTGCCAAATTCCTGACCATAGGAGCGAAACTATTGGGAGGGTCTTAGACTTGGGATTGCATGAATGGGGTGTTGATAAAATTTTAACCATCACAGTTGACAATGCCTCCTCAAATGATGTTGCTGTTGATTACATGAGGAGGAGAATAAAAGACAATGATTGTACTATATTGGGTGGTGAATTTCTTCACATGCGGTGTGCTCCCCATATATTGAATCTGATTGTTATGGACGGCTTGAAGGATGTTTATGAATTTGTAACAAAGATTAGGGATGCCGTCAGGTATGTGAAATCTTCGCCGTCAAGATTTGCGAAGTTCAAGGTTTGTGCGGCAAAGGAAAAGATCATTGGGAGAATGATTTGCTTGGATGTTCCTACTAGATAGAACTCCACATATTTGATGTTGAGTACCGCTGAAAAACATAAACAAGCATTTGATCAATTTGTTTTTGTGGATGAATATTTTGTGAACCCCACTAGTGATGATTGGAAAAATGCACGGATTTTTGTAGAGTTGCAGAAAAATTTTTATGATGTTACATTGAACATTTCTGGTTCTTTGTATGTGACTGCTAATGTATATTTTGAGCAACTTTGCACAATTGAAGATGTATTAAATGATATGTGCTTGAGTAGTGATATTATCACTTGTACTATGGGCATAAATATGAGAAGTAAGTATGACAAGTATTGGGGTAACACAAATAGGTTCAACTTAATGATATATGTCGCTTTTGTGCTTGATCCACGATACAAAATTATGGCAATGAAGTTTTGGTTGCAAAAGTGCAAAGGGTATGAGTTGGCGGATAAGATAGAGGACAAGGTTAAACTCCTTTTAGGCCGCTTGATCGAGCAGTATAACACATTTCGTGTGGCTAGTGGAGGGAGTTCTAATGTGGCTCAAGGGAGGCCAAACACTACGAGTTGGGGGAGTTCTAATGAGCCAACACTGCCTCCGACTAAATTTCAGATGATGTTCACCAAATTCCTTGAGGAGTAGGATGTTATGGCGTTTAGATCCTAGTTAGATAAGTATTTGTCTGAGGCGTGTGTAAATAACTCACTCGGTTTTGTTCTCTTAGATTGGTGGAGAGTTAATGCCGCCAATTATCCTGTCCTTGCTGAGGTAGCACGTGATGTGTTAGCCACCCCCATTTCCACTGTTGCCTCAGAGTCTGCATTCAGTACTGGAGGACGAATATTGGATCCTTTTAGGAGTTCATTGTCTTCGGAAACTGTCGAAGTCTCATTTGCACCCAAAATTGGTTAAGGACCAAACCTGTCGACATTCGGGAGTTAGAAGAATACGTACAGTCGATGGACCTTGAAAGTAAGTTTGAAACTTGAAATATGTTTTTAATATCTATCTATCTTGGTTTATTATCTATCTAACTTACTTTTTAATATTTTTTTAGATGATCATCTAGCTTCATTTTCAACAAAGGATGCTGTGAGTCTCTCTTCCCATTGATGCTAAAAAAAATTTAGAGTAAGTACTTTCTCCTTTCATAAACTCAAAGTAGTTTGAAATAGTGATACAACTTTCTTATTTATTTTAATATGAAGATAATGTTTGTTGAAATCATGAACGACAAAAATCCTGCATTTAATTACCTAGAATGATTGCAATGGATCACACTCATGTTATCTAGAACTCCTTTGAGCCATACATACATTTCTATATACATGTGTGTGTGTAGGTGTACATATTCCCTGCATTAGTGTTTATTACCTACAATAACAATAACTAAAATTACTTACAAGGGTATTACATAATAACTCTTTGTTTTCACAAGATCTCTTCTGCCATGCTCCATACCATATGATCTGAAGAAAAGATTAAGAAATTAAGATATCCAAAAATTAGTACGTGACTGCATATATATGTATAACATGATGGTTAAGTATATATGTTCTGAAATAGGATCTTAGGTTCTTGTAACAGAAATAATAACATGACTTACAATGATGATGATGGTGATAAAAATAATAAATGCTAGAGATTATTGATTCGAAACTAATGAATTAAGTCCAAAAGGGGTTTATACATATATACGACTACTTTAAGAACAGAAAAGTAAGCAAAAAAACAGTAGAATAATTGAATAAACAATAAAAGAGTACTGTATATTTTATAAGTTGCAGTAGTAGTGAGGTGAAAAATGAAGGGTCTTACCATATTTCCATGGATGCTTTTAAAAATAGAGCTTTGTACGCAGCCAAGACTATGATCAGTGCATGAAGAAAATTGCTTTAGAGCGTCGACAAATTCATCGACCAAAACAACTGTTGGCCTGAAGACGAAAAAGGTTAGATCCAAATTTTCATTGTTAAAGGGAAGAAAGCAGGCCATTTTGTTATCCTTTTGTTAATCTTTCTTTGAAGTTTCTGTGTCTCTTCGAATGAATCAAGGAGAGAACGTGAAAACAAAGGCTAAGAAAATGAGTAACTGGACCCTTTAGTTGGAAAAATTGTTTAATAGTAGCTGAAAAGATGAGGGGCTCAGGCTAGTCATGTCTACCTGTTTTAAGATGATATGGTGTTCTTACTTGTTGTATTTTTTCAGGTTCTCTAGTTTCTCATGACGTGCTGATGTAATTAGTAAACACTTGAAGGACACAAAAGTAGCTGAATAGATGCCAGTTTCAAACTTTCAATTGAAGCATTTTGTAATTTTCATATATTATAATTTTGTGTTTTGTAATGTAATGTAATGTAATTTAATTTAATATGTAGTGAATTACATTATTGCATGCATTTTACATGATAATGCATGGTCATGGAAGGTTAGAAGTAGTAGAGGTTAGAAACTACTACTTGATCGATCATTTTTAACAGTAGTATTATCATACTGGAATATGGAATATATTACATATACATGATTATCTAATCTCAAATTAAATATATATATATTCCCAACTTTATATATATATATATATATATATATAAACTTTTTGAGCTTTATTTTTTATTTTTTTGAAAAAAATAGATACTGTAGAAAAAAAAACCGGTTGAAGCTGGAATATACTGTATTTAAAATAATATGTCCTTTATTTAAAAAAAAAAAAAAAACCCGGGTTGAAGCTGGAACCCGGTAGAAACCCGGGTTCATCCAGGTTCCGGCCCGGTTCATAACCTGGGTGTATCCGGGCCGAAACCCGGGTGTATCCGGGCCGAAACCCGGCCCGGGTTTGAAGCCGGGTTCCGGGCCAGGTATACTCGAAAATCCTGTCCGGAACCCGAATGAACAGTCTTATTTGCACAGGGCCGACTCAATAGGTTGGTCTAAGGCTAAAATTTTGATTGAGACTTTTTTTAAAAAGTAAAATTAAATGTATTAATTTTTTTATAGAATAAATATATTAATTTTATTATTAATTTTTATTTAAAAATCATTCTTATCATTTGGCAAAGTAAAATTATTGATTAAGATTTGATAACACTTTTTCTACTAATAATCGACTTAATCTTTATTAGAAAATTTTCAATTTAGAAAGGATTTTTTTTCTTAAGAAGTTCTTCCACTGCGGCCTTAGGCAATTCCGTAACTGTCTAAGAAGAGCCGGCCCTGGCCTTGCATGTGGGGCATAAAGAGCTCAATCACAAATTGCATGAGAACCAGCAGGGTAGTAGCTGGGATCCAATGACTGAAACTGAATGGCTGAAAGCTCTTTCACACGTGCTTTCAACAAGAGAGCGTCGGTCAAATTCGTAATCTACACTAGGGTCTAACAACACGTCCGTGCATGACTCGTTAATCTGAGTACGTAGAGAGTGCTTTTCGTGGGACTAAACGAGGTAATGCTTTTCTGATTGGGTGGTGCAACTTACAAGAAATCATGATTTTATAATTGCCCTTTTAAAGCTAACTGCTACCTGTTTTTAACTTCTTCTCTACTTTTTCACAAGAAAAGGGGAAAAAACAAAACAAAAATAAAATAAATAAAGAAATTAAAGGAAAAAGGCAAAGTGAAAGATTATGAAACCAAGTAGATTTGATCTTTGCCTAAAAAAAAAAAAAGTAGATTTGATCTTTGCATTGAAAAAAAAATACGAACAAAGCTCGAGGTTGGCTAGGAACCAAAAACTAAAAATCAACAATAAAGAGATTGAAAGCTTTTTTGTTGCTCTTTTGATCTTTTGCATTGGAGAATCTTCTGCCTAACTTTTTATTTAATGGACTATTTTTAATGTAGTATTATATATATTTACAGTTTTATTTATAAAATTTATTTTATTAATTTTTTTTTAAATTGGATAATTTTATAATTTTAAACATATAAAATAAATTTTTTATAATTTTTTTTAAATATATTTAACATTTTTCCGACCCTTTTAATCTCTTTTACGAAACGTTTGAAGAAAGATTGACCCGCTGAAGCCGAATAATCATGAACAGTGAAGCGTCGAGGCCGATTAAGATTGTCCTTGATTGTTGTGCAAAAACAAAAGGTACCTTCGACAAGACATGCTGAACCGTCAAATTGATTGGCCTAGATGTTTAAAGCGAGAAAGAGAAACCAAACGATCAGAAAACCTGTAATTAGTTGCTTGACAGCGTGATAAAGACCTGTAGTACCACTTCATCGCATCGTGCATGTAATTGGCGAGTTTAAGTTGTACAGTGGCAAAAGGTCATTTCGAAGCATTATCACCATATCTGTATACCTGATTTGATTATAGAGATAATATAAAAGGGAAATCATACACTTCCGCTGGGCTGCCGCTGGTAGCTATTGTTGTCATTTTTATTTATTTATTTTTAATTTTTTTAATTTAATAATTAAGGATGTACTTTTTTAATAATATTGTACTTTTTTATTTTTTTGAAAATGTTAAAAAATACATATATGAAAATGCAAAAAAAAAAAATCTTAAGGCGAAAGGTACCTCCCAACGAGAGATATGAGCAATAGCTGTAGAGCAACTCAATATAAATGAGAAATCTAAAAATAATAATAATAATAAGTAACAAATAATTTATGAATAATAATAAAATATTTTGAGTAAGAATGTTTTATAAAAATTTTAAAAAATAAAGAGAAAAAATTAAATAAAAATTTATAAAGTTAAAAGAGAGTTAAAATATTATTTTTATTTTGAAATATGAAAAAATTAAATTATTTTTTTATATTTTGTTTAGAGGTTTAGAAATATTGTATGATGAGGTAATGATTACATGAAAAAGTTACAAAGTTAAAACTTTAAATTAAAGAATATTTTTTTAAATGATGTTTGAATGTTAGATTTATAAAACTATACTAGGTTTTAGTGCTGGTTTATATTTAGAAATGAGATAAGATGATTTTAAATAAAAGATAAAAGTTAAAAAATATTATTTTTAATAATATTATTATTATTTTGAGATTTGAGTTAAATTTTTTATTATAGTTTATAAGAATTTAAAAAAATTGTAACGATGAAATGAGATAAAACGAGAGACGAGACACTTTTCAAATCACATGGCCTTAAACTTTTGAATTACTCATGATCATAAACTTTCTAAATATTATCACAGAAGCGCAAGGATTTTTTTTCTTTTTCTTTTTCTTTTTCGCGCAAAATATTTTCTTTACGAGGCAGGCCACCAACTTGTTCCTCTAACGAGTATCGATGAACACAAATGCCTACAATATTCTTAATCACAATTTGATGACCAGATCGGATTGCGATTGGCCGGACTACATCAGGTGATGTATCATCCTCGAAAAGATTTTCTGTCCAGGCGCAAGGATGGCCAACGGATCAAAAATCGCCTTCCTTTCTACGAATCTTGTCCATTGGTTCCCAAAATGTCCCTTCCATTCCTCCTGAGATTTATAGTGAGGAAGGTACAGTTTGAAATCAAATCCCTTGTTAATGCAACACTGAATAATCTCGTGGTTCTGCGCTACCAGTTTTTCAGCTAAAGGCCCCTTTGGGTACGGAGGACTGAAACGTAGCAATGCAATTATGTAGAAGATCTCGTCCTTTGGCAGCACAACAGAAGTCCGAGTATCCCACCTGATGATATATATACACACAATACAAACATAAATAATATACATTCTGTTAGGAACATGGAATTGATAGTGTATTGCAAATTTGTATAATTATAAATTGTCGGTTTCATAAAAATAAATTTATAAATTGATATAGTTTTATATGATATATATTACATTAAGATATCACAGTTTGTAAATTTATTTTTGTAAGATATTTTATAACTAAAAAAAATTATTAATTATAAATGGGAAATAGCTAATCGTTTTATAACCAAACATATAAATAAAGAAATGTAAGCATTTTTGGAGTTACTTGAAAGACACCATCATGGATGTTCCAATATACGGGCAATTTCGTCCACAAGAAAATCATTGCTGGAGCCCAGCCAAATTATGGTGTCATTATAAAACAGTGGGCCAATTATAAATTTCTGTCATTTCTTGAATGGCAACACTGCCGTGAAAGTAACATAATTTATTCCTTTCTACCCCAAAATAATTTCTATTAACATAAAACTAGAAGAAACTGCAAGCGACCAAAATCGCCCCACTGTCCCTCACTAATTACATCCTACAAAGAGCTTCATGAACGCATACTAAGGTCATATATTTAAAGTGATTTTAAATGATTTTAAATGATCTGTAAATAATAATAATAAAATAATAAATAATTTGTAAATAGTAATAAATAATAATAAAATAATCAGAAACTACATCTCTTACCAAACACAACCTAAGAAACTTGAATTTACCAAACTACCACCAAGTGGATTGATATATGAGGCAGCCTCTGGCCTATCCATGCCCGACTTATTACCTTAACTAGAAAGATGGCAAAGGCGAACAATTTCTAGTAAAATACTCTACCGTGGGTCCCAACGCATCTTTGTCCCACAAGTAGTCTTTCCTACGTTTTCTTATAGGCAACACCAAACACCCAACACCACCTGACGGGATTGCATTAATTTGTTTTACGGTAGGAGGCACTGTAACAAAGAGGCATTTAGTAGGGTTATTTTGGGCAATGAAATCCTCCTCCGGGACCCACTTGGGTGACCTTAGTAGTAGAAAATATTTGACCTACCTCCAAAATCTTAACCACCCTAAGTAAGTTAGTAAGCGTATCGGATTTGATAGGGCCAGATGACTCAATACCGGCGCGAAAACTTATGGTGGGTCCGTACGTAGAGCCTCGTTACTGAAGATCGAGTGAGCTATGTACGTCCAGCTCAGACGAAAGCAGCCCTTGAAATTCAAGCAAATTCAATTATCCTAGTTTACGCCATATTTATCATGTGACAAATGATAACTGTAATTAGGAATATGTAAGTGTGGCGTAATCAAAATGAGTGTACAGTATTTCTGTATTCTATAATTATATGTAATATTATTCTTAAAATAATGATATATATCACATCTTCATTCTATTTTAATTATACTAAATGGTATGTAATATATTCATCATCATTAAATAATAAAAAAATATATAATAAATGATCATATTTAATAAGATAAAAATAAAATAATAATATGATGTATAAAATTTTATTAAACTTTTCTTATATAATGCTAATTGGTCAGCCCACAAAAAAATAAAGCCTGTGGATGTAGTACTTACATGCTTCGCACAAGAGGGTAGATCAACATGGGGCCACCAATTCCTGCCTTAAGGATATTCTTGAACACGTGGCGATCAAAATCAGCAATGTCTGACTGTGATACGAATAGGTTCAACCAAGGGTGAGGCGCGTCCCAGATACCGTTCGCCTTGGCATGTTCCTCAGCACGCTTCACACGTAATAGAAACTCCATGTACCTCAAGTCTACCTCAAACTTTAAATGCTCAACGAATCCTAAGCGTCCAAGCAATCTATTCACAACCTACAAAACGACAAGGAAGTATCGCATAAACAGGGTTAGTCATTGATAATCTCATGAACTTAAACCAAGGGACATAAACGTTCATGGTTTACAGGTTCCAGAAAATGATGGCTTTTTGGCCATTTGTGGAACTGTGGGGACCGTAACGTCAGCAAAATCTCAATGATCAGCGCAATAACATCAACTGACGCGTCATTACCATTTTAACCCGGACTCCATCTGTATATCACGAAAGTGACAAATCTGAGTCCTGACAAGGAATTTGGAACCTTTCTGGCTCATGCAAACTCATACTGAGACCGCTCGATAATTCATTACCTTATATATATATATAAAATATAAATCGAATTCTTTACAAAAATTCTATAGTACTTTTACGTCTTCTTTATATACTATATTAATTTAATTGATTGCATCAATTTCTTTAATATAAAATAACTATTTTGACTAATTAAATCAATAAAATATGTAAAAAATATATAAAAGTGACCGTAGTATGATACGCAATAGAACACCTAATTCACAAAGAAAACAATATAATGGTACTCTCGTAATTGAGAGGTGAATCCATGGGCTTTTTATGGTGTAATGCGCCAGAAAATCAAATGGAGGGTGCATTATATATCGTATGGTCCGTTTCAAGCAGAAGTCAGTCATGATAAAATGGTAAAGTACGAAAATGATCAAAATAAAATGGCAAAAGTAAAATGCTTTTTTTTGTCCGAGCAAAAGTGAGATGCATGTAATACTTGGGTCATGACTGTGGACGAGAATCGGACGTCCTACGTTGCCTGGCGTCCTACACGTGTTAGGGATTCCTGAAGTGTTTTTGACTTTTTTCACCGTCCGGCGGGACAGTTTTGGCATGGAACCCACGTCCTACTTAGCAACCACCTAGGTCAAAACTCAGTGGCCACCTACTTACGGGCTTACGACCTCATTTGTACTGTTACTTGAGGACGCGCCCAGCTTGTGTCCCCCCAAGCCATATGTAAACTTAAAAAGGATTTCTGATCTACAAAGTACAAACAACAACTGTGAAAGAAAAACGTCATCTTAAGAAGTAGTCCTCAAATCGTGACCGCTAAAGAAACGGTGCATTTTTTTAAAGATGGTCCACGTTTTTTAAAGATGGTCCACGTTGCAGGAGATAAGAGAGAGAGAGAAGGTTCGTAAGTTCGTTACCCTATCAACGGTCGAGGGGTGGTCATTGTTTCGGTAGTGAAAAGCTACTTCAAGACAGTAGAGGACGGAGCCGGCTGTCTGAGGAATACGAGTCGGATCGAATGCCTGGTCCGGGTCCAACGGCACCGAGGGCCAGCCATTGATCGGGTCGTCACTGTTCACGAACACGAAGCCCTCCACGTAATCAAAGGAGTCACCCTCTCTCCGAGTCACCAGAAACTCGGCGTCCCGAGTGAAATCCTCAAACTCGGTATACACCACCCTTATCCATCTCACCTAATCACAATAGACAACCACAATTACGTTCCGTAAACGTGCCGTTCATGCTTTAATCTCACAAAGATTTCTTGTAAGCATACCGACAAGTGGGAGATGTCGAATTCGAAAGATTTCCTTATATATTTTCTTTTTTATTAAAACTCTTATCTTGCAAAATCGTAAAATACCCACCATGTCCGGTGCTGGCTGTAGCAAGACCCTAGCTCTGGTGATGATACCGAACTGACCAAGACCACCGAGAGCCCCAAAGAAAAGCTGGGAGTTTTCCGTCTCCGAGCAAACAAAAATATCGCCTTTGCCCGTTACGACCTCCAATTCTGCAACGTTGGAAGTTTGCGGACCGTAACGGAAGGCCTGGCCACTGACGCCGGCGTTGGATAACGTCCCGCCCACCGTTAAACCCAGGTAATCAGTCCACGACCTGGGAGCTAGACCGAACTCCAAGACGCAGCGTTTCAGGACATCTTCCCATAATGCCCCTCCCGAGACATCAGCGAAGACCGTGCCGTTCATCCTCACCACTTGGAAATGGTCGTCCATGGAGCGCATGTCCATGACGAGTCCACGATCCGCCATCGCCTGGCCGCTGATGGAATGGCCGTTGCCCCGCGCAGCCACCGTCAGACTCGATGACCGCGCCGCCGCTTTAACCACCCTAATCACGTCATCGGCTCCAGAAGGTCTGACTAAGGCCAATGGTTTGGAGGAATACAAGCCACCAAAGTCCTTACCGGCTAATCCGGTTGCCAGGCAGTCGATGGTGCCCTGGAGGTCCAGCGCGTTAAACAGGCTCGAACAGTCGTCGTCGTCTTGCCTCGACTCAACGTCGTTCCCGTGTACGAAACGCTCCAGGTATGCAATCATATTCGCCGGCGAACTGAGAAATTGTTGTTTGTTGGTCAATTATGCCGCTAAACGGTAATGTTCTTTTGGCCCTGTGAAAGTCGACTTTTAGAACTCTCTCTCTCTCGGTTCTGCTTCGAAGTTTTGGAATTAAATAGCGGCTGTTCGATTTAGAATTTTAATAAATTAAAAAAGAAAATATGATTAGTAGCAGCGGAAATTATAATTGTGACGTCAGCTTAGCCCTCGATAATCTGTTGACGTTGTAATCCTATCGACATCCTGTGTCTGCCACTTCCACATATATAAATAAAAATATATGATTTTTTTTTTCCCCAACCTAGAGGAATGTTATCGTAAACGCACCCTCTCATTTGTTCATGCCTTCATGGGCGTGGGCTAGCTAAAATTAAATTTTAGGTAAAATATAACTAAAGTGTAAAATAAAGTATAGTAATAGATTAGTTAAATGTACAGTAATTTTAATTTTAGATAAATTGATTGGCTAAATTTATTGAGCTAACAGTACCAATTATGGGCTCAACAAAGCTAAATTATAGCCAAATAATAGCTAAAGTGTAAGAAAATGTGCTACAATTGGCTCAACAAATCAACAGTGATTTTAACTTCAAGTTAAATCACTAGCCAAATTTGTTGAACCAAATGAGCTAGCCAAATAATTTTTTTAGACTAAAATATTCATTTGAGTTGAAGTGAATAAAATTATTGAGGAAATGTTATGTTTTATAGTAGAATAATATAGCCGTTGAAGAAATATAGTTGTTGGAGAAATATATCCGTTGGAGAAATATAAGTTAAAAAAATATATCCATTGAAGAAATATAGCCATTGGAATAATATGAACGTTAGAAAATTAATATGTAGTTTTTTAATAACGAATAAATATTTAAAATACAATTATAACTAAAATAAATGAAAAGTTTAAAATCAATATTTTATTAAAATAGTTAAAGATTTGTTTAGCCTGTTATTTGATGATGATGAAAAATGGCTAGCTAAATTTGTAAAAGTGAATTTCTTAGTCAAATTTTTGCTAAAGTTTGTTGAGGCCATAACTAATGCTCTAAATGAGGCTAGCCAAATATTACTTTTGACTAAAATATTTCTTTCCCATTGCTTCTCTCTCCCACGCAGTAGATAAAATCCACAAATTTCAGACAACTCTCTTCCTTTCCAATGTAACTTGAACAAAATCCAGGATTGCAAAAAAAAAAAAAAAAAAGGCTCAACGCAGCAAGACATCTTCAATATTCAACCCCACCTTCCCAGGTAACCAAGGAAAGATTTCCCTTCGGTGTGATAATCTGTAGCGATTTATTTCCTCTCTTTTGCGATTTATTTCCTTCTCCCCTAATTGTTCTATCTATCTATATCCTTTTTGATTGGTTGGTCGGTGTTTCGAGTGGGTTGATGTTGTATTCGTGGGATTGGTAGTGTTTGTGAAAGAAGACACACATGATAAAAGAGACTCTTTGTTGGGTAGGTGGTTGCGGTAACAGTGGCTATGATGGAGAAAATCATTTGGCAGAGGATGAAGGAGATGGCTTTCAATTTTCTCTACCCTTGGGTTGATTTTTATTGTCAACACTATTTGATATGGAAAATAATAACTTTATTTCAGTTTTTTTATTTCAATATTCACCCAAGACTTTTTTTTTGGTAGCCAAGATGCAGTACCGCATTTTTTACTCACCCAAGACTTTTTTATTTCAGTTCTTTCGCATGTATCTTCTATGTGTTTGTGAAAATGCTCCATAGTTTCAAACATGTGGGAAACTTCGTCTAGAGCAAACTTCTTCTAGAGCAGTTGTTCCCATCAAGTCTTGCTACGGGTCAATAAAGTAAGAATTTAGTTTCCTTAACCGATAAGCATTGTTTCCACTTCCTTTTATTTTTACTAAAACCGATAAGCATTGTTCCCACTTCATCAAGTCTTGTTATGAGTCGGCTGGCAGCAATTTTCAGCATTTCCATTTTATAAGACATTTTGTTAAGTTGTAAATTTTATCAATGAATATTATTTTCTTAATAAATTTAGCAACATTGATTTTTTTATTAGAAAATATGGGAAAATAGGCATAAGTTAAATACGGCCAAAGGATTTTTTTTTAAAGAATTTTTTTTATAAACAAAAATGATATTTACAGTCATAACTCGTGCAAATGCCGTCCACTCATTTTGAAAAAATTGAATAAATATGAAACTCATATGAAAAAATTAATTTTTTTAAAGTAGACTCTACTCTCTTTAGAAAAGAATGCCCAACACTTGCAAAACCTACGAGTCTATCTATCATTACCTTTTTCTTAAAAGAAAAAAAAAAGGTATACAAAGTATAATAGCTATTGGGTACATTTTTTTTTTTGAAAGGAAATACCCTTATGCCATTCCATTGTAAAATTGATGAGATACAAAAAGGAGCTTCCTCCATAGTTACAATTAAATCAAAAATGGTAAGAGCAACTTTTGTAAGTAGGTGGGCTAAGTCTTACTTGCCTTACATAACTTTCACATTTTTGTATGTCAATCAAGCTATTTTAGCTTTATCTCTTCAATGTCTTATCTTTTCCTTTTACTTAGCAATGAGCTTCCAATGGGCTAGATACAGTTAACTTTCACATTTTCGTATATATACCCAATCGATGCCCGTGATTCTTATAGTTGACTTGTCCAACAAGAAGGTTTTGAGAATCTTAAATAGAAGTCAACCATAACAGAGAAAATCTTACAAGAATTGTAGAAAAATAAATTATGGGAATGTGATTTTCCATTGTCATGTGATGTGATGAAGATCAGTGAGAGCGGACCTTGAGGATACTCATAAATCCCTTATGTTAGCCTTGGTTGCCCAAACTCATCCTGGAATTGTGGCTTGCTCAATTAGACTTGTGGTGAAGTGTATGAACCTTGGTTGCCTAGTGCTTGACTCTAGGGTGGCCTGATTGTTCTGAGAGGTTGTCACCAAAAGCCAAATTGGTTAGTGTAAATAATCTAAACCACGAGTTTGAAATTTTAAAACTCAAGCCAAATGGCCTGATATTAAGAAGAATTCGATTTCCGTAGTGCTCAATTATGGCTCGACTCCCCTGTTGGGATTTTTTCTGCTTTTTTTTTTCGCTGAATTGGAGCTATGGCTCGAGCTGCCTTTGTGAGGCTTGAGGGCTGCCCTGCCTTGGTGATAAGGAAGACTCAGCATGACCGAGCGAGTGATCTATTATGGTCCATTCTAGTGAAGATAGGGAGCTGAAATGCCCAAGCAGGGCATGAGGGGGGACCCCACAGCTTGTGTTCCAAGTAAGGTGGCCAGGTTTCCAAGCTTTTTGTTTGACCGAGGTTGGTCTCCATTGTGCATTCATTTGTTCCATTTATTCGCCTTGGGTCTTTTGTTTGGGATCTGGATTGCCTTAACCTATTTTATTGGGAGCTTTGTTACCTGAAGCATTGTTGCTCAATGCGATACTTTGTCAATGCGATACTTTGTTGTTTCAGGCAAGCATTGACATGGTCCTTCACAACTTGGGTGTGCGTTGTTGCTCAATGCGGTCCTATGTTACTTAGGAATGCATTGCAGCTCAATAAGTTCATTTGTTACTTGGGTGAGAGATTTGAACATCAGCGAGTTCATTGGTCGCTTGGGGCGAGGGTCCGGTCCTTTCTTGCTTGGTGAGCCCTTTTGTTGCTCGGCATAGTCCTTTATTGCTCGGGGTGTTCCTTCATTGTTTGGTGCGGTCCTTTGTTGCTTGGGCAACATTGTTGTTTGGGAGAGCATTGTTGCTCGATGCAGTCTATTGTTGCTAAGGGCATTCCTTCATTGCTCGGTGTGGTCTGTTGGTGTGAGGACCACTATATAGCATGCGAAGAGACCTATTCCCACAAGCAATGTATTGTGGTAGATGGGGTAGCGGGTCGAGCAAAGTGCATCTATTCCAAAGGAGGCGAGCAACACTGTGTAGAAAACATAGCTGACACATCTCAACACTAGGTGATAAAAGACTTTTTGCCTTGTGATCGGCGAGCAAGAACTATGTTGACTATATTCGATCAAGAACAAAGCAATGAGTCTGGTAGTTTTGGAAAATGATGGTCCGCAACAAAGGGTGAGCTACGGGCAAGGGCGAGTGTGACGCCTTCAACCTCCGCTTGGGATTTGACGGAAACTGAAGTGTCGGGACATATAACACAATGCTAGATACCCCTCGTACATGACAGTTAAGATGTAATGCACCTAATGATAACTAGCAGTATGCAATATATCGTAACAGAAAGTCAACTTAGGTCAAATAATAGGACAATTATCATGGTATTGAAGCACATAAATCCCAAAATGTAGATTTCATAAGAGACATCAAAAGAGTTAATTGTTCCAAAAGAGACTCCCAAAACGCGGGACCAATACATCAAGTTATCAAAATAAGTCATTCCCCAAAAGAGGTCCCATAACATAAGTCTTTTCATGAGGCCGATCCTACTTGGTCTTGTCCTAATTTAAAATCCTCTCCAGTTGTTCAAAAAGATGCAACACATGAGATTTTACTTATGCATTTGACTTTTCAAAAAGACATCGTGCACATCATAACTTTCATAATCTTTTTCTTTCATAAAACATATTTTCGTCATTTTCATACTTATTCATTAACATACTTGTGAGCTCGATTCTTGTTCATGTATCATAGCATAACTTTGAGCTTAAGGCCTTTCTTGACTTTTAACATATAAATGGATACCTCACGATTCCCCTATACACTGTGTGTTCCCCGCTAGTTACTGCATGAACCATTGGCCACTTTGATCAAGGTGACTACGTCTTACTTTTAATCTTTCATATTACGACAGTTTGCTTTTTGCCTTCACTGTAGGGCACCCACTAGCTTTAGGTGCAATCTCGCTCCGGTATCCTTTTCTTTTAGGAATCATTCATGGTCCGTCTATTGTACTTCGTCGACCCAGAGGTTACCACTCCATTTTAGTCACTCCTGAGTGGACAGAGGAGTTCCACTATGACATTTCCTCGTCCAAGCCTTTGGGGTCGTGACAAAACTTTAAAAATACTTTTTCTCTTTTCAAAATGTTTTCACAATCTCAATGCATGTGACATGAACTATGGAAACTTAGAACTTTCATGAGACACATGCAAATGTCGAATGCTTCATCATAGCCATATGACATACAAACATGCAAATCCTTGTACATTTCGTGTTACGGCTTGAAAATATTAGAACATGCGACCATGTTCTTTTATAAAATTTCTAAGGCATCGAATATCAAACAAGAAACAAGCATTCAATACTTTACATATAGTGGCCAAAACATATAAACCCTAGTGCATCCAGGAATCGGTCTTGACTTATTAAAACTTCAATCACAAAAGATCATACCTCATCCATGGTCATAGCCGAGATCTTTAAATTTGAAAACATGCATTCCATCAACCTTTTATGAACTTAGATCTTCTAATGTATCAAATAAAATTTTATCAATAAACATTCATGTGATGGCTAAAACATGCTAGTGATCATTCTTATAAAAGAAAAGTATTTTCATGGACTTAATCCCATAAGAGATTCGGTCATGTAGCAAATATTCATTTGCATGTTCAAATATTGTGCAATCTCAACCCTAAGGTGGCTTCTCATTCCATTTTTACAACATGAACTAATTCCATAAGCCATTCTAACCATATATTGGATGGTCATGCAAAGAAGATATTATATCACATGGAAGAAAACATCAATATGACAAGCATCCACATAAAACCGAATAACCAACAAATTCACATGACATATACATAAAATATGTAAGTACAAGTTAGAAATTTACTTACAAAAATCCACAATCGATAAGTGAGCAAGCTGAAAATATATATAGGTTCGGTCATTCAAAACCCTAACTCATTTGAGTGAGTGTTGTGCTCTTGACATCTTTTTCCAAGAAAAAAACTCCCAATATTCGGACCTTCATTCCCTCAAGTCCGAATCTTGCATAAACTAAAACCCTATTTCAAATAAACACTAAGGCCATGGCCCTCTTTCTTCGAAATATCATGCTTATGAGCTTAAAGCAAGTAGGGTTGAGTCCTCCTTCCTTTTTGAAGAAAAACCCAAATCTAGCCATGTGTACGTATGTGTAAGCTCATGTGAGAAACTCCACAAAAACCAAAAACTAACTTCCTCTTGGTCATGGGTGAGTGTGTTTGAGCATGAGTTCATGGTGAACTTGGTTAAGTCTGAAACTTGCTTCTCATGGCAGTGTGTGTGGTGTAAAGAAAATGTTGTTTTCACTTCATACCTTAGGTGATTCCCTCCTTAGAAGTATCCTCCAACTTTGCTTGCCCTAAAAAATGGTGTTTGAAAGAGATGAGTGTCGTGTGGATGGTGAGAAAGTGATGGAAAGTTGGAGAGAAAGGTGGTGGCCGAATGTTTCAAGAGAAATTCACCAAATGACTAAAAAACTTAGGGTTTTCGGCTCATCTCCCAAATATAGATACAAAAAGCTTCTTGCACAAGCCAAGCTTATTGCATGGATGCCACTTCTGGATGCCAAGTGGCATCCCACCCTAAGGCCTCTTCCTTCTTCCTCATCATTTGATTGTGTTGGAAACACAATAGGACCTTTTGGACAAGTGGCGGCTCCTTCCTCAAAACTGAAACCTCATTCCCACTTTGCCCCTTCACCTCATGTCTTGGTTCAATGAACCTTGTAGCTAAATGGTCTTTGTCAAGTTAAAAATCTTCCTCAATCTCTTATATGTGTACATGTGTGCCAAGTGGCAAGCGAAGAGTGTGAGTGTGTACATGGTGGCTGCCGAAACTTCCATCTCTTTCCAAGAAGATCTTTTTCCACCAAACTTTTGGACAAGTGGCATGTAAGCCTTCTAAACCAAAACCCTAGTTCTTTCTTGAAACTTTACCCGTGTGCATGCTTGCCAAGTGGCAAGTGAAGTGTGTGTGAGTGTAGGTGGCCGAAATCTCCATCTCTTCCCAAAGAGAAGTGTTTTTCCTTTTCTTCTTCCATTTTCTTGGACAAAGCATGATTGGTCATTGTGGGTGGAAAAATGCACAAATTTCCTTGCCCTAGCCGTCCACCTCAAGGAAGTCTTTCACAAAATCCTTCTAGAAACTCCATAGGCATGCGGCTCTCTGTTTCCATGTGGATTTCGCCCTTTCCCAAGACAAACATCCTCTTTGACCTTTTTGCCTGCATGACACATGGCAAAAAAAGCAAGAATATTTTCTCCTCCTTTTCCTATGGTTTGTCGTGCAAGGCTTCTTGGCCTTCCCTAGGCTCCACTTTTCCATAACCTCATCATTCTTCTTCTAGAATCTCTTTCTCATAGTGACAAGCGTCACAAAGCTTCTTCCTACTAGCAAGCCTTCTTGCATGCATGACATATGGCAAGAAGGTAGGTGATCTCTATGGTAGGCGTGCAAGGCCAAACCCTAGATCTCTCTCACCTCTCTTCCCACAATATAGTCTAGATTCATCAAGTCCTAGATATAAGCTCTATTGGATGACATGTGGCGTTCAAGAACTAGAGTTGGGCGTGAGCCCTACCTAAATCTATTGGGCTTCAAAACCCTAACTCTTCTATAAAAGCCGAAACACTCATGGGCTTGGGCCCTTCTCTAGTCCAAACCAATTCTAATTGGGTTACCCCACCTCTCTTGGCTCATTTAATAAAATACACAAAAAGCTTAGCAAAAATCTTGGTCTTCACAACAAGTAACGATCAAAGGATGAATACTGGTCAAGGTAAGACAATATGGATGTGAGGCCTCTCCAAGATAATGCGGAGATGCTCAGAGGCGGCATGTGTAATACATAGAGGACCATACTCCATAGAGATGTCATGTCTAGAGTGAGATTGGCAGAAAAGGATTACAAATCTGCAGGCCATATCATCTAATCTTAGATGTATGGTCTAGCGCCATGAGGGAGACCTTTATTAGGGGAAGGACTGCGAGATTGGACCCTTGGCAAGCTGCAAGAACATGCGTGCCTTGTCCCATTAGTCACTCAGTCTCTACAATTCTTCAAGTTTAGGGGACGAATGGACGCCCGAGATTAAGGGCTCCTATTCAAGCATATCAAAAGTCAGAAGGACACCTGATGGTCTCGCCCTATAAAAAGGCTTTGAACAAGGGACAAAATATCTTTTTTGAGATCCTATGTGCCTAATCTTCTTTGGGGTCAGAGTTTTCAAAAAAGTAAGTGATTTCAAAAGGTGTGGCACGAGGAGCGGTGCCAGAGCCACCTGAGTATTTTAATACTGTTCAAGTAGGTTAGCTCCTTAGACCATACCAAGAATGTGAGTATGTTGTAAGATTAAGCTTTGCATATTCTGTAACTCCTCATTTTCTACATGAAAAATAATATATCTTCTTGATTATGTTTATGGATTATCTTTATACTGTGGTTTTGAGATGACAAGTTTGAATGATGTGAAATGGTGATAATCGTGATTTCCAAGTGTGTGTGGAGTCTTACCTTGTGTCAATCATCCTGAACTGGTTGAGGAGTCCCCACGCCATTCCTATTTCACTTTGCCACGAGTTTCATAGGGTAGAGAGAGTCACTGTGATGATCAGGATAGAACGTTTTCATATTGGCCTTACTTGATGAACTAGTAGAGAGATTATCTGGGTTGATCATGGGTTGAAAATGTGTGTTGTCTTCAGCTGTATTGACTGAGTTGAGTGATTCCCCATGTCGGATGATTTGAAATGGGTAAGTGAACCTGCAAATTGGCAAGGTAGAGTGAGTTCCTGCATTAAATGGTGGAGCGATTCCTGCTTGACATTTATATGAGGAGATATGATGGGTTTTACGTGCTTTTGATAAGAGGGTGATTCCTCGTCTTGATAATTACTATGCATAAATGAGGTTTGCTCCAGAGTGATTTGTCGCCATGCTTATATACTTGCTTTAACTATGTATACATGTGTTTCTGCCGAAGGGGGATTCCTCACCATGCATAAATATTTGTGTTCACAGATCATTTACATGAAACAATCCTTGCATTTTCACCTGCATTGTCTCTCATTGGTAGTGTTGTCATAGATGTTTAACCTACATATGGTTTCATTTACTTGAACCGTAGACCTTGATGTAGACGTAGCCCAAGAGGAGTTTCCTAAGGAAGAATGTGTAACGCCACGGCCCCGGATGGAGTCGGAGAGTTACTACCTGTCGCCTAAATCCTTTTTCACAATACAAATAAATATTCCAAAGATTCCATAAACATATCTTCATCCATTTTAAAAAACTCCATAACCATAAATACGACAACTCAAGTCTTAATATAATTGTCAACATCCCAATAAATCTAGTCGATACAATCAATCAATCTATAAAATAATAACCTTTAAATAATCTCAATACCTATTCCCTATACTTAGCAATCTTGTATCCGCTTTCTATTCTCGATCCTCAGTCTAAGCATTCACTTCATCTGAAAAATATTGTGGAGATAAAGGGTGAGTTATCAACAGCTCAGTAAGCAGAGAACATGTGCTAGTATATAAACATGAGCATTTTCACAAAGTTTAGAATGCAGAAACAAAACATTTTAGTTTCAATATGCTAATCTCAAAAATAAATATTATCAGAAAATCAGAGTGACACTTCAAATTGTTCATATTCAAAAACCAACTTTTCATATTCAAAGACCCCTTTGGTACAACATGACTGAATATCTTTATTTTATCATATCATATCAGAGCATCATATTATAACATAGACCATATTTAACCCCTATGGTAGGGTTGTGCATCCTGTTGAAAACCAAGTAGAACATAAATCACCATGTTATCAAAGCAATTGCACTCAGAGCAGAGACCGCTATTATCTCTCGTGGTAGGGCTAGAGGTCACAATTATATCCCGTGACAAGGCCAAAGGTCACTATTATATCCCATGACAAAGCCAGATGTCACTATTATATCCCGTGACAGGGCCATATATAAGAACAAAACAAAATTAGAATCACCATATCAGAACCAGAATAAGAGTTAGAATAGAATCAGAAAGTCATGCCAAAGGTTTTTCAGATGTCATATCATATCAAAACAGAGTACTAAAATTCAAACCATTTCACATTTTTTAGAAACAGATTTAGAACATCTTCACGTCACATGCAAAAATTATCAAATTTTCATATTCGCTCATTTTTCTCAGTTCAATAACATGATGTAAAAAAAAGTTCATATCTACACTAGTTATGCCAGAAAATACTTTATTTTTATATAGAATTTTTTGCATAATGTAGAACAAATAACTGAGGTCGTTTCAATTTCTTTTCATAACAAAACATGCATATTTTTCAAAAATCAACCTTAACCCATTTTATTTTTATGCAAAATCTAACATAGAAACTCCGCTTACCTGAACTTCTTAACTTTTCTGAAATTTTCCACAATAGTGCCGAACGAATATCATTCGTCACCTATAAAATACACACGCAACTTAAATCTCTTATTACACACATAATTTGATATTTGAGCCTAAAATATTAAAATAACCTATTTTTCCTAAAACTTCTAACATTCTTGCAACCCTAAAAATTATCCCTCCGCAAGTAAAACGATATCCACTTAATCTCTCCGACTAATAATTTGAACCTTAACTTGTCTTACAACTGAAATCTAACTATAAAAATTTAATACTAGTTAATATAATTATGCCAAAAATCTATTATAGTAAAAAATAAAATTTCATTTAACAAAAAATAGACTAGATTAGATTTAAAGCACTCAAAATAAAATTACATGATTATTTTTTACTTCTGAAATTAAATTATAAAAATTAATACTTAACAACATAATTTAAATCCTTTAAATATTTGCTGTAAAAATAAAGTTGATAGACTATTTTGAATTAAAATTGAGTGCACTTAAAAAAATATAAAGCCTAAAACTTCAATTGAACCCATTCGTGTGAGATCACAACCTGCCCACTAGAGGAAATATAAGCCCAACCTGAACATGTCTTCACCAAGACACTGAAGAAAACAAAACGTGTGTGCTGTGTTATAGTAACTGAGAGGTAGAGAGAGAGAGAGGGCCATACCCATCGAGAGGGCCATACCCATCAAGAGGAAAGGAGAGACGCGATTGGGCAGTGGTGGGCGGAGGTCGAAGGTAGTCTACTCAGCGGCATGGCGCTGAGAGTAAGAGAGAAAGTGATGAGAGAGAGAGAGAACGGAGAGAGGGAGAGAGCACCTTGAGAGGGGAGGAGGGTTACTGAGAGAAAAACAACTGCTTGGGGTGGCACCTGACGACGCTTTCTGTGCAGGTGGTGCCAATGTGGAGGGAGGCTAGCGACGTGGGGTGGTTGGTTTAAGGCTCATGGAGGGTTGGAAATATTCCTCTATTTCGGTGTGGTGCAAACAGAGCAACCACGTTGGAAATTTCCGGTGGCTGGGTAGCGGTGCAGGGTTGAAACAGCCCGCTAGAAATTCATTGGTGGAATTTCAATTGACTTTAGGAATCTCGTGAAAACCCCATAAGTTTTTTTTTTACGAATAGACCAATCGCGTAGGTTTTAGTCTGTCAACATAGTCAGTGTTATCACTCATTATGGTGCTAGAAATATGAGTTTAATTATTCGAGGTAGTTAGAAGTATTAGAATGTGTTTTGATCTACGCCATTAGACTCAGTGGATTATTTAGGATTTTATGGAGCAATATCCTATTTTCATAATTTCAGACGAAACGTCTGTTGGAAATTGTGAAATTATTTTTAGGGGCATTTTGGGGTTGAATTTTGGTAAACGATTTTCACTATAGGTTAATATGAATATTTAGAATTTTTCAGTACTTTATTATGCATTTTTTTGGAGTGAATAGTAACCTCGATATGCGCACCTAGTGCAGTGTTTTCTAATTCACAGTGTGGAATGTCCAAATTATGTTAAAGGAGTTTTATTTGGACACTTGGCAATATCTTAGCCACACATAGTGAATGGTATTAGACACTTGGCACAAAAAGGAACCATTACATAGATTTGTGAAGGAAATCAAGGTGCGAGATCATGTCACCTTAGCAAAATTTTGTTTCATCTGTTCAACCAAATTGTGCCAGACCAAAGAAGGTTTCAATCCTAGCAAAACCCTAAATAGTTGGAACCCAATTGAAACCCCAAATGCTTGATTAAAACCAAAACCCTAAACGGTTTCCCAAACCCTAAAGTTGGCCTTCAAACCATTTCTAACCCGATTTCTAGCATTGTGTTTAATCACTTGATTAAATCACTTCAACATGCTATTAATTAATCAAATCATTGTTATGACATCATTATCCAACCTTTTAAAACTTGAAAATTTGATTGGGCCAGTAAAAATTGGTTTTGGGCTTGATAGCATCTCAAACCCTAACCAAACCCCTTCGAAACCCCGAATTGAAGCCCACTTGGTTGGGGCCCACCAAGGCCTACGAAATTGGCCACCTTGGCAAAGCTTCTTGGAGAAGTTTCCTCCCCCACATGGCAGACCATCAACTGCCATTGGCTGCACCCAATAGTGCCTTGATGTGAAGGAGAAATCCACTCCATCAACCTCCATCTCTCACAGCTGCTGCAGGCAATCCATTCCTCTCACTATTCCCCACTTTATGTCGCATAGGCAACTCCAATAAAGGGTCATTCAAGCCCACAACTTCCCCCTCCAGGAGTCTAAATTCGTGCAAGGCACATTTCATTTCATTTTATCACTTCTTCGCCCCGTTCATAGAGAGAAAACCCAAAAGGGCTCTCTAGGGCAGATTTTTGGGTCTTTTTGCGTGGCCACTTTCGACCCTTTGTAAGTATTTTCGCACGATAATTCCTTCACATAAGTTGTTCATCTTTGAGTCTAGTTTCTGTGGATATCTTATTATTTTTATTACATGCTCATTTGGTCAGTCAAAAGTATTTTTAACCATGGAAAGGTAATTCTAGGCGTGAAACTGGAGAGTATGTTATGTTTTGGAAATTTTAACCAAGCTAATGGACATATCTTGGTCCGAACATTTTATGGAGTGTTTTTAGCATGTGTTTATGAATGTTCATTGAGGTTTTGTTGTATGGCTAAAGCTTTTGATGATATATTTCCTTAGATTTATAAACTTGAAAACTGAAAGTGGAAAAGCAATTTTTGTTTTGTGAAAGTTGGAATATTTTGTGGTTTGATCGTAATCGAAAGGCTTTGATATTTGTATATGATGATCCTAAGCCTCTTATATACATGTTAGGATGTTATTTGGAAGATATTTAGTATTAGTTTTAAAGATATGATTTTCTATGCAAGAGGATTTCGGTTTGTCCTAAGATTTGATGTTTTTGGGTTAGATCCATGTTTTGTTGAATTCTAGCGTTGTGATTTTAAGTTTGATGGCTGGATCTTCTTTAGGACACATTTTAAACCATGTGATGTTTTAATTTGAATATCACATGTCTTTAAGCTATGGATCAAGAGATTGATTAAAATTAGTTGAGAGAAAGTTTCTGTTTTAGACTAAGTTTAAAACCAAGAACTCCAAGTGTTGTTTTGTGATTTTTGGTGACTTTGTTTGATGATTTAAAGCATGGTTGATCTTAGGATGATGTTATGAATATGTTAGAGGTAAGGTTTGATTTTGTTTTGGAATTCTTGGAGATTTGTTTTAGGTCAAAACTTGTGATTTAAGGGTTTACTTTTTGTTAAAAAGTTTGGGTCTTTTTACAAAAAGTTTGGTGTTGATGATTAGATTTTTATTAATGGATATTTAAGTGTGTTTTTAAACTTAGGATAGGAAGGTCTTTGTTGCAAAATTGTGGTTTAATCATGAGTTTTGAATTTTAAAAGAATTGAACCAAAATCAAGAGAAATGTCCTATGTAGGTTTCAGCCATAGTGACTTTTCCCTAGTTGTGAATGAATTTAAATTTTTCTGAATTGATATTTGAGTTTAGGACAAAACTTACATGAGGAATGTAAATTTTAGTAATTTTTGGAGTTAGGATGTGAAATCCTTAAGTTATGGGTAAAATGGTCATTTTTCCGCATGTAGAGGGTAAAATGATAATTTTGCTCTAACTAGCCTCTTTTCACATTTCTAATTGTTAGTAATTGATTTTTAACTTTTAGAATACCCTCTTACAGCCCCTCGTGTTTCGCGCCTATTCTCCTAGAACGCGACTATCGAGGTAAGTTAGCTCTTAACTTATTATCAGGTTACTGTGTATGTGTGATGGGTAAGAGAACTACAGTTTATGTTCGTATGTTGTTTTATATGCCATGCCATGCTATGTCAACCCATGTTTATCCTTTACATGAATTACTATGTCACGAAATACTTATCTGTTACACAATATATTCTATCTCATGTTACTATCTGTTGCAAGTATGTCACATTACGTATGCCATCTATTGTGTATGTCATGTCACGTAATATTCACTGTCACATCTTATGCCATGTTATGAAATATTGTCTGTTACATGTTATTCCATGTTACAACTGTGGAGCATGAAGTATGGGGCCACAACAACTGTGGAGCATACACTACGTGAGACACAGCAATTGTGACACATAGAATACGTGGGGCCATAGCAATTGTGGAGTACGTATTAACGCACTCACAGCTGGTATAGACACATGTGTTGTGATGCTGTAATCGGCAGGGACACACGGCTCAAGGGGACCTGTGTAGCACCTGTATATTCACTTTTTAATTAAGTCTACTGAGAAAGATTCCAAGTTCATGAATTTTACGTTCAAGTCATGTTTCACGTTATGTTATGTTCAATTTACGTTTATGTCAAGTTTCAAGTTTATGTCACGTCAAGCTAAGTTTCAGTTTCAGTTCAAGTTATGTCAGCTAATGCCATGTTATGTCAAGTTACGTTATGCTTATTATTTCATGTTATGTTATGTCAAGTCATGTTATGCTTATTATTTCATGCCATGTTATGTCAGGTTATGTTATGTTTACTATTGACTTTGATTGTGCATTCATGCATTTATTGTCATGCATGCATCATTAACCTGTGTGAAGGTTTTTTGTTAACTTGCTAAGATTTGTAATCAAATCTCACTGTGGTAGTCCCAACTACCATTCCCCCCGAATGGTAGATCTTGTTACAGGATTTGAAGGAGAATCGGGAATCGACCAACTGGAAACGGTCGACTAAGCGACAGTGCGACTTAGATGTAGTTGCCTTAGGTTACTACCTGTATTTTGTGGAGTTCAATCTCCAACACTCTTTTGTTCACAACCATTTTGGACTAGTGTTGTGATCTCAATTGTTTAGTATGTGTTTATGTATGAAGTATGTTGTAAGTTTGGTGCATAATATTGCTAAGAAAAAAAAAACAATATCCGCTGTGAATATCGCATAATGCCATATGAATGTTAGGAACATTGCATCTTATATGTCATGAACGGGGGCAGGTAACCTTGTGTTGCATGTCCCGACGCTTCAGATTTCCGTCCGATCCCAAGAGGAATCTGTGGGCATCACAAGGGTTGCCGGTTGCTACTGGGCTAGTCCACAGAATTATGCCTACCGAAATTAAAATCTCGAATGTCTTAAAAATCGTTTTCCTAAAATATGCAAAAATCTAAAATCTCAGATTTTGTGGGACATATTTCATAGGTCCGCAAGTGCTAATATATCATCAAAAATCATATTCGGGTGTCCGCAAAATTCTAAGACCTTAAATCTCATCAAAATCACCTTTAAAAAAATATGCAGCATCTCTAAACCTCAGATTTTGAAAATAAATTCAATCTATAAAATCTGCAGAATCTCAAACTTTAAATATCATGACACTCCTCATTATAGTCTGAAGAATCTCACACTCATTTATACTCTTGAACACTCTCTTTAATTTTCAATCGCGTTCAGATCTGAAATGTTTCATAACTGACGACGAGGTGGGATCTAGAAAACTTGCATTTTAATAAACGTTACAAAATATAAAGTTCATATAAACATATGCAAATGGTTTTAACAACAAAACGAATATGTATAAAATATTTTGAATTTATAAAAACACCTATATATATATATAAAGTACACGCAACCGTAGTAACAATATATTTCTAAAATCTAAGCCTTCAATTGTATCCAAGTCAATTTGTAAAGTTCACAACATGAGTCTTCAGAATTTAAATCTCAACCGTCATGAAATCAGTTCTAAAAATCTACAAAATCCAACACCTCAAATTCCATAAAACATCTTTCCAAAAGCCTGAAGATTCGAATACCTCTAATACCAACAAGATTTTTTTATATGAATCCGTGGGAACGAAATTCCCTTGAACCCACAGTCAATTTGAAAACTCCCCAAGAAAGCCAAAATCAAGTCAATGGATGGAGAATCTAGACCCAATGAGAACTCGTTTCAAGAACCTAGATTATATTAAAATCAAGACCCGTTGAAGAACCCGTCTCAAGAACCCATATTACAAAGGAGGAACGCCACAAAGGTTGTGATTTACCTTTGATAAGTTTAAAAGTTCAATTAAGAACAAGAGGAGTAAAACTTAATTCACAATGAATAAATTCATCAAATTTCATAAACTTCATTAACTTCTGAAAATGAGGCTACAAAGAGTATTTAAACCAAAACCTAATTAAAACCCTAGATAAAATAAAACCCCATCTTCCAAAAATACCCCTGAGTGAACAGTGCTGCGGTTACAGTATAGAGCTACAGTAACTCGGCTACAGTAACCCTAACCCTAGTTCAATAAAATAATAACTTTCTCAACATGCCCTTACATAGGCATACCAAATTAAGCAAATAAAATAGGTCCTTGAAATTAATTAAATAAGTTGAAAGCCTTTAAGTGTCCATAGCCTATAAGTCAAGTTGTTGCCCTTTCCATAGCTTATGAAATGAATCAAAACATAATCTTCATCGTTTAAGCCCTTGAACTTATATTTGGCCCATCTGGAACTTGCAACATATCTTTAAGACTAGGCCTACCTTGGTTCTCATCATTCCCCCTCTCCTCAAAAGGATTCGAACTCGAATCTCCACCTGGATCAAAGGGAAAAATGTTAGTAACATTATCATTGATTTCATATGCATTGTCATTAATTTGTTCAAGAATTTGAGAACATCCATCCAAGCTACTCCTGTTGTCAACAGATAAAGACATTAAATCTAAATGAGTAAATAGATTAAGTCTATAAACAATTTCAAAAGGAGAATATAAAGTGGTAGTATGCATCGTCCTGTTATATGCAAACTCTATAAATCCATCTATAACCACAAAAATAGAATTTCTACTCATTTCTTTCCTAGGCAGCCCCAAAACAAAGTCCATAGATATGTCTACACATGACTCACTAGGAATAGGTAAGGGCATATGCAACCCATGTGGCAAAAGTATAAATTTGGCCTTTCTGCGTGTAATGTACCTACCACAAATACAATTGACATATCTCTTCATCTTAGACCAACATAAATGTTCATGAAAAATGTCTAATATTTTCTTGACACCAGCATGACTACTCCAAATATATGCAAACTCAATGAAGGGCAAATGATAGTCCCACAAACGTTCATGCAACAGGTCAATGTATGGCAAATGATACTCACACAAACGTTCATGAAACACATCAATGAATGACAATTCAAACTTCCACAAACGTTCATGCAACACGTCATTGAAAGGCAAATGATATTCCCACAAACGTTCATCCAACACAACAAAAGTCTTTCTTACACCATGGTTACCCAACAAACCACCATGTCCATCACACACAAGCAACTTATGCATAAAACTAGTAGGTACACAAAATCTATTCTTTCTAAACAAGTACCAATCTAGTTTATAGAACTTACCAAACGATGCTTTCTCACATGTTCCATACATACTAGCAAAGTCATCATCATTAGCATGCAATTCCTTATAATATTCAAGTCTCAACAATTTTGCATCTAAAATGAAGACAAGGACATACCTTCTTGCTAAAGCATCAACCACAAAATTTTTCATACCTTGTGTGCATTTGAATACATGAGGAAAAGTCTCAATACAATCCTCCCGCTTAGCACGCATTATAGTCAACAACTTACATTTTCCCTTTAAGTGTGTCAATGACTCATGTTCTTCCAAGAAAGGTCGGTTAGGAATTGTTGCACCTGACACAAAATCAATGTAGTGCTCTATCTCCCTAATGGGTGGCAATCCACTAAATACACCACTTGGAAACACGACCTCATATCCCTGCAACAAAGAGACAACAATACTAGGCAAACATACGTCAAGTTCGTTAGGATTAAGACTTGCCTTAGTATAAAAACTCACTTTTCTCTTTATTTTTCTCTCACTTTCTTCACACTCTCTTTTCTTTCCACTGTCTTTTTCTTTTTCACTCTCTTTTTTCCTTTCACACTCTTTTTTTCTTTTCACTCTCTGTTTTTCTGTCACTCTCTGTTTTTCTTCATCTTTTTTTATACTCCCGACCTCACAATTATTTTTCAACTCATTCTCTCTTGTGCTTGAGGTCTTATTCTCACCCTCTTCTTTGTTCTCTCATTTTTCTCTCTTTCTCCATTTCGGTCTCACTATTTCTTTTCTTCTCAATCTCATCTTCACTCTTGCTTTTCAGCTCAATCTCACTTTCACTCTCATATTCACTCTTGCTTTTCAGCTCATTCTCACTTTCACTCTTGCTTGTTTGCTCAATCTCCTTTTCACTTTTTCTTTTTTGATCATTCTCATTTTCACTCTTTTTTTTTTGAGCAACCTCACTTTTCAATTTCAATTGGTCCCCATTGACATGTGTTGGAGTTAAAGGAGCAAGTTTGATTGTTTTTCCATCCTTTTCAAAACTGTACATGTTCCTTAACCCATCATGGATCACATTCCTATCATACTCCCATGGCTTTCCTAACAAAATATGACCAGCATGCATAGGCACAACATCACAAAGGACCATATCCTCATATTTCCCAATTGAAAAAGAAACTAGCACTTGCTTATTTACCCTAACCTTCCCACAATCACTCAACCACTGCAACATGTATGGTCTAGGGTGTTTCAAGGTACGTAAATTCAATTTCTCAACTAAAGTAGGGCTAGCCAAATTAATACAACTCCTCAAATCAATGGCCATACTACATACCTTGTTGTTGATGTGGCATCTAGTATGAAAAACGTTCTCACTCTGCTACTCTATATCATTCATCTTAATTTGTGTATTGAGTGCACGCCTAGCAACAAGAGACTCACCATACTCTTCTTTCTCATACCCATTCTCAATACTAGGCTCATGTCGCCTCCTACCTCTCTCACCTTGCAGATTTCTAATCACTTCTTCTTGATTATCCATCCTATCCCTCACTTCACCCAACACCAAGTTCAACCGCTCAAACTGTTGTTGCATGGCTTGTAACACAAAAGATGAGTAATCTGCCACACCGTTTGGTGATGACTCACTTCTATGAGACATCATAATATGCTGCACAAAAAGAATATTAGTGGAAAACCTCACACACTCCCTTACGTGTTTACACTCAAATAATGACACTCCACTCGTGTTTCACTCTTAATGGCTTTTTCCCGATAATAGTCTCACACCCTCTTGCCTTTTACCTCAATAGTTTTTCTGCTCAAGTTCTTTAAGAACTAGTTGAACTAAATCAAGATAATACAAACCTTGTATTATTCCAACCAGTAATATAGATCAAAGAAACAAAGAATGAATAAAATGACACGAGACTCAAAGAATTTATACGAGACAAAGAGTAATTATAAAACAAGACACCAACTAGCAAGTTGTATTTAGCTCCTATGATGATAATAACTCAATCAACAAATACTTTCTTTCTTTTTGTTGTAACTATGTAGCAACTTTGAATATCCTACCTTCTCTTTTCTTCTTGTTCTTCTTTCTGTTTTTTTTTTCGAATTTTCTTTTCTTTTCTTTTCTTTTCCTTTCCTTTCTTTTTCTTTTATCTAATTCAACCACAAACAACAATACTCAATTGTGAAAACCAAACAATTGAATTCAAACACACAAGCATGGACAATGAAGTAGAAGATAATCAATGGAATGGCACTCCAAGCAACAGATAAATTTAGAGATGCAGGGAAACCCTAGAATTTTGAAACCGTAGGTGATGCAAATTTCAGCCAAACCCAAAATCCTAAGAATTTCGGCAGCCTACTTTTTGTTTCTATTTTTTTTTTGGCAACCCTAAAACAATGAAGCCCTAGAATTAAATTAAAGGATGCTAAAATTAAAAGATAGAATAAGACCTGATTGGAAACCTTGCTCTGAATACCAAATGATATGAACCCGTGGGAACGAAATTCCCTTGAACCCACAGTCAATTTGAAAAGACCCAAGAAAGCCAAAATCAAGTCAATGTTTCAGTAAATCCACCCCTTGCTTTGAATCACCCTCCAGATAGAAATGTGTTAGGCCAACCTCTTAGCCAAAAACTGCTGCTAAAAGCAGACCATAGGCTTCAGCATCAAAAGGGATACCTTTGAGGGTTCTGTTTGCACGCAAACCTCCAATAACCAGTCCATGATGATCTCTGATGAGAACTCCAATTCCAGTTTTCCCTTCCTTTAAATTTACAGCCGCATCCCAGTTAACCTTAAAAGATCCCACATCATGTTTTGACTACCTTGGAACCCCTACAGCAGCTGTGAACTTAACTCCTAGATCCTCTGTGAGAGCTTCCCTGTATGATACTAGTTCTGCCTTGTCCTGTTGGTGAAGAGCAGTTGGGTGTTTGAACTCTTTACCATGGATAGTATTGTTCCTTTTAGACCATATGCCCCTCATAGTAATTGCCACCTCATCAAGTTCCTCTAAACTGATATCCAGTCTTGACTAGATATCAAAGATCAAGTCACTTTGAAAAGATAGCTTTTGCACTTTCCTCACTCCCTGACCCCACACATCCTTAGCACCAATACATCCCCACAAAACATGTCTAGGTGTTTCTGGCTCCTGCTTACAAACTAGACATGAGCTATGTTCTACAACTTTTCTTCTCCTCAGATTTGCTAATGTTGGTAGGGCCTCGTTGCATGCTCTCCATAAAAACATCTTCGTAGCAGGGGTTACTCTTAGCTTCCAAATGGTCTTCCAAGCTTGTTTTTCCTTAGCTTTTCCTGAGGTCTCCCCTTCTAGATCACATTCCAACTCTTTGCTGAGGTGATACCATTTGTAGTAAATTGTCAAACTAGCTTGTCTTCGCTCCCCCCCAGGCTAATTGGTATTGCTTTGATGTCATCTATTTCTTGCTGGGAGAAAAGCTCTTGGAGGAAAGGTTACTTTCACCGCTGTAGTTGGGGGACAATAAGATCACAAACATTCTCACACCAGCAATCCAGTTCTAGGATGGATTGGATCTTATAAGGGGGGAAAAAGGTAGCCATTTATCTGTCCATATACACTTGTTGGCCATTCCCTACTCTCCATATGAGGCCTTTCTTTAATAGCCTTAGACCTGCATGGATACCTCTCCAAGCAAAAGATGGCCCTATCCCAACTTGAGCTTCTAGAATCCCCACCTTTGTTGAAGTACTTCAGCTTAAGGATCCTGCCCACCAGAGAATTCGGATTTTGTAAAATTCTCCAACCTTGTTTGGAGAGTAAAGGCTAAATTAAAACTCCTCAAATCTCGAAAACCAAGACCTCCCATGTCTTTGCTATAGCTGAGTTGTTTCCAATTGATCCATTGGATTTTGGAAGTATCTTCATTGAAGCCCCACCAGAATTTGCTGAGTAGTTGATTTAACTTGCAAGTTATTGAGGCTGGTAGCATAAACATACCCATAGCATAGGTAGGTATGGCTTGGAGGACTGCTTTGAAGAGGACTTCTTTCCCTGCTGCAAAGAGAAATTTCTTTTTCCAGTTTGTAACTTGACTCCATGTCCTATCAATAAGGGAATGGAAAGATGCCACCTTTGCTCTGCCCACCAATGAAGGTAGTCCCAAGTACCTTTCAAAAGTACCAGAAGATTTAACACCTGCAAGCTCCAAAATTTGTTGTTGTACTCCCTGGCCAGTGTTTTTACTAAAGAAAATGGAAGACTTTTCTTTGTTCAAAACCTGTCCCGAGGCCTTCTCATATATGTCAAGTATGTTAAGCACATGATTGAGTTCCTCAGCTTTAGCTTGGCAGAAAAGCAGACTATCATCTGCAGAGAAAAGATGATTCACTGAGACTGGGCCTCTTCCAATTGGGATTGGAGTCAAAACACCACAGGCTTCAGCTTGGTTTAGAAGGGCAGTGAGAGCTTCTGCACATAATATGAAAAGACAAGGGGACAAAGGGTCCCCTTGCCTAAGTCCCTTGAAGGCAAAAAGGACTTTTGAGGCTCCCCATTCACAAGTATTGAGTAAGATACATAATTGAGACAGGTCTGGATTAAGTAAATCCAATGTAGAGGGAAACCCATCTTGGTCATGATAGCTTCAACAAAACTCCATTACATCCTATCGTATGCCTTACTCATATCTAATTTAAGAGCCATAAAGCCTATTTTGCCTTTCATTCTTGAGTTCATGGAATGTAGGATCTCGTAGGCTACTAGTGTGTTATTAGAAATAAGTCTTCCAGGTACAAAGGCACTTTGGTTAAGAGAAATTGGGCAGTATGACCTTCAGCCTGTTTGCAAGAGTTTTAGAGACTATTTTGTAAACAACATTACACAGGATAATAGGTCTGTAGTCAGTTACTCTCTTGGGGTTTTTTACTTTGGGTATGAGGGAAATGAATGTGTCATTAACCTCATTGAGAGAACCACCTTGGTTTAGGACTTTGAGTGCAAAGTTACAAACTTGCTCACCCACCACCTCCCAATGTTTTTGGTAAAACTGAGTTGGGAATCCATCAGGGCCAGGGGACCCTAATGGATTCATCTGAAAAACAGCATCTGTTATGTTTTCTCTAATGAAAGGGTTCATTAGCCAAGCCTTCATCTCCATATCCAATTTTGTTCCCAGAGCAGGCATACAGTTTTCAATATTAGAAGGATGTGTAGAAGCAAATAGAGAAGAGAAGTAACCTGTGAAGACACCTCCAATCTCTGCCTGCTCAGTTACAATCCTTCCTTGTGAGGCCTTGACACTTTTAATAGTATTGGTGTTCCTTCTTTGACTTGCCTGCATATGAAAGTAGTGGGTGTTCCTATCTCCAAACTTGAGCCAATGTTGCTTTGCACTTTGGCGCCACTTTAAGTCATTTTCTATCATGTAAGACACCACATCCTTCTAAACCCGTTTCATGGTAGCTAAATGATTGCCTGAGCCAGTTTCTTGGAGGTGACCAATTCTTTGTAGCCCTTGTGTGATGGCCATTTGCTCCTGCTATTTTGTTTTCTGCTTCCCAGTCAGCAACTCTTGTTGGCAAGCACCAAGTTGTTTCCTTAATAAACTGGCCTCACAGCCTGTTCCATTGTCCTTCTTCCATGTCTCACTTATAATCTTTTGGCACTCTTCCTTTAGCTCCCATGCCATCTCGTATCTAACGCACATTATTCTTCTCCTTCTCTCATAACTTGTACTGCATGGTAAACAAGGAATTTGATACTCCATTGCTAAGAAATTTGGTTTAAAGCTATGAAAGAAGTAGTTGAGATATTAGTTTATTCTTGTACAACATTTAAATGACTTATTCTACTGTGATTTATTATATACTGTTAGTAAACATAGGTGCATTGCATCTTATCTGTCATATACGAGGGGTATGTAGCCTTGTGTTGCAAGTCCTAGCATTTTAATCACCGTCCAATCCCAAGCGAGGGCTGGGGGCGCCACTGAGCATGGTATCAGAGCAATTACATCTCTGGGTAAACCCACATGTTACTAAGAAACCCTACCAGAATATAGGTTTGAATTATTAAGTGTAGGCTTATACATTAGGTATCAAAGCCTAATGGAAATTGATGTCTTAAAGCAAGGACGTATGACAATATCCATCATAGGATGGGGACGATATGGTTTAGTCATCCTGAATCATGGAATAGATACAGAAGTTACAATTTTAGGAAGGTTACAATCTCGGATCAAGCCATGAGGTTTAAGTCTTTTATGAATTTCCAACTTTAAGGTATGATTTCTATTAAGATTTGAGGTTTTAGGTTCGATAGACCTAGTTGGGGAGTCTCTCTAAATCTGAGGACATGAGGACATAAGTTTGATTGAATCTAAGTTATGAATTTGGAGACTAATAGGTGATTCATCTTTGTGAGATTTAAAGGTATCAACTTTGCAAATCATCAATAATAATTGCATAAAAGGTTATAGTATGTGCACCATTTGGAGAATGATCTCTATCTGAATTTGTGGCTATAGATTGTGTGAACTGCAGGGCATTACTTATGGATATAGACACGACAAGCCTTTGGAGATGATGTATTTATTTGAGTTGGTTTCAATTATGGTCTTGGTAAGTTTCATTGGTCTCCAAAATTGGTATAGGTTACTACAAGCTTCGATGCTAGTTGGAATTAAGGCAATGAGTTTTTAGGCAAATGTTATCGAATGGAAGATTATAGACACCATTATAGGCTAGTCGAATGGAAGATTATAAACTCCATTATAGGCAAATGTTATCAATGCAGTGTCTCCTTTGTGTTGAACCAGCCTTTGTTGGCTCATGCAATCTTTTGTTTGGAGAGTGATTTGTTGTTTCAACAGATGGCACCAAACTATTGATGCATTTTTTTGGCATGGTCAGAGCCCGACAATATGGTTGAAATGCCCACGATGATGGCTTGGGCGTTGATACGGTTGTCTGATGCTCATCCATGAAATAAATAATAAATAATGTATATAAAATGTAAATAAAGAGAGACATAGAGATTTACATGAATTAATATAAAAGTCTACATCCATGGGTTGTTTGGGGCCGAAATACACCATGTTTGATGATTGTACACTCTCACAAGGCCTCTCATAACTCTCAATACAATGGAGAAAGTAGGGATAAAGGGAGATTGAAGAACGTGTTTTCTTTCTAGAGAGAGAGAGAGAGTCCCACGAGTTGTAGAGTAGTATAGAGTCTTTCCTTATAGAGTTGTTAGATCCCTTCATGTTTGTAGTGGTTCTCTCCTTTTATGGAAGTCTCATTTCTTCTTTGGAATAATTGAGTCTTACTTGCCTTATGTCACTTTCAGCTTTTTGTTTTTAGTCAACCTCTTTTTTATGGAATTGGTGAAGGCCCAAAGAGTGGTTTCCTAAGGGCCAAAGCTTTTTGGGTATAAAGGCTTAGGAGAGGCAATAAGACTTTAGAGCCCTAATGCACTAAGGATGTGATTGGCTAAGGTTAAGATGTTAAAAAGCCTTATGCCCAATTTAGGAGATATAGAGTTTTAAGCCTATCTTGGAGGACACTAGAAAATAGGCCAAATGAAAAGTACATAAGGCCATTGGGCCTAACTTAGTAAGAGTGGAGGTATTAGGTCCGATTTATTAAGCGTGGAGGACTAGAGAAGCAAGCCCATTAGTAATCCTATTAAGGCCTTTAAAAATGTAGGACATTTATGGGCCAATCCTTGGAAGCCCTAAAACAAGCCTCATAGGAGTGCAAGACTTGGTAGGATAGCCTTGACCTAAGTATGAGGAAGGCATAAGGCCTTTTGGGGCAAGCATGGTGTAATGCCCCGTCCCTGAGTGATATGAACCCGCGGGAATGAAATCCCTTGAATCTACAGTCAATTTGAAAACTCACCCAAGAAAGCCAAAATCAAGTCAATGGATGGAGAACCTAGACCCGATGAGAACTCGTTTCAAGAACCTAGATTATATTAAAATCTAGACCCGTTGAAGAACCCGTCTCAATAACCCAGATTACAAAGGAGGAACGCCACAAAGGTTGTGATTTACCTTTGATAAGTTCAAAAGTTCAATTAAGAACAAGAGGAGATAAACTCAACTAACAATGAATAAATTCATCAAATTTCATAAACTTCATAAATTGATTAGAATGATGCTACATAGAGTATTTAAAGGAAAATCTAATGAAACCCTAGCCAAAATAAACCCTCATCTTCCAAAAGTGCCCCTGGATGAACAGTGGGCACGGCTACAGTGTCACGCTACAGTAACTCGGCTATAGTAACCCTAACTCTAGTTGAATAAAATAATAACTTTCCCAACATGCCCTTGCATAGGCCCCCTTAAGTGCTTCCCATAATAAACTCAATTATTCTAAACAAATAAAATAAGTTCTTTAAATGAATTAAATAAGTTGAAACCCTTCAAGTGCCCAAAGCCTTTAAGTTTTGTCGTTGCCCTCTTCCGTAGCTAATCAAATGAATTAAAACTGGATCTTCATCCTTCAAACCCCATCTTGAATGTTGGACTCATGCTAAACTTGTCCAAAGTGGATTGCATCAATCCTCGCATTGTCTCCTTGATCTTCTTGGCCCATCTGGAAGTTGCAAATGATCTTTAAGACTAGGCCCATCTTGGTTCCCATCACTGAGGGTCCGAAGAATTACTACATGTCACTCACTTACAAACCTGTCTCTCCATGCATTTAAAATTCCAATGACTTCATAAATAGTACACAATCTCATATTTACCAAATAACCATAATACAAACTCCATAAGTTATCATTACAAAATAACATAAACCAAAGGGGGGTCCACAATCTCCCAAATATCTCAATGAAATAAAACGATACATCTTTAGGTCTCAATAGGTCCAAACAACATAAAATACTTCAAATGCTCAAGTTAAATCCTTCTACTAACAATGGTACTCTTAGGTACTCGACATTCCATCCATATCTTGCCAAACTCTAATTTCTATTCTTGACCCCCAGTTGGGTAATCAATATCATCTGAAAATATATGAAGATAAGGGGTGAGTTATCAACATGAGCATTTACAAAGTACTGTATGCAGAACAAAATATTTTACAAAGTTATCATGCAAAACAAAAACATGTTTTCAATAGTAACAGAGCGATGGTTTTAAGACAAGTAAAACCCAGAGTACTTTGGCATAACATAACCTGAGCATCATCATCACATCAAAACAGAACATCTTACAGAGCATAGACCATGTTTCATCCCCGTGGTAGGGTTGTGCTATCCCTGGTGGCCAAACCGGGCAGAGACAAAAGTGAAATATTTCCCTCATTCTTCTCGGAGTCTCGAGTGTGCACACAGGAAAGACCACAATAAAACCACCTTGTTTCCAAAGTGGGTACACTCAGAGACAGAGAAGTTAGTACTAACCCAAACAGAGCAAAGCATAACAGAGCAGAGCAGAGTAGAGCAGAGCAGAGTAGAGACAGAGTCATATACAAAATCAGTACATTATGCCAAAGGTTTTTAGATGCCAAATTAAAATAACACAGAGTATCAAAACATAATCAGATCGTTCTCACATACTGAAAATAAAAGTCGGAGCATCTTTCTAAATAAATGCACAATTTTTCAGATTCTCAATATCGCACTGTTTCAGATTTCAGAGACAACATGATAAAATTTAGCTCATGTCTACACAATGCATATTAGAAAATATTTTCTCTTTTTCATACAATTTCATGAGTAATGCAAATAAGTAACCGAGGTTGGTTTTTCCCAAGTTCTCATTTCATCACAAAAATATGCAAAGTTTTCAATAAGCCAACCTCAGTCACAATAATTCGTGTAAGGTCTAGTATAGGAACCCCGCTTATCTGGACTTATTAGCTTTTGAAAATTTCCTCAACAATGCTGGACAAAAATTAATCGTCACCTATAAGATAATCACATAAATTTCCACAAATTTCCAATCAATTTCGTATTTCGATATTCAAGCCTACAACTTTTAAAATAATCCATTTTTAATTCCTCAAACCCAAAATTCTCATTATTCTTAAAAAAGTACCAACATCACTTTCTAAACTCATCAATATCCAACTTCGACAAAAATATTTAATTCTAACTTATTTACGATAGAAATCTTACTATAATTTATAATACAAAATAACATAACTATAATAAATCATTATAAGTAGAAACTCATACTTTTGTTTAAATAATAATAAAACAAAAATATTCTTTTAAGTGTGACTTATCAGTCTACTTACTAAGCATTCCAATAAAAATATTAGTCCCTTAAAAATACCCACTTAACAAAATAAATCCACACGTCTACGCCTAAATAAAACATACTTTACAACCCATGTAATATACTCATGATTTCAAATCCAAAGTACATAACATAAACTTAATTAAGCTAACACCCAAAACAATAACTCTGGAGGCGTACTATAAGAGGAAAAAGGCAATAATATTTCCCACTATTAAGTTAACGTTAGTTACGTATACATCCACATATATATATGTACGCCTGAAAAGAAAACTCCACACAGTGCAGCTGAAGCACTTACGGAGAGGTGGGGGCACGACGGCGTGGAGCTGGTGGTTGGCTACGACGAAAGGGGGTGGCGCTTGGTCACTGGCTGCGAGAGCAAGAGAGAGAGACGAGTGAGAGAGGCACACAGTGAGAGAACGAGGGAGAGATCGAGAGAAAAGGACCCCCAATTGCAATGGCGTGAGCTTACTGGGGAAAAAAAAACTGAGGCGCCGTGTGGCGGACCAGGGTGATGGGAGTCCTCGCCGGCAGTTTCTGTGGGGTCACCACAAGGAGGAGCTTCCGGAGGAGGAGATTTCAGCTACTTAAGGGGCTGAACTGCTCTGTTTTCGGCTACCAAAACAGAGGAAGGCAGGGCTTGGCCACGGGGAAGCTAGGCGGTGGCTTTGTACGGCTGAGCACGATGGTGAGGTCTGGACTGAGTTTCACAGTGGAGTGTGAAGACCGAACGGCTTGGGGTGGCGGTTTACTAGGTGCAAACCGAGCCTTCGATTTGCTGTTTTGCAGAGAAACGATGGCCTTCTGAAGAGTTGAACGAGCGGCGCTTAGTCTAAGGTTGAAGATGTTCAACACAAATAAATATATATATATATATATATATACAAGATATAAATAGTAAAGAGATAAAACCTAGAGGAAAAGGATGAACGGACCTGGATGAAAATGGAAATAAGAACGTGAACCCGTGCGACGGTTTATGGAACCGTGAACCACGTGCATGGATGATGTTAGTGGCTGGGTCTTACATCCTCCCCCCCTAAAAAAAAAAATTATGTCCTCGGAATTTCTTATAAATTGTCAAAACTCCCATAAAAAAGTCGTGGGTACTTATCTCGCATTTCTTCCTCTAACTCCCAAGAAGCTTCATTAGTAGCATGATTCTTCCACAATACTTTAACCAAAGGGATAGTTCGAGTCCGTAACACTTGTTCTTTCTTTTCCAAAATTCGAATTGGTTCTTCCGCATAAGTCATATCCTCCTAAATTTGAAGTGGTTCATAGTCAATAATGTGCATCGGGTCGGGAATATATTTCCTCAACATGGAAATATGAAATATATTATGCACTCCCGCAAGTGTCGGTGGAAGTGCTACTCTATAAGCCACTGGTCCAATCCGGTCAAGAATCTCAAATGGCCCAATATATCTTGGGCTCAACTTGTCCTTCTTTCCAAATCTCATAACTCCTTTTATCGGTGCTATTCTCAAAAATACTTTTTCTCCAACCTCAAACTCTAACTGATGGCGTCGTTTATAAGAGTAACACCCGGGCCAGCCAAGCCACTTTACAAAATTTTTGGGTTATAGTTATGAAAAATCGTTTGGGATTACGAGTAAAATTTTTTAGAAGAGAGTTTGAGCCTAAGATATTTTTGGCGGTATATAATTTTGAAGAGATATTATTCTCAATGAAACTTTTTATGAGATATTATTCCCATACGTAAAAGTCTTGTAGCCCAATTATGGAGAAAATTTTTACAAGTAAAGATATAATTTTTACGACTTCAAGTCCCTTAGGAACAGTTCAATTGGATGCACCCCCTTCATTTGATGGGAAAGGTGAACCAACCCTAGTTGAAGATTGGGTGCAAGATATTGAAGAGATATTGCGGGTGTTAACCTGCACAGATGAACAAAAGGTGGCCTATGCAACATTCAAACTAACCGGTGAGGCAAAAAGATGGTGGATCTCAGAAAGAACTATTCGAGAAGCAGATGGAATAGAAATAGTCAGTTTGCCACATTTTAAGCAGATTTTTCTTGAGCGATTTTTCCCAAGCTCGGCCCGAGAGGATAAGGCAACGGGATTTTCCACGTTAGTGCAAGGAACCATGACGGTGCACCAATATGCAGCTAGATTCATTGAATTATCCCGTTTTGCTGCGTATCTGATTCCTGACGAAGAAAAGAAGGCTCATAAATTCGAACAAGGGTTGAATGAAAAACTTTATGAACGAGTAGTGGGCTTCTAGATTCGAAATTTTTCAGAGTTGGTAGATAAGGCCACAGTTTTTGAGCAAAGTCTTCAAAGGAGCGCTGCACTACATGAACAAAGGAAGAGGACTACTCCAACTGGGTACCATTCAGGCATGGACCAAAGACCGTGGAAAAAGAGGAATGATGGTAGTAGCTCGGGAAAGAGGTCGGGGTAACCAACAGCCCTACCAGTGTAGGATATGCAATCAAGTGCATTCCGGGGAGTGTAGAAAAGGGGCAGGATTATGTTTCCGTTGCGGCAAATCGGGACACTATATCAGGGACTGTCCATTGCAATTGGGTAGCAGCAAGGTGACTATACTGCCACCTCAGAGAAATGAAGTTACAGGACGAGGCAATATCCAACGTACTACCGCGCCTGCAAGGGTTTTTACTCTGACACCTGGAGAGGCTGACGATAGGAATGATGTGATCACTGGTATGACTTCCTTGTTTTGCTTTAAGATATTTAATTTGTTGGTTGTTGATGTTAAGACTTGGAACATTTTTGTTCATGAATGATGTTGATTGTGACCACAGGTACCCTTTCTTTGTTTTCTAATAATGCCACTGTGTTATTTGATTCAGGAGTGATACATTCTTTTGTTTCCATGATTTATTCTCGATTTTGCACCTTAGAAATGGAAAAGTTGAAGTACAAATTAGTGGTCGCAACCCCAATAGGAAATTCGGTTGTCTGTGATGAGATTCTACCAGTGTAACAACCCGGTCCTAAGTTTAGGTCATAATATAAGTTTTATGTTTTTTTTCATATAGCTATAAATAGTATATTATTATCACTATTATTGTTATTATTATCATATTTTACATTTATTCATTCTAATAATTTCTATTATGATTTTGTTTTATTATTAATAATTATTACTAGATTTTATCAGATTTTAGTTTTAGTTTGAATTTAAGTCTTGCTTCTTTCTATCTCCAACAAACCTCATCTCTTTTGATTGTTAGCCTCTGTTTAAACACTTCAAACCACCAAACCCGTAAGTTTCATCCTATTTGTTTCAAATTTGAAACCCTAACCTCAAACCCGTATGTTTCTTAGTGATTTTGCTAACATCCTAGTGGAACACCAACTCTATTGCCGAGTATTTTTCTACACATGCACGTCTCCACTCTTTTGCACGTGCACGTCTCTACTCTTCTAGGGTTTCTCTATTTCTCTATCATTTAGCATTATAAAATGCGCTTACCCGTACACGAGAGGAGAAACTCGTGAGCCCCTACGAAAATTCTCTGTTTCCGAAATATCTAGAGGATCAACATATTTCGTTTGAGTTGTAGGTTCTGCCCAACCGCCGCCGACCACCATAGGACGTCGGAGCACCACCCGTGGAGCCAGAACCCGCTGACCAGCTCAGCCCTAACGCACCCACTCCCTTCTGGTAAGGCCTCGGCTGTCACAGCATTCTCTCTCTCTTTTGTTTCGTTTTACAGTTCCTCTCTCTAAACTCTCTCTCTCTCTCTTTCTCTCACTCGGAGCCGAACCACCATAGGAACCCCCAGTCGCGTCGCCGACCACTCCCAGCCACCCAGAGCCGTCGTCGAGTCAACCCCTCTCCCTCGGTTAGCCTCCATTGCAGATCCCTCTTTCTCTCTCAACTCTCTGTTTTCCTTTTCGTTTTAGCCATGTTTTCGGATTCTTGAAAGAATCCGTAAGTTTTGATGGGCCTTGGGCCCTGGGCCCTTATGTGCGTACGTGTGTTGGACTTGTTCTTTTGATTGGGCTCATTATAGTATTATTATTATGGGCCAGGTTTTGACTTTTACAAAATTTTAATGAGGTTTAAATGGACTTGTATTTTAATTTGAGTTTCATCTTATTTTTATTCCAACAACAGTTTTAGTGATTTTTATTGGGCTTAATATTTTTAAAGGTTAGTTTTTAATTAAATAAATATATTAGTTAAAGGTTCATTTTATAAGGAAGTGTTTAAAGAATTGAAAATATATTTTAAAGTATACTATTGAGCCTAATAATTTAGTTAATATTTCCTTTGTTGATTTATTAGAATTTAACAAAATTACTATGTTAAGAATTTAATGGAAATGAAACTTAAGTCTTATGAAGTATTTTAAAATAGCTAGAGTTTTCTACTAAAATTATGATTTAGTATTTTAAGTAATTTAAATACTAGGATTTATTGATTTTAGTGTTAAACAAAATATTTGTTTGACTATCTTTTAGAATTCTGAATTTAATTAAGTAGGATATTAGTATTTATTTATTTCCAAACAATTTAGTGATAGTTATTTATTGAATATAGGTCTCAAGTTACGAAGTATTATTCAAGAAGAAACGCAGCGAGGAAAGTAAATTTGATGATAAATTATGATCATCACTGTTAGCTTATATGTATGTATTATTCAAGCCAATTCATTGACAACCACTATTTATGAACCGCTCATGCCATATGCAAGCATGTCATCTTAGTATACGACCATGTCATTCCGCATCATGTTTAAATTCAGAATTTATGATTATGTATGTAGTAGGTCATGCATCTCATGTGTATAAGACACGTAAGCCATCTTAAGTTCAAGTGTAAGATAATATCAGATCAGTTAATAAGATGGCCATTCAGATGCATGGTACCGATGCAGTTCAGTTCAGTTCAGGGTGGTGTGCAAGCCATGAACTTAGTCGTGGTCCACCATAGTATGCTAGAATACTATCAGCAGTTCCCCTTACTACAGCAGGATGTGGGGCCGGTGCACAACCTTGCACACAGGATTAAGTGTGTTGGCCAGTCAGATAAATCAGTCAGTTAATTCAGTTAAATCAGTCATACGTAGCATAAGCATAAGTATGAACATACATGATTTTAAGCTCAGCATGAAAATTGTTATGAAAATCTTATGTTTATTACATTTACGTTGTGATAGATTTCTTACTGAGTCATCGACTCATTTTAGTTTGTTTTCATGTTTTTAACCACCCAGGTGAAGATGAGGATTACGAGCAGGCAGGCCAGGAGTAGAAGGAGCATTTTATTTTAGTTTAGACTTTCTAAAATAAAACATGTCTTTATGACATGAATTTATTTTCAGTTTATTTCATTTAATGTTTTGGAAGACAGTTTTATTAGACCTTTTTCGCATAATAAAAGTTCAGTTTTTCAATTATGAAATTTAAGAATCTCTTGCCAGGTTTATTTTCATGAAAAATACGTGACACTTCTAGCCTACGGGAAGGGGCTCTTACAACCATGGTGTCCTCTATCTATTGAGGGAAGATTGATGCCAGCATATTTAATAGTGTTTAATATGATCGAGTTTGATGTGATTTTGGGTATGGATTGGCTGGCTTGCTACCATGCCAGTATAGATTGTTTTAAAAAGGAAGTGTGGTATTTAGACCCCCAAAAGAAAATGAATTTCGGTTCACAAGTTTGAAAGTGAGGATGCATGCACCCATCATATCCGCCGTTCAAGTTGGGAAATTGTTACGAGATGGTTGTCAAGGATTCTTAGCCTGTGTGGTAGAAGCACCAAAAGAGGAGTTGAAGATAGAGCAGATACCCGTTGTGAGGGAATATCCAGAGGTTTTTCCAGAAGATTTACCTGGGCTCCTGCCCGAGCGGGAGGTAGAGTTTGCCATTGAACTCGTCCCAGGCACAACACCCATTTCAAAAGCACCTTACCGGTTGGCACCGTCTGAATTAATGGAACTCAAGGAGCAATTGCAAGACTTGTTGGACAAGGGTTTTATCAGGCCCAGTGTATCACCTTGGGGAGCCCCAGTTCTCTTTGTGAAGAAGAAGGATGGATCGATGAGGTGTGTATTGACTACAGGGAACTTAATTGGGTGACCATAAAGAATAAGTACCCGCTACCTCGTATAGATGATTTGTTTGATCAGCTCTAGGGTGCTCAGGTATTGTGACGCCTGCAGATTCCGCTTGGGATCGGACGGACATCTGAAGCGTCAGGACATGCAACACAAGGTTACCTGCCCCCATTCATGACATATAAGTTGCAATGTTCCTAACATGCATCTAGCATTATGCAATATTCACAGCGGATAATTTTTTTTTAAGCAATAATATGCACCAAAATAAAATATCTCAAATACTTAAAACATACTTCTTACTTAACGACATACTAAACAACTAAGATCGCAACAATAGTCCCTATGGTTGTGACCAAAAGAGTGCTGGAGATTGAACTCCACAAATACAAGTAGTAATCTGAGGTAACTACTATACTACCAACTATGTCACACCGTCGCTTAGTCGACCGTTTCCAATTGGTCGATTCCCGATTCTCCTTCAGATCCTGTAACAAAATCTACCATTCGGAATGAATGGTAGTTGGGATTACCACAGTGAGATTTGATTACAAATCTCAGCAAGTTAACAGAAAACTTTCACACAGGTTAATGATGCATGCATGGCAGTAAAAACTTGAATGCATAATCAAATCATAAGTAATCATAGCATAATTTGACATACAACATAACATAACTGGCATAACTTAAACTGCAACTGAAGCTTAGCATGAATGTGAACATGCATACTTTGAACTTGAACTTGAGCATGACATAACATAAATGTGAACTTAGAACATAACGTAAACGTGAATATAATATAACATGAACTTGAAACATATTCTGGCCTCTTGGGATTACCATGATTGCATGAACGTAAACTTGAACATAACATAATGTGACACATGACTTGAACGTGAAATGCATGAACTTGGAATCTTATTCAATAAACTTAATCATAAAGTGACCATATGGGTGCTACATAGGTCCCCTTGAGCCGTGTGTCCTTGCCGATTACCGCATCACATCACAGGTGTCTATACCAGTTGTGAGTGCGTTAATACGTACTCCACAGTTGTTGTGGCCCCACGTATTCTACATGTCACAATTGCTGTGACTCACGTAGTGTATGCTCCACAGTTGTTGTGGCCCCATGACTTATTTGTTTGTGCCACACTTGCTGTGGACACACGTAACATAATGTGTGGCACCATCGGCGTTAGGGCCTAGCGCGCTCCGGTGACCAGCTAATTAGGCCCCATTCGCAACCTGTTGACTGTACTTCATCAACCCAAGGAATTTCACACCTATTTAGACACTCCAGCGTGAACAAATGAGTTCCACTAAGATATTACCCTATCCTAGCGCTTAGGGTCGTGATTGACATGAATGAATTAACTAGCATACATGACATTTCGTATAGTGACGTAACATGAACGTGACATAAAAGACAGAAGTCCTGATGTAGTATAACGTGACATGAACGTAAAACGACAGACATGACATACTTTGAGACATAAATGTAACAGAGAACATTTCATAACATAGCATACATGTAACATGCAACATTTGGTAACATAGCATACCATATAACAGACAACATTTCTTAACATGGCGTAACATGTGACAGTGAATATTACATGACATGAAACACATGTAATAGATGGCATACTTACATGACATACTTGCAATGTATAGCGATACGTGACATAATATCTTGTGTAACAGATTAATAATTCATGACAGAATAAATTCTGTGTAACAGATAAATATGTAATGACTTGGCATGACACATATGATAACATGCATACATACTCTTTAGTTCCCTTACTTATCACTCATACACATTAAATTGATAGTAAGTTAAAAGCTAACTTACCACGATCGTCGCATTCTGTTATAATAAAGCGTGAAACACGAGGAACTGTAAGAGGGTATGCTAAAAGTTAGAAATTAATTACTAACAATTAGAAATGTGAAAAGAGATAACTTAGAGTAAAATTACCATTTTACCCTCTACATGTGGCCAAATGACCATTTTACCCCTAACTTAAGGATTTGACATCCTAATTCCAAAAATTACCAAAATTTACATTCCTCATGTAAATTTTGTCCCAAACTCAAATATCAATTTAGAAAAATTTAAAACCAATCATAACTATGAAAAACTCACCATGGTCGAAACCTACATAGGCCATTTATCTTGATTTTGGTTACAATTCTTTCAAGTTTCAAAACTCATGAATAAACCAAAATCTTGTAACAAAGATCTTCCTATCCTAAGTTTAAAAACACACTTAAAAAATATCCATTAAGAAAAAGCTAATTATCAACACCAAACTTTTTGTAAAAAGACCCAAACTTTTTAACAAAAAGTAAACCTTAAATCACAAGTTTTGACCTTAATAAAAACATCGCCAAGAATTCCAAAAAATCAAATCTTACTTCTAACATATTCATAACATCATCCTAAGATCAAACATGCTTTAAATCATCAAACAAAACTCACCAAAAATCACAAAATAACACTTAGAGTTTTTGGTTTTAAATTTAGTCCAAAACAGAAACTTTTCTCTCCATTAACTTTGATCAATCTCTTGATCCATGGCTTAAAGACATGTGATCTTCAAACGAACACATCACATGGTTTAAAAATGTGTCCTAAAGAAGATCCAACCATCAAAATTAAAATCACATAGCTTAAATTTAATAAAACATGGATCTAACTCAAAAACATCAAATTTTAGGCCTAACCGAAATCCTCTTGCATAGAAAATCATATCTTTAAAACTAATACTAAATATCTTCGAAATAACATCCTAACATGTATATAAGAGGCTTAGGATCATCATATAAAAATATCAAAGCCTTTTAGAATAAGATTAAACCACGAAATATTCAAACTTTCACAAAATAGAAACTGTTTTTCCACTTCCAGTTTTCAAGTTTCTAACTCTAAGAATATCTATCATCAAAAGCTTTATTCATGCAACAAAACCTCAATGAACATTCATAAACACATGTTAACAACACTCCATAAAATTTTCGGACAAAGATATGTCCATTAGCTTGGTCAAAACTTCCAAAACATAACATACTCTCCAGTTTCACGCCCAGAATGACCTTTCCATGGTTAAAAATACTTTTGACCGACCAAATGAGCATGGAATGAGACTAATAAGATATCCACAGAAACTAGACTCAAAGGTGAACAACTTATGTGAAGAAATTATCATGCGAAAGTACTTAAAAATGGTCTAAAATGGCTACGTAAAAAGACCCAAAAATCTGCCTGAGAGAGCTCTTTTGAGTTTCTCTCTAAGAACGGAGGAAAATAAGTGATAAAATGGAATGAAAAGTGCCTTGCACGACTATAGACTCCTGGAGGGGGAAGTTGAGGGCTGGAATGACCCTTGATTGGAGGTGGCTATGTGACATAAAGTCGGGGTGTTCAACCGGATACGGATATCCGGCCATAACCGGATCCGGATGCTAAAATCTGGGCGGTTATCCGCCCGGATTAATCCGGATTTAATCTGGGCGGATAACCGGATTCAATTCGGATATCCGGATTATAACCGGATTAATCCGGGTTGTAACCGGATAAATCCGGCTTTAATTTTTTTTTTATAAAAAAGACTTTAAAACTTCAAAAAAAAATTTATAGCACTTAGTTTTTTTTTAAATTCTGATAATAAATTAACAAACAAAATATATAAAAAGTAAAATAAATAAAAATGCAAAATAAATAATATTGTTACATCACAATGCAAAACATAAATTTACAAAAAACAAAAGAAATAATAATACATCACAACTAATTAAATTAAAACATAAATTTACAAAGAACAAAAGTGATGGGAACCAAGGTGGGCCTAGTCTTAAAGATATGTTGCAAGTTCCAGATGGGTCAAATACAAGTTCAAGGGCTTAAACAATGAAGATTATACTTTAATTCATTTCATAAGCTATGGAAAGGGCAACAACTTGACTTATAGGCTTTGGACACATGAAGGCGTTCAACTTATTTAATTAATTTCAAGGACCTATTTTATTTGCTTAGAATAATTGGGTTTATGCCTATGTAAGGGCATGTTGGAAAATTTATTATTTTATTGAACTAGGGTTAGGGTTACTGTAGCTGAGTTACTGTAGTGCCGTACTGTAGCCACGGCACTGTTCACTCAGGGGTATTTTTGGAAGATGGGGTTTTATTTTATCTAGGGTTTTTCATTAGGTTTTTGCTTTAAATACTCTATGTAGCCTCATTCTAATCAGTTTATGAAGTTTATGAAATTTGATGAATTTATTCATTGTGAGTTGAGTTTATCTCCTCTTGTTCTTAATTGAACTTTTGAACTTATCAAAGGTAAATCACAACCTTTGTGGCGTTCCTCCTTTGTAATCTGGGTTCTTGAGACGTGTTGTTCAACGGGTCTATATTTTAATATAATCTAGGTTCTTGAAACAAGTTCTCATCAGGTCTAGGTTCCCCATCCATTGACTTGATTTTGGCTTTCTTGGGGAGTTTTCAAATTGGTTGTGGGTTCAAGGGAATCTCGTTCCCGCGGGTTCATATAAAAAAGAAATAAATTTACAAAGATCAAAATTTATTAGTCTTCACATCTTGTATTAATCCAGTGCTATTTTGGAAGTAAAACTGAAAGATGATTCTTAAATGCAACCCATATTCCCTTGCAAAGACAAATGGTACAATCCCTTGTGGAAGAGCTGCCTGTGATTCAGCAATAACATGATTATAAATCCAACATATGGAAAGTTTTACAATCATAATTAAAATCCATCAATCTCTCTCTCTAGGTAGTCTAGCATATATGTATATAAAAAAGAAATGCACCAACATTGATGCTAAACATGCATGTACATGAAATCACCTCCCAGGAAGCTCCAAAAGTACACCTGCAGATGTAACTTTTAAGCATGCAATCTAGCTTGTTAATTGAGCAGCTACTTGAAATATATATATATATATATATATATATATATATATATATATATATATATATAGCTAGGAGAGAAGATCCCCTTCTAATATTTAATAGAAATAATTTAACCTACACAAAAATAATTCCATAAACTTTTTAGCATCCAATATATCTTGTTAATTATTGAGTCGCTACAGAAAATATGGCCAGACAAAGGGTGTGCCTATAATCACTATTTGACTTAAATACGATTTTTTTTATTAAAATGCATATTCTAATACTTTCCCACATATATGAGCAAACTCCTGTAATAAGCAAACTTAACATGTAAGACATTTAATCGACATTGGGTATAAATTGCGAACATTGGGTATAAATTATAGGTTCCATGCTAGAATTTTTTTATATACTTATAGGTTTGAACCCACACTTATATATATGTGGGAAAGGTATACATGACAGAATTTTTTTTAAACATTGGAGGGTTTAGTGATTTGAATTAAAAACAATCTTTTTGCGATTTCAAATTTGAAGACATGATGTATGTTGCAAATTTAGTATGTAAACCTTACTGCTTGATTACAAGTCTCCAGGTTGCGGCTTTTGGAGAAGGTGTATCTCTGGAAGCTAAACTCTTGAGCAGTGTTTTTCTACCTTGGTACAGTACCAACATAGACTTGTTCAATGGCCCTGCATGAGTATAACTTTCTATCTCAGAAGTTTGGACTGTAAGCAGAATGCACAAAGCAGTTTATGTTTCCACGGTCTATATCACCAAGAAAAAGTCTCATCTTTCTTCTAGTACACTCTCAAATTCATGTTCCATGTTCCATGACTGGTTCATATTACAAATATTAAATGCACAAAGCAATCTCATATATGTGAAAATTCTTAAGCACAGTATCAATTACAATGAATTATCACAAAAATGAAGAGAACCTTAAGAAGAGGGTTAAGTTGAACTTGAAGTTGCTTAAGTTGCTGAAGTTGAAGGAATAGGGTTACCTTAAGCAAAAAAAAAAAAAAAAAAGTAGAAGTTAAGTTAAATGGATAAATTAATAATAAAAAATCAAACTTAACAAATTAAAGTGTTTACCTTTGATGTCAACGTGTTCTATATGCTCCTCGACCTCCCAAGAACTAAGTGGTTCACAAGTCAACCAATTTTGCGTGCAAATTAGTGCTTGGACAGTCTCTGGAGCTAATGAGCTTCGATATGGGTCTATTACACGTCCACCGGTGCTAAATGCGGACTCAGATGCGACGGTGGAAATAGGGATGCTCAATACATCACGTGCGATTTCCGCAAGGATGGGATATCTAAATGAGTTATTCTTCCACCAATCCAAAATATCAAACTCGGGTATTTTTGGTTCAATCACATCCGACAAATACCTATTCATATCCGAGCTAAGTACTGAACTGTTTTGCTTCTCAAGATATTGCTCTAGAGCTGTATCAAAATCTTTACAGTCTAGGTCATCACCAATAATACTTGAGGAACTTCTATGGCCCATATTTGATCTTCCACTACCTAGCCCATAAAACTTGTGGTATTGTTCAATCAAACGACTCATGAGTAATTTTACTTTGGCCTCAATTCTATCTCCGTATTCATCCCCTTTGCACATTTTTAACCAATATGACAAGGCTGTAATCTTATATCGAGGGTCAAGGACAAAAGCTACATAAACTTTATCCTATCTTTTTTCCCCAATATTTATCAAACTTAAGTTTCATAGTAGAAGCAATCTTCATCAACGTATCATCGTCACTTTGACCCATGTTGTTCAAAGTATTCTCAATTGTACAAATTTGTTGAAATAACATATTAGAGGTCACATACAATGAGCCATATATTTTCAAAGTGGCATCATAAAAAACTTTTAGAAACTTAATAAAAATAGAGCCATTTGCCAATCTTCAAACGGAGGCGCCAAAAGCTGTGACTCTTTCACTCCCATTGGTACGGAAACTCTTTCGTATTTTTCAGCAATACTAAGCATTAAGTATGTTGAGTTCCATCTAGTAGGAAGATCTAGACACACCATTTTTCCACACATAATATTCAGCTCGTTTGCACACATTTTAAACATATCAAGCCTTGCCGGTGAGGACCTTACAAATCTTATTGCTTCTCTAATCTTATTTATAGCATCATGAATAATTTTTAAACCATCACATACAATGAGGTTTAAAATATGTGCAGCACATCGCACATGTATGAACTCGCCTCCCAAAATTGTGAACTCATTATCTCTTATATTCCTCCTCACATGATCAATAGCAACATCATTAGAGGAGGCATTATCCATGGTAATCGTACAAAGGAGGTTAATTTCCTAATCCACCAAGCAAGACTCTAACATCCAAGCAATGGTCTCACCCCTATGATTCGGAATCTTAAAAAACATTATAATTTTCTTGTGTAATACCCAACTTTGATCAATATAATGACGTGTAACACAAATATAATTCTTGTTTTGCACCGATGTCCATATATCGGTGGTCAAACAAACTCTTTGACTACTCAACAATGCCTTCAACTTTTACTTCTCCTCCTTGTATAATAAACCAATACACTCTTTTTGGAAGGTGGTTCAGGATGGCAAGGTGTGTCTAGGCTCTAAATAACCCAAAAGTTTAACAAATGCCGAATGCTCTATAACCTTAAATGGAAATTCACACTGGATAAACAAATTAGAAATCATCTCCTTTAATTTTTCACGATCATATTGTCCTAACACTTGAGGACTAGATCCTTTACCATCCATTCTAACTCCAGTGTGTGATGGTGATTTATCCTTCCCAAGATTTTTATTCTAGAGAGTTCGGACAAGAATATCTTAGGTGGTGTGACATTGATGAAGTACCATTTTTATAATGGCATCCATAAATCTTAAAGCAATAATTGCATCGAGCTTTAGGTGCAATGAGATCAACAGGTTCAACCCTTGTAAAATGATCCCATACAAGAGATTGGTTCGTAGCCTTCTTGGCTCTTTTTGACTTTGGGGGAGAGAGATGGTGTGGGGTTTTGGGTATTCATAGAGGAAGGCACTAAAGGACTAGTGTTTTCCTCCATGTCCAATGAAATAGGAGCTAATCCACCAACACTACCACTAAAGCTATCTTCCATCTATTTTAAACATAAAATAATGTACATATTTCAGCAAATATAATAAGAACCAACAATGACAGCAAATATCATACAAGCTTGGCCAATTAAACAAATATGTAGTTTAAAAATAAAAATAAAAACGTGAAATCATACAATACACATCATATATAATTGAAGTTAGCCTAGCCATTCTTTCAAAGAAAAAAAGGTTTACATGGAAAGTATATTTCTGGTTGTGGTATACATGCGCACCATATAGAACATAACTAAGTAAATCAAACTCCACAGGAACTTATAAACTAAGAGAGTTAAGGACGATTTTATGAAGATACAAGAAAAACAGGCTCATCATTATGGATGCAATCTGGTACAACTGAAAGATCTGTCCAAACTGATTTAATGCGGAAAAGGTCAAATCGTGTATATCCTATGAAGCTGATTTAATGCGGCTAACTGGCTAGTAAGATGGCTGATATCATGGATTATATCCAAGGTCCCAAACTCAAATAGAAAGTTATGCCATAGAAGTGATCAACTCAATTACTGAGAACAATCCACATGGAAATGGGAGGCTGACCAAAGGCATAAGTACATCAGATCTGTCCTCGGGAGCAAGACTGATTGGCAGATCAATTAGATACCTAGAAGAACAAAATCCCAGGCACATGAGGTGGCAAAATGGGCGGCAACAGAGAGCACTTGTGGATGCATGAAGGGAGCTGATATTCCATGGCATATTGTAAAATGGGATAAAATTTGAAACTAAATATAAAATAGGATCTTTGACACAAGACATTACATTATTATTTCAATATAAGAAAGGACTATGGAAAATGATTTCTTATGTTATTGTGTTGAAGGATGGTAAGACGAATAAAACACCCACCTAGAATCCCTTGTTCCATTCATTTCTATATTCTCCTCTTACTTATCTTATGTTGAGTATCTAGTCGAATTTGATTCTATTAGAATACAAAACTATTAAAACATTCTATGACATTTCAATCATGAGGTTTTTGACGCCCCATAAAGAACATATACGTAAGCTCTTTGATAACGATATTTTACTTGGCAACTTATCAAAAGAATGATATTTTACTTGGCAAAAAAATAAAAACAAACAAGTGGGCATGCAAAAAAAAAAAACAATAACTGAGACTTATTTTTAATCAGTAAACAAAATTTTTTTGATCATAGGAATAGGCAAGAGCCCAAGTATTCAGGACATATACAAGAGCAATGCTTAAACGTGCTAGTTTATTGATCATAGTGATAACAACTGAGACATTCTACATGCAAGAACTTCTATATTCAAAGACATAATACAATGAGAACTTCTATATGCAATAACTGAGAAATCGTCTGAACACCAAAAGCAGCAAAAACTTAAGTGTTCATCCACTACTGACCGAAAAATATCAATGCCAATATAGAAATAATCACATTATATCCACGCATGCTGGGAATTTTGTTAGGTATGTTGTTCTTGATCTCTCTCTTTTCTTTTCTTTTCTCTTTTATTGAGCAAAATAGACTTTTCTTGTTCGTAATAGTAAACCACACATTGCTTTGATTCTACTAGAGAACCACATATTTAATGAGCCATTTGGCAACTGACCTATATTACATACTAGGAAGACACAAAGTTAAAGTTTGACCATTTTGGAAAAAATTTTGGAAAAATGGAATAGAACCTTGTAATCAGACCCAATAAGCTATCCAATCTGGTATTTATACAATTATAACAGATTTAAAAACAAAAAAAAGGAAGCTGAATTACTCATAGTCTTAGCTAGCTCGATCTAGATTCAAAGCAAGAAATACAATTTATTCATACTCCTACATCCAATTACAATGAAACATTCATCAAAACTTAGATATGGTCCCCTTCCATTCTCAAAGCAGGCATAAGGCTTACAGAGCAAAGGAAAATACCTTAAGAGCTCAGAGAGAGAGAGAATATGGATGGTAGCCTCTGTGTGTCTCACCCAGATGCGCAAAACACTTTGAAGTTTTTGTTTCCGTGTTTCGGTGAGGTCGAAAGACTTGAGAGAGAACAGAACCTTGAGAGAGAAGACCAGAACGGATTCGGGGATTGGAAAGACTTGAGAGAGAAGGCTAGAAGGGACTTCGAGACCGAGAGAGAAGGTGGATTAGAGAAGAATTCAAGACGAGAAGGCAGATTCCAGAAGACGTCGAGATGAGAAAGTGGATTCGAGTGCAAACCCTAAGATTCGATGTGAGAAGACGATAAACAAAGGGGCAGATATTTTCATTTTAATGACCCGGTTATAGATAACCGGGTCACATAACCGGATCCGTAACCGGATCCGGAATATTATTAACCGCCTGGGTGTAATCCGGGCGGATAACCGCCCAGATGCACCCGGGTTTCCGGGTTCCGGACCGGACCGGAAAAAAAAACTGGTTCGGATGCACACCCATAACATAAAGTGGAGAATAGTGAGAGGAATGGACTGCCTGCAGCAGCTGTGAGAGATGGAGGTTGATGGAGTGGACTTCTCTTCACATCAAGGCACTAATGGGTTGCAGCCAATGGCAGTGGATGGTCTGCCATGTGGGGGAGGAAACTTCTTCAAGAAGCTTTGCCAAGGTGGCCAATTTCGTAGGCCCCAACCAAGTGGGCTTCAATTTGGGGTTTAAAGGGGGTTTGGTTAGGGTTTGAGATACTATCAAGCCCAAAACCAATTTTTATTGGCCCAATCTAATTTCCAAAGTTTAAAAGGTTAGATAATGATGTCATAACAAGGATTTGATTAATTAAAAGCATGTGGAAGTAATTTAATCAAGTGATTAAACACAATGCTAGAAATCGGGTTAGAAAGGGTTTGAAGGCCAACTTTAGGGTTTGGGGAAACCGTTTAGGATGTCGGTTTCAACCAAGCTTTTCGGGTTTCAATTGGATTTCAACCATTTAGGGTTTTGCTAGGGTTGAAACCCTCTTTGGTTTGGAACAATTTGGTTGAACAGATGAAACACAGCTTTGCTTAGGTGGCATGATCTCACACCTTGATTCCTTCACAAATCTATCTAATGGTTCCTCTTTGTACCAAGTCTCTAATATTATTCACTATGTGTGGCTAAGATCTTGCCACGTGTCCAAATAAAACTCCTCCAACTTAATTTGGATATTTCACACTGTGATTTTGAAAACACTGCACTGGGTGCGCTCATTGAGGTTACTATTCACTCAAAAAAATTTCATAATAAACTTAGTACTGAAAAATTCTAAATATTCATATTAACCTATAGTGAAAATCGTTTAACGAAATTCAAGCCCGAAGTGCCCCTAAAAATAATTTCACAATTTTCAACAGACGTTTCATCCGGAATTATGAAAATAGGCTATTGCGCCATAAAATCCTAAATAATCCACTGAGTCTAATGGCGTAGACCATAACACATTCTAACACTTCTAACTACCTCAAATAATTAAACTCATATTTCTAGCACCATAGTGGGTGATAACTCTAACTATGTTGACAAACTATAAAACCTATGCGATTGGTCGATTCGTAAAAACTTATGGGGTTTTCACGAGATTCCTAAAGTCAATAGAAATTCCACCAATGAATTTCTAGCGGGCTGTTACAGGTATTTTCAAAGATTGATCTTCGATCGGGTTACCATCAATTGAAAATCAGGGCAGAAGACGTGGCTAAGACGGCTTTCAGGACCCGAAATGGCCATTATGAGTTTTTGGTTATGCCTTTTGGCCTGACTAATGCCCCAGCAGTATTCATGGATTTGATGAACAGGGTGTTCCATGAATTTTTGGATAAGTTTGTGGTTGTTTTTATTGATGATATATTGGTATACTCCAAAAGCAAGTTTGAGCATGAGGAACATTTGAGGCTGGTACTTGGGACACTCGAGAGATAAAAAGTTGTTTGCTAAATTGAAGAAGTGTGAATTTTGGGTTGATTCAATCGCATTTCTGGGGCATGCAGTTTCGAAAGATGGCATTTCAGTGGACTCGGGAAAAGTGGAGGCAGTGGTTAATTGGCAGACACTGAAGAATGTTCATGAGGTTAGAAGTTTCTTGGGATTGGCGGGTTATTACCGTCGATTCATTGATGGTTTCGCCAGGATAGCAGTTCCTCTCACAACACTCACTAGGAAAAATAATAAGTTTGAATGGACAACAAAGTGTGAAGAAAGCTTCCAAGAGTTGAAACGGAGATTAGTGACAGCTCCGGTGTTAACTGTCCCCACTGCTAGAGGTGGATTTGTAGTTTATAGCGATGCATCAAGGCTTGGTTTGGGGTGCGTACTGATGCAACATGGGAAGGTTATAGCATACGCCTCACGCCAACTGAAGGCGTATGAGCAGAATTATCCACCACATGATCTGGAACTTGCGGCAGTCATCTTTGCACTTAAGATTTGGAGACACTATCTGTATGGGGAAAAGTGCGAGATTTATACAGATCACAAGAGTTTGAAATATTTTTTCACCCAAAAGGAATTAAATATGAGGCAAAGGAGATGGCTTGAGTTGATCAAGGATTATGACTGCACGATCAATTATCACCCAGGCAAGGCTAATCTTGTAGCCGACTCCTTAAGTAGGAAGTTTATGAGACCAGCAGTTGCAGCCCTTACCACTCAACATAGGTTGTTAATGGACCTAGAAAGAGCCTGATGCAAACCAAGGAGTTGGACATGCTGATCATACAAGTGGGAATGGAGCTGAATTTGCACAAGACCCTTTGTCACTTCCTAGTGGCCCAATTACAAGATTTAGTGCCAATCATTTCAATGAAGCACTAAATGGGCTAATCCAAGAGAATTGGGCTGATTCTAAAAAGACCAAGATGGGCTCAAATAATATTCAAGACTTAGTCCATGTCTTCAAGGCAATTGAAGAGGCTAATTAGCACGTAGAAATATGATGAATGGTCTGTCCATTAAAGGACGTGAATTTGTTAAGTTTCAAGAATATTAAATAGGTGAATGAACTTGCTCTTGCCTGGGTACGTGAAATACATTGAATTTAGTCATTTAGTCATTTATGGCTGCCTCTAGAAGTCCAAGAGGCCTAAAAATCGTGGGACTTGTTATGTTAATATCTGTGTTCCTTTTAAAGCTGTAGTTATGACTTTTCCTATTAATCAGTAATTGATCCCACCACACAATGGCATAATCGGTAAATTCAATTGCAGCCAACTTAACCTTCTTTATCTCTGAGTAGTTGTGACAATCAAAAACCATCTCCATTTTAGTTTCCCACTCCAAATAAACTTCAGGATCATTTTTACCATGAAAAGATGGGATTTTAATCTTTATATTTCCTAAATCGTTATCCCTCCTAGGCCTTCCCATCCTAGCTTCTTTATTTCTATACCCATGCTCAATCCTGCCTCGATTCAAATATTGCTCATCAAACTCCTCCGACTCCGCCTCTCCATCAACATTCCGCCACGGACCACGCCCACCATGCTGCCTATTGTGGATGTCATGTTGCTGGCCCCTAGGAGTTTCCACTTCTACCTTGTCCAACCTTTCGTGAATAGGTTCTAATTCAGCCCTCAACATGCGCCTCATCTCCCCTAACATCGCTTGCATTTGGAGGTTTGGAACTGCAGGTTGTCAAAATTCTTCAGTTGTGTCTTTTTCTTGATTATTATACATGTTTTAAAATCTGCAAACAAAGTTAGAATCCTCACAAGCACTCCCTCACGTGTTTCACTCAAGAATTGATACACTTGCATTCGTGTTTTCACTCTAAACGGCTTTTACCCTCATATGGTCTCACACACTCTTGCATTTTTCCACTTTTCTGTGTCTTCTTTAGTTCTTAATCGAACTTCAAGAAACTCATTTAAATAATCCAGCAGCAATTCAGAAAATAAACAACCAAAACTCATCAAAAGTTCAAGTACTTGAATAAGGTGAGATACAAGATTGAAAGGAAGAATTTTTTTTACTGGATTCGTGTACCTTTTTTTTTTTAATGTCTTTTTCGTTTTTTTTTTTTTTACATCAAAGAACAGGAAATAGAACAAAAATAAAAGATAGACAAACTTATCTTAGAACCTGGCTCTGATACCAAAATGATATGAACTCCACCAACAATTGTGATGAAACCCAATAACAATGATGGCTTGGAATCCCAAGATCTTATTGACAAGATTTGTTGAGCCTTAACCAGTCACCCAACTAGATGAAAACCAAGACTACGAAGGATTGAAAACGCCACACCAAGAAATCAGAATCAAGGTGATAAGTTTGGAGCTTGAACGCCACAAGATTAACTTGATAAGTTCAAAGAGTTCTTTGAAGAACCAAGAGGAACACAAAACCTCACAAAGACAAATAAGCTTCTGAAATTTCAAATCTGATATTAGAACTCGAAATAACCCCTCTATATACTTGGAACAACCCTCCAAGAATAGGAAAAGTCATAACTACAACTTTAAAAGCAACACAGATATTAACATAACAAGTCCCACGATTTTTAAGCCTCTTGGACTTCTAGAGGCAACCAGAAATGATTAAATGACTAAATTCAATGTATTTCACGTACCCAGGCAAGACCAAGTTCATTCACCTATTTAATATTCTTGAAACTTAACAAATTCACGTCCTTTAATGGACAGACCCTTCATCATATTTCTACGTGCTAATTAGCCTCTTCAATTGCCTTGACGACATGGACTAAGTCTTGAATATTATTTGAGCCCATCTTGGTCTTTTTAGAATCAGCCCATTTCTCTTGGATTAGCCCATTTAGTACTTCCTTGAAACGTTTGGCTCTAAGTCTTGTAATTGGGCCACTAGGAAGTGACAAAGGGTCTTGTGCAAATTCAGCTCCATTCCCACTTGTATGATCATCATGTTCAGCTCCTTGGTTTGCATCAGAGTCGGTATTGAGGTTATCACTAGTGATACAAGTACTCTCTTGGCTAGTTTGATAGTTCAACCAACCTTAATAGATAGAATCAAAACTATTCAGAAGGTGGATCTAGGGTTGGTGAAGCTAGTGGAAGAAGTTGAGAACGGGGACAAATCTGACTTTAGCGTTTCTGAGGATGGAGTTTTAAAGTTTAGAGGTAGATTATGCGTGCCAGCTAATAAAGAAGTAAAAAGGGTAATTCTTGAAGAAGCACACCGTTCCTTATATACAGTTCACCCGGGGAGTACCAAGATGTATCAGGACTTGAGAGAGTCTTTTTGGTGGAATGGCATGAAAAGAGAAATTGCTAAATTTGTGGAACAGTGCCTAACTTGCCAATAGGTGAAGGCGGAGCATCAGAGACCAGCAGGATTATTACAACCACTCCAGATTCCAGAGTGGAAATGGGAGTATATCACCATGGACTTTGTGACAGGCCTACTTAGAGCATTGAGCAGACAAGATGCTATATGGGTGATCGTGAATCGCTTACCAAAAACTGATCATTTTGTACCCATTAAAGTCTCTTATAAACTGGACAAACTAGCCGAGTTGTATGTGCGGGAGATAGTGAGGTTGCATGGGGTACCGGTATCCATTATGTCGGATAGAGACCCTCGTTTCACCTCCAAGTTCTGGCGAATCTTACAAGAGGCAATGGGTACTAAGTTAAATTTCAGTACTGCATTTCACCCTCAGACAGATGGACAGTCAGAAAGAACTATTCAAATCTTGGAAGACATGTTGAGGGCATGTGTGATGGACTTTAAGGGAACTTGGATGCAACATTTACCATTGGTCGAGTTTGCTTATAATAATAGTTTTCAGGCTAGCATTGGAATGGCACCCTACGAGGTTTTGTATGGCAGAAGTGTAGATCTCCAATGTATTGGGATGAAGTAGGTGAAAGGAAACTTTTGGGGCCAGAGATTATCCAACAGACCACAGAGAAGATAGATATCATTCGGGCTAGAATGAAAGCAGCTCAAAGCTGACAAAAGAGTTATGCAGATAAACGACATCGTCAGTTACAGTTTGAGGTTGGAGAAAAAGTGTTTTTGAGAATAGCACCTATGAAAGGAGTTATGAGATTTGGAGAGAAGGGCAAGTTGAGCCCAAGATATATTGGGCCATTTGAGATTCTTGACCAGATTGGACCAGTGGCTTATAGAGTAGCACTTCCACCGGCACTTGCGGGAGTGCATAATGTATTTCATATTTCCATGTTGAGGAAATATATTCCCGACCCGACGCACACTATTGACTATGAACCACTTCAGATTCAGGAGGATATGACTTATGCGGAAGAACCAATTCGGATTTTGGAAAAGAAAGAACAAGTGTTACGGACTCGAACTATCCCTTTGGTTAAAGTATTGTGGAAGAATCATGCTACTAATGAAGCTTCTTGGGAGTTGGGGGAAGAAATGCGAGATAAGTACCCACGACTTTTCGAAGGGAGTTTTGACAATTTATAACAAATTCCGAGGACGGAATTTTTTTTTTTAGGGGGGGAGGATGTAAGACCCAGCCACTAACATCCATGCACGTGGTTCACAGTTCCATAAACCGTTGCACAGGTTCACGCCTTACGTCGCTTATGTTCACGTTCTTATTTCCATTTTCATGCAGGTCTGTTCATCCTTTTCCTCTAGGTTTTATCTCTTTACTATTTATATCTTGTATATATATATATATTTATTTGTGTTGAACATCTTCAACCCTAGACTAAGCGCTGCTCGTTCTCCTCTTCAGAAGGCCATCGTTTCTCTGCAAAACATCAAACCGAAGGCTCGGTTTACACCTAGTAAATCGCCACCCCAAGCCGTTCGGTCTTCACACTCCACCGTGAAACTCAGTCCAGACCTCACCATCGTGCTGAGCCGTACAAAGCCACCACCTAGCTTCCCCGTGGCCAAGCCCTGCCGTCCTTTGTTTTGGTAGCCGAAAACAGAGCAGTTCAGCACCCTCAGCAGCTGAAATCTCCTCCTCCGGAAGCTCCTCCTTGTGGTGACCCCACAGAATCTGCCGGCGAGGACTCCCCATCACCCTGGTCCGCCACACGCTGCCTCAATTTTTGTTTCCACGGTAAGCTCACGCCATTCTAGTTGGGGGATTCTTTTCTCTCGATCTCTCCCTCGTTCTCTCATCGTGTGCCTCTCTCACTCGTCTCTCTCTTGCTCTCGCAGCCAGTGACCAAGCGCCACCCCCTTTCGCAGTAGCCAACCACCAGCTCCGCGCCGTAGTGCCACCATCTCTCCGTAACTGCTTCAGCTGCACTGGCTGAAGGTTTTCAGATGCCAACCCAAACAGACCAGAGCATAACAGAGCAGAGCAGAGACAGAGTCAGATACAAAATCAGTACACTATGCCAAAGGTTTTCAGATGCCATATTAAAATAACACAGAGTACCAAAACATAATCAGATCGTTCTCACATACTGAAAATAAAAGTCGGAGCATCTTTCTAAATAAATGCACAATTTTTCAGATTCTCAATATCGCTCTTTTTCATATTTCAGAGACAATATGATAAAATTTAGCTCATGTCTGTACAATGCATGTCAGAAAATATTTTCTCTTTCTCATACAATTTCATGAGTAATGCAAATAAGTAATCGAGGTTGGTTTTTCCCAAGTTCTCATTTCATCACAAAAATATGCAAAGTTTTCAGTAAGTCAACCTCAGTCTCAATAATTCGTGTAAGGTCTAGCATAGGAACCCTGCTTACCTGGACTTCTTAGCTTTTGAAAATTTTCTCAACAATGCCGAACAAAAATTAATCGTCACCTATATGATAATCACGTAAATTTCCAATCAACCTCGTATTAAGCCTACAACTTCTAAAATAATCCATTTTTAATTCCTCAAACTCAAAATTCTCGTTATTCTTAAAATACCAACATCACTTTCTAAACTTATCAATATCCAACTTTGACTAAAACATTTAATTCTAACTTATTTACGATAGAGATCTTACTATAATTTATAATACAAAATAACATAACTATAACAAAATCATTATAAGTAGAAACTCATACTTTTGTTTAAATAATAATAAAACAAAAATATTATTTTAAAAGGATATTTTAAAAGAATATTTTAAAATATTCTTTTAAGTGTTACTTATCAGTCTACTTACTAACCATTCCAATAAAAATAATAGTCCCTTAAAAATACACACTTAACAAAATAAATCCACACGTCTACGCCTAAATAAAACATACTTTACAACCCACGTAATATACTCATGATTTCAAATCCAAAGTACATAACATAAACTTAATTAAGCTAACACCCGAAACAATAACTCTGGAGTCGTACTATAAGAGGAAAAAGGCAATAATATTTCCCACTATTAAGTTAACGTAAGTTACGTATACATCCGCATATATATATATATATGTATGCCAGAAAAGAAAACTCCACACAGTGCAGCTGAAGCATTAACGGAGAGGTGGGGGCACGACAGCGTGGAGCTGGTGGTTGGCTACGGCGAAAGGGGGTGGCGCTTGGTCACTGGCTGTGAGAGCATGAGAGAGAGACGAGTGAGAGAGGCACACGGAGAGAGAACGAGGGAGAGATTGAGAGAAAAGGACCCCCAACTTGAATGGCGTGAGCTTACCGTGGAAAAAAAACTGAGGCGGAGTGTGTCGTACCAGGGTGATGGGGAGTCCTCGCCGGCAGATTCTGTGGGGTCACCACAAGGAGGAGCTTCCGGAGGAGGAGATTTCAGTTGCTTAAGGGGCTGAACTGCTTTGTTTTCGGCTACCAAAATAGAGGAAGGCAGGGCTTGGCCACGGGGAAGCTAGGCGGTGGCTTTGTACAGCTGAGCACGATGGTGAGGTCTGGACTGAGTTTCACGTTGGAGTGTGAAGACCGAACGGCTTGGGGTGGCAGTTTACTAGGTGCAAACCGAGCCTTCGGTTTGCTATTTTGCAGAGAAACGATGGCCTTCTGAAGAGGAGAACGAGCGGCGCTTAGGCTAGGGTTGAAGATGTTCAACATAAATATATATATATATATATACAAGATATAAATAGTAAAGAGATAAAACCTAGAGGAAAAGGATGAACGGACCTGCATGAAAATGGAAATAAGAACGTGAACATAAGCGACGTAAGGCATGAACCCGTGCGACGGTTTATGGAACCGTGAACCACGTGCATGGATGTTAGTGGGTGGGTCTTACACATGGTATAGATTTGACCCATGGCCCAATTATGTCAAGGTGAGCCTTTCAAGTCCCATCTTAGTGGGTCTTGAGATCTTTTCTAATCCTTCAAAATCTAGAAACAAGGCCCCCATTCACTCAAGCGTAAAAGTCCTTGAACCATTAACCCACACTCATGGCCCTTTTAAGCCAACAAGGTCCAAAGCCTTTTTTTTTTTTTTCTCTCTATTTTACTCTTCCATTTGAAAGCCAATACACCATACCATGGGTTTCCTCAAGCTCATGTGATAACCGAAGTACCCAAATTAAGTTTTGAAATTGGTTCAGACCATTAATCAATTTACCTATGATTAGTGATCTTTAAACCATATTTTAGAGCTTAATTTTCTTTCTTAATCTTTTTTTAAACCTATGATCTGAAATTTTCTTGTTTTATTACTCAATTACAACACTTTTCGATCATACTAAGACCCTAGATAAACCTCCGCACATGTCATTAGAATAAATGACATATCAAACCTCAAACTACACCAATCAGCACACATGTGTACCCTTTGTGTGCATGGTCCTTTAACACCTCATAACCCAGACCAATCCTTGGATGAAATTAGTTTCAAAAACCAAACCAAATAGACAAAACCGATTGCACCTAGGAATATAGTTGGATACAAACTTAATTGGTTGCGCCACTACCCCACGCCACCTCCATCACCACCCAATCCCCAAGATGCCCTCATGGTGATCAAGAGCCTTTGACCAGGTTTTTCCAAAGAAGGCACCAAAACTGAATGGCTTTTGTGCAATACTCCATTTCAACAACCACCCTCCATTGCATCATCTTCTTTGAGTTGCACCTTTATGATCACATGGCAGCCAACCCTCTACCTTCTACCACCTGAGAAAGCCTTCAAGAAGTGTCCTTACACCTGCACAAATCAGCCTAGAAGAAGAGACAAAGAGATGAGTCAAGACAATGAACAAATCTATCCAAGGAAAACCACCTTGAACCCGTCAGCCCTATGGTTTATTTTTGTTGGTTTTCCTTCTATTTCTTCCACACCACGACTTGACCAGCACCTATAGGAGCAATTTAGCACCTGACTTGATGAGGTCATGGTGAGTTTAGGCCACTATTCCCCCTGCACAAAATGACACAAGCTGATGAAGGCAACATGAAATTTCAGCACCTTACACCACCACCCAATCCCAAGGGTTTAGGCCAACGCCTCCTTCCCTTTGGTTGCCTATAAAAAGCCCCTTCACCCCCTCTTTCCTCCACACCTCATCTCCAACTCCCCCTTGAGCATAGAGAGCCACATATTCCCCCTTAGTTCTTGAGAAAAACTGAAAAGTGTATGTGAGCTTGAGTGTTCTTTGTGTTCTTGTGTTGGAAGCTTGAGTGGGCCACAACATTTGTCATTTCCTTTCCCTAGATCTTACTTTGCATGTCAAGTCTTGTTTTCTAGTGGTAAAATAAGTTTTGGTTAAGTTTAGAAAATGTTTCCATGCTTAATTCAAAACTAGGTTCATTAAGGATGGTTTAAGTGTTTAAATTTTTCTAAGTGGAAACTTTAGTTATGACATGTCTTAGCATATTTTGATATGATTTATTAATGTCTTAGAATGATCATGAAATGTTTGATTTTTTATTAGAAGCATGCCATGATAGGTTTTAATTCTATCTTGTTTTGATCATCAAAATATGGGTTTTAAGTAAGTTGTGATTAAGGTATGAAACTTGATTTGCTCCACCTAGGCTTGATGATTAAGCATGAAATCTAATGATTCGGATAAGTACGAAAATACATGTTTTGGGTGAATTTGGAAAGCATGCCTTTGTGATTTACACTAGGAACATCAAGCTTAATTATTGAAGGATTAATGAAGATTAAGGTTTTTAGCCATGATTAAGTGTTGGGATGAACTTGATTACCCAAGAGTTGGACTTTATCATATCATTAAGGACAAAAGTGATTGTTTGTGACTAAATAGAATTTCATATGTATGCATTCATAGAGATCAATAGTTGAAATCACACTTAGGCATCAACTAGAGTGCTTGCCATGGGTTGTGTTTGTTTAAGCTAGTCCCACTTTGAATTTTACAATTCTAAGGGTATAGAATGTTTTAAAATATGAAAAATATGAGGTCCATGAAGTTTAGTTAAATTTGAGATTTGTTTGCAAATAGTAAAAATTTAAGGCCTTAGTGGCAATTTTAAAAAGTTTAGGGTATTTTTGAAAATATCCATTTTTGAACCCTTTGATTATGAACGTCTTCAACAGTAGTACAAATTCTAACTTAGTACGAATTTTATTTTAGTCGCTACAATATTTCCAAACTCGGGAAGTTTGTAAGTTAGCTTCTAACTTACTCTTAGATAATTTATTTATGATTCTTGTGTAAGCACCACATTCATATTAAATATCATTTTGAGCATGAAACATCATTGAGCATTTGATTACTTGTTTATATGACATGTGAAATTCTTACCATTTTTAACACATTGCATATAAATGTCATTTTCACATGAAAGCTTGCAACATATGCACATGTCATGAAATACATTTTTCAAGTATAGCATGAAAATAATTTTTGTCATGACCCCAAAGGCTAGGATGAGGAATTATCCTAGTGGAACTCCTCTGTCCACTCTGGAGTGTTTAAGAACGGAGTGTAACGCCTGGGTTGACAAAGAACAGTCAACGGGCTTTGAATGGATTCTTTTTAAAGAACGTCGGGGCGAAATTAAATGTTATGATACCTAATGTTGGTGGGTGTATATGTTATGATGTTATGATTATGTTATATCATATTACCCATGCATTGAGAACGATGTCTGCAGACAAAGATGTAGTGTTAACATGCGTTGTGCTCCGGTCACTGGCAGGTGCTCACGGTGCATATGGGGAACCGTATTGATACCATACATATGTTAATGATGCCTTTAATAACGATGAAATGTTAGGATTGTTTTGAAAGCAATGAGGCATAAAATGTTCTCTTTCGGAGTGTCATGTTCTTGAAATGAGAAAGTGCATCAAAGTTTTTCTGAAAATGTTGAAGAACCTGGATGGGAGACAAATACGTATTTCTTTTCTGCATATCATTGCATGCATCTCATGTTTATCATTTTAAACATGCATATCTTATCTCTGTGCAAGTTGGTTGTTTAACTTACTGAAATTTCAAGTAAATTTCATCCTTGTAGACCCACTATCATTCCCCTCGAAATGATAGAAGTTGTGTCAGGATTTGAAGAGGACGGGATAGATGGAGTGCTGAATCTGATTGATTGAGGAGGAGCCAGACCTCAATAAGAGATTGGACTTGATCCTTATGTTTATAGCCTTAGCCCTTCATGCTCTAGAATGCATGGAGTGGTTGACTTAACTTTGGAGACTTTTATGTTTAGCTTATGTTACCATTTGATTTTGAACATATGATCGTCATTAATGCATTGGGATGTTTTTAGTTATTCTAGCATTAGTTATATTTTCACCTTTAAGCCGCTGCGAATATTGCATTCTACTAGTTGCATTTATAAGATGCATCGCATATTAACTGTCATGTACGGAGGTAAGTAACCTTGCATTACACGTCCCGACGCTCTAAGTCTCTGTTCCATCTCAAGCGGAGGTTAGGGACGTCACACATCCTCTCCTCCTTAACAGCATGTAAATAATTACCTAGTCATTGGGACCTAAATAAGTAGGAAACTATTCCATCATGAAGTTTTCACTGTCCCATTGGACTCTTGGGCTTCTAAGCTTCTGCACAACACCTTTACCATGGGTATTGCTTTAGACCGTAACCTTTGTTCATTCCAGACAAAAATTTGCATCGATGTTTCCTCTTGGGTAAGACTTGGTGGTAATTCAATCTCTGCTGAGTTAATTTTTTGGGTTCTTGTTTCGCAAAACCTTTCCTCAAGGAAGAGATGTGAAATAAGTCATGCTCCTCCCCAAACTCAGCTGGTAGTGCAACTCTATAGGCCTCTGGGCCCACTTTCTCCACGACTTGGTATGGCCCAACATACCTTGGGCTCAACTTTCTTTTATTCTTGAATCATTTCACACCCTTCAGGGGTTACACATCTTTTCTCCGTCCCAATGAGCTTGCCCTCTTCAACTTCATCCCAGCATAAGAGTGATCTACACTTCCTTCCATACATAGCTTCATAAGACGCCATTTGAATAGTTGCCTGATAGTTGTTGTTATAGGCAAATTCAATAAGGGCTATATGATTCTCCCAAATACCCTTAAATTCCAAAGTACAAGCCCTTAACATGTCTTCCAGCGTTTGGATGGTCCGTTCTAATTGACCAACTGTTTGTGCGTGATAAGCGCTTACTGAACCTTAATTTGGTGCTTATCGCTGCTTGTAGACTCTTCCAGAAATGGAATGTAAACCTTGGATCTTTATCAGACAATATAATCTTAGGCATTCTATGTAACTTAACTATTTTCTTAACATACATTTGAGTTAACTTTCCTAAGGAATCAGTGTTAAAGATCATTTACAACTTCCAGATGGGTCAAGAAGATCAAGGAGACAATGCAAGGATTGATGCAATCCACTTGGGACAAGTTTAGCAAGAGCCCAACATTCAAGATGGGGCTTGAAGGATGAAGATCCAGTTTTAATTCATTTGATTAGCTACGGAAGAGGGCAACGACAAGACTTAAAGGCTTTGAGCTCTTGAAGGGTTTCAACTTATTTAATTCATTGAAATAACTTATGTTATTAGTTTAGAATAATTGAGTTTATTATGGGAAGCATTGAAGGGGGCCTATGCAAGGGCATGTTGGGAAAGTTATTATTTTATTGAACTAGGGTTAGGGTTACTGTAGCCGAGAGTTACTGTAGCCGCGGCACTGTTCATCCAGGGGCACTTTTGGAAGATGGGGGTTTATTTTGGCTAGGGTTTCTTTAGGTTTTGCTTTAAATACTCTATGTAGCCTCATTCTAATAAGTTTATGAAGTTTATAAAATTTGATGAATTTATTCATTATGAGTTGAGTTTTATCTCCTCTTGTTCTTAATTGAACTTTTGAACTCATCAAAGGTAAATCACAACCTTTGTGGCGTTCCTCCTTTGTAATCTGGGTTCTTGAGATGTGTTCTTCAACGGGTCTAGATTTTAATATAATCTAAGTTCTTGAAACGAGTTCTCATCGGGTCTAGGTTCTCCATCCATTGACTTGATTTTGGCTTTCTTGGGGAGTTTTCAAATTGATTGTGGGTTCAAGGGATTCCATTCCTGCGGGTTCATATCACTTTCCACTTAGAGTCATTGGCAGACCGACTCAAAATCCATGGCGCTGCCATCCTGTTTCCACTATGGGATTGATAAGGGCTGCAAGTCACTTACAGGTCTTTGATGTTCCGCTTTTACTTGTCTACATGTGAAACATCTTTTGATAAATTGGGCGATGTCCCTCTTCATGCCTTCTGACCAAAAGATTTTCTTCAAATCTTGGTACATCTTCATGCTCCCTGGATGTATTGAGTACGGGCCCATATGGGCTTCGAGAGTATCCTTTCCTTGATCTCCGAATTTGTCGGGATCACTCTATGACCCTTATACAGTAGGGTATCATTCCTACTAGGACTGAAATACGCCCTTCGCCAAATGTCCATTAATTTTAGATTCTGTCTTTCTTGCACCTTTAGCTTATCATAGTCTATCATCTTCGCTTCCGATATAGAGGTGAGAACTTCCTCTTATTGTGAACTTCCCAACAGTAGCCTCCTTATTCCCTTAAGGAGAGAATCCACCTTCGAAGATCCAACTATATCCTCCACCAGACCTTTCCAACTTAAAGCATCAACAACCAAGTTGGCATTCCTCGGATGATACTTGATCTCGCACTAATAGTCACCTATGGTGGTTTCAATGAGCTAAATTGGGCTTAACCGACTGGGCTTCAATTGAGGTACGTTCGGGATTCTAGTTAGTGTTTGGTTCAAATCTAATTTTTCTTTGCCCAATGCAATTACCAAGATGAAAAAGGATTAACAAAGGTGAATGAGTGAATAATCAAGTGATTAATATCATGTGGAAGTGATTAATCCAAATGATTAAACCCTTAATCAAAATTGGGCCACAAAGGGTTGTAAACATGGTTTAGGGTTTCAACCAATAATGAGGGTTTTAGGATTTCACTTGTATTCCAAAGGTTTGGGGTTTCACTAGGGTTGAAACCCTGCTTGGTTGATCAAAAAGTGTTTTGGTTGGTTGTAATAGTATTTGCATAGGTGGCAAGATCACATGGCATGATTTGCCCTCCATTCCATCACACTTAACTCTCTAAGTGACAAGTGTCCTAGTATTATTCCAATGAATGGTTAGGAATGTTCCAACTCTCCATTCAAGAAGCAATCCTAGTGTTTCTAAGTGGATTTGGACCCTTCACATGGCGATTTGACAATCGTTTGAACCGGGTGCCACGTGGTACTATCCTGGGTGTTACTATTTATCCAAAAAATTGTGAAAATTATTATTGTACCATAAAATCCTAAATAATCATGAGTCTGGTAGTGCAATTCATTTCACAAAATTCAACTCCTAAGTACATCAATTAAATCGAAAGGCACTCTAGGGTATTATTCACTTGGGAAACGGGAAACGAGAAAAGTAACATTGCACCTTAAAATCCTAAATAATGATACGAGACTAATGCTGCAATTCATTTATCAAGCTCATACTCCTAAGTGCTTCAAATAAATAAGAAAGAACCTCTGTCACCCTAGCAGATTGTGACAACTTGAATTTTTTCCAAAATCCTCACTTGTTATTTTATTTATGTAATCTTAGCTTAGTTAGATTTTGGCCCAATATCTTAACACGCCAAGGATATGTTAGGGTCACTGAAAAAAAAAAAAAAAAAAAAAAAAAAAAAAAAAAAAAAAAAAAAAAAAAAAACCCACTTGGATCTGCCAAAAAGGGGTAGGAAAACCCAAATTAGGGTTTAGGGCATGGGAGACGCCTACTTGGAAGGAGCAAAGCCTTTTTTTCTTTCCTTAGAAATCCCATCATTGGAACCTAGGGAAGAAGCATTATTGGTAGCACACAGCTTTCACTTGGCAAGCATGCATGATGGCTTCTAGAAGAAGCCAAAGAGATGGAAGAAGGTGAAGGGCTCAGCACACATAGGGCACACTCCCATCTCACCTACCCACATGCCACATAGCTCACATACAAATTTATCTCTAGGATAAATTTAAATTGGACGTGAAAGTGGACGAAGGGAGAGAGAGAAAATAGGGTTTTGGAACCCAAAGAGCCACACGCCCACCCATGTAATTCTGGCGAGTTCCTAGAAGATAGGCAATGATGAGGAATGGGAAGAGGCACATAGGGGATACCAAAAGTCTGAAGCACAAGTCTCAAAGAGACTTTAGGTTTTCGGCCAAGGGGTTACACGCCTAGCCATGAAAAGCCAACCACCACTTTTGCCATGTGTCATGTATGCATGGAGTGTGGGAGTTTTTAGAGGAGTGCAATCATGAGGAAGGGGAAGAGAGGACCTAGTGAGTTGGCGCACACAACTTTTGAGAATTCTAGAAGAATCTTAGTGGGAGATGAAGACAAGAGAGGAAGAGAAAGGGTCAGCTAGGGAAAGATACACATACACGCCAATGCCAAATGGCAACCATGCATATGCCTAGGTATAAGAATTACTCATTTACTGAAGAGACACATTAGGGTTTTGGTCACAAAAGACCTACACGCCCCCTGCCACTAGTATGAGTTCATTGATTCTAGACCACAAAAGGAGGATACGATGAGCCATTTAGGATTTCAAAGACATGCTGCATGTAAGGAACCTTTAGAATTCCCAATGTAAGGCAACCTTTAGAATTCCCAATGTAAGGCAATGATGAAGAAGAGAAAAGAGAGGTTTCAACAGAACAAGAGGTATGGTGCCACATGGTGCCCATGCACAGAGACCTTTGGTCTTTCTATGTTAGAAATGATGATGAGAGGTGGGGCTTATGTGGGAAAATGAGGAGGTATATAAGGGGAGCTTTTTGGGGCTGGTGTCTGCGAGGGTACCCAAGAGTCATTTTTGCCATTTCCATTTTCAGATCACTCTCCTTCACTCACTCACTCACTCACTCTCTCTCTCTCTCTCTCTCTCTCTCTCTCTCTCTCTCTCTCTCTCTCTCTCTCTCTCTCTCTCTCTCTCTCTCGCACGACCACCTTAGGGAAAGACCAACTCCCTCACTTTCTCACCTACCAAACATATTCGCCTCATTTTCTCTCCAACCAAACACTCCCTACACCCAAACCATTCCCTACCATCTAACCACATGAGTGGAAAGAGAAGCAAAAAGACCATGCAAGGAGGAAACTCGCACACTTGCTTATCGTTGGTGTTTCATTTCTTTCGATATTTGTAAGTTAGCTCTTAACCTACCTTTGGATAATGTTTGTATGTAATGTCTGAATTTTGCATGTTATCGAACAAATTGGATTATAGAATTATTGACTGTTGAATGCTTTATATGCGATTTTTCAAGTCTTTTCCATGTTTGTATGTGTCGGCTATGGATATTTTGATATTCAGCCATATCTAGTTTTCCATGATCAAAATGTTGTTGCTTAAGATGCTATGCACCGATTGTTGTTTTATGACGAGTGTATCGTTTGTTCTAAGCTGTAAATGTGATATGCTTAGATGTGTTGCATGAAAGTGTGAACCCACGACCATGCATGATCGATCGGGTCTCTCATAAAAGAAAAAGAGTTTTCAAAGTACATGTCACATGCATTTCGGGTTACGCATCATTTTAAAAAGAAAATATCATTTATGCTTTGTCACGACCTCAAATGCTAGGATGAGAGAATGTCCTAGTGGATCTCCTCTATCCACTCTGGAGTGCATAAATTGGAGTGGTAACCTTTGGGTCGACAAAACATAGTCAATGGGCCTCGAAAGAGTCCTTTCTAATGGATTCTGAACTGAGGTAACCCCTAATGCTAGTGGGATCCATAAGATGGATGCGGTGAAGGCGAAATGTGAATTGCCGTATAATAAGAACTCTAACATTGTCACTATCGGCCAAGTGGGCCAGGAAGTGATGGTGTAACTAGCAAGGAGCCCACGGTGTGTGGGGGAGCGGTGAGGTGTCCACCCATATGTTACAACGACTATAGAGCTATAAGTAATGTGTGAGAAGAAAACAAGAAAAGTGTTTTTCTATAAAGAAAAAGTCAAACATGATTTTCTATCACCAGGTTTCACTGTCATGGATTTTTTAAACGTACATACATAAGTCAAGTTTTACATGCATACACATAACCTTAACGTCATTCTCTATCTAATGCATAAGCAACTTAAACTACAAATAGAACTACGCTATACTTGGAACACTCTCCTTCTATCCCGTGTGTTCTTACATGTTCCTTACTAAGTTAAAACCTTCGGAGACCCATTGCGGTCACCCCATCTTCCAACTCAAGGTCTTGCCTCGAGTGCTCATCCACTAAAGTGAACTCATGATTCACCTTATGATTAAGACACTAAGGCCTCTGTCTCATTCTTCTCATTAACCTCATTCCGACGCATGACTTTAAACCAACTAAGTCACGCATCCTGTCCTTAGACTGTACACTCGTCACTTTCTTCATGCATCTTAGCCCATACAAATCCTCATTCCCATACAGACAAGCCATATGGCTCTAAGCCAACTCTGAGGCTTAAGCACCGTGTAACTATACTAAGGATAGATTACCCATTACATATGGTGAATCCATCCGGCACGTGTCTAATCAGATTACACATGTACTCTATACCCCTTATCACCTAAGATCAACATATATAACACATTGATCACCAGCTTCGAGGAACAAGGGCCATACTTCGATATCAATCTTCTCTTAACCCGGCTAGCATGGCTCCTCATGCTACCCGTCCCTTTGACAGTTCATCCCAACACTTAACACGACAACACTCCAATCATAAACATGTCTTATGCCACATCATATAGCTCGAGACTGCTCCCAAGCTACACCATGACCTTGTCGCGTTACCCAACACTCTGGTATATAAATTCCTAACTCATCATGAGTACGATTCCTTACGTACTCCCGACACAACATGACATTTTGTCACGTTCCCATTACGCCGTTCATACCCTATCACTTCACCACATGGCAAGCATCACTGTCAGTAACCATGTCACTTCGTGATGTTGCCCAGTCATGCTTCCGCTGCGTACTCTTACACTTGTTCCACTACTTTGCCCCTCACAAGCACGACTGTCAGTAGTCATGTCACTTCGTGACAATCCTCAGCCATGCTTCCGCTGCGCACTCTTGTACTTGTTTCGCTACTTTGCGCATACTCCTAGCCATAAGCCCATCACGGTGACACTTGCCACCTCAGACTACAGGCTATGCCTGATGGGAACCAAGATGGACCTAGTCTTAAAGATCATTTGCAACTTCCAGATGGGCCAAGAAGATCAAGGAGGCAATGCAAGGATTGATGCAATCCACTTGGGACAAGTTTAGCAAGAGTCCAACATTCAAGATGGGGCTTGAAGGATGAAGATCTAGTTTTAATTCATTTGATTAGCTACGGAAGAGGGCAGCGACAAAACTTAAAGGCATTGGGCACTTGAAGGGTTTCAACTTATTTAATTCATTTAAAGAACTTATTTTATTTATTTAGAATAATTGAGTTTATTATGGGAAGCACTTAAGAGGGCCTATGCAAGGGCATGTTGGGAAAGTTATTATTTTATTGAACTAGGGTTAGGGTTACTGTAGCCGAGTTACTGTAGCGTGACACTGTAGCCGCGGCACTGTTCATCCAGGGGCACTTTTGGAAGATGGGGGTTTATTTTGGCTAGGGTTTCATTAGGTTTTGCTTTAAATACTCTATGTAGCGTCATTCTAATCAGTTTATGAAGTTTATGAAATTTGATGAATTTATTCATTGTGATTTGAGTTTTACTCTTCTTGTTCTTGATTAAACTTTTGAACTTATCAAAGGTAAATCACATCCTTTGTGGCGTTCCTCCTTTATAATCTGGGTTCTTGAGACGGGTTCTTCAATAGGTCTAGATTTTAATATAATCTAGGTTCTTGAAACGAGTTCTCATCGGGTCTAGGTTCTCCATCCATTGACTTGATTTTGGCTTTCTTGGGGAGTTTTCAAATTGATTATGGGTTCAAGGGATTTCATTCCCGCGGGTTCATATCAATGCCATAACTACTTCGGGACACTGTTCCACAGTTCCCGACACTATCCATCACGTTCCACGCCCATCAATTACGTAACCATCCTTATCCCTACGACACGCCACACAGAGTGTCGCTGCCACGTGGAGTACACTCCACGTATACTCCCTTCATACATACTACGCTACATCATCACTATGGCATACTCGCCATATGGTACATCACTATATCACATCCTTGTGTACTCCATCCACATGCATTACGCCACATCACCATTAGGGCATATCCGCCACATGGTGCATCACCCCACTACATGGAATACACTCTGCATATACTTCATGCACGTTATGCCATGTCACCACTATGGCATACTCGCCATATGGTGCATCTCACCATCACATGGAGTACATTCCACTTGTACTCCCCACATACGCTCCATCACCACTATGGCATACCCGCCGTATAGGGCATCACTATATCACATGGAGTACACTCCTCGTATACTCACTTCATACACACTACGACACATCACCATTATGGCATCCCTGCCATATGGTGCGTCACTCCATCACATGGAGTACACCCCGCGCGTACTCCCTTTATACACACTATGCCATACAGAGTACACCTCACACGTATTCCATACACGTTACATCACTGCACCACTCAGAGTACACTCATTGTGTACTCGTCCCATTCCACATACACATCACCATTATGGCATATCCGCCATACGGAGTACATTCCACATACATCCCTTTCATATATCATACCCCACACAGAGTACACTCAGCGTATACTCTTCCCGTTCCACATACACCACGCCACATCACCATTATGGCATACACGCCATATGGTGCATCAGTCCACCACATGGAGTACATTCCACATGTACTCATTTTACACACACTACCCATAGAGTACACTTCTCCGTGTACTCATCTCGTATATGCCAGAAGGGTAATTTTACATATACTCTCCTTGTCTTACATTACGCCACATACAAAGTACACCCAGCGTGTACTCTTCCCATTCCACAAAACGACATGCCATCCATACAACACATGCCCCACAACTACACTGCACAGCACAACCACTCCATAATTACAACACAAACCCAACAACTGCATTACACAGCACAGTCCACAACACTTCACAATACGCCCAACACTTCACAGCACAATGCACCTCCATACAACACAGATAAGCCCAACACTTCACTACACAGAATGCCCAACACTTCATCACACAACACCACATCACAATGCCACAACTCCATTAATACTAACAGCACAGTCCACAACCTAGTCAACTAATCAATATCTAACATAAATACGAGAGATAGAGGGTTATATCATCGAAAGGATAACCCGGGGTTATACCATCGACGGGATAACCCGGGGTTATACCATCGACGGGATAACCCGGGGTTATACCATCGACGGGATAACCCGTGCATTGCTCGTTGACCGTCATAGCCGATGATGTCGACAGTGTCGTACGTGGCGGCTGACCCACGTACGTTAACTGTTTAGGCATTTGGATAGCTAGGTGTGGTCTTGGAAGGGCTTGTGATGGCGGTGAGGGGCATAACACAGCGACTCTAGCCGTGTGCAGTCGCGGTCAATCACACGCAGTGACTGTCCATCACGTGCAGTGGTTACCCACTACATAAAGTGATGGTTTCGACCTAGGGCTTGGCTAAGGGAGGTGCGGTGGATCTCGTGGTGGCGGCGAGGTGGCACCACGGTGGCTTACGGTGGCGGATCTGGCTATCCCGTGGAGGAGAAGCCGTGGGAGAGTGAGAGAGAGTGTGCTCTCGTGGGTGGCAGATCGGGGCCGTGGGTGGTTGGCTTGGCTTGGTGGCGGCCTGAGGAGGCTGGAGGTGGTGGTTACCAGCCGTGGGTGGTGGTGCACGGCGTGCAACCCGTGAGTGCATGAGAGGGGAACCGTGAGGTGGAGGAGGGAGCTTCTAGCCGTGGATCACAAGGAGGAGCTCGGGGAAGGGGAGAGGAGGTCCATGGTGTCACAAGGCGGCCGTGGGTGCTGCACACGGTGGCGCTAGGGGCCGCGCACGGTGAAGCTGTGCGTGGGTCTCCTTGTGCGTGCGTGTGTGCGACGGAGGGAAGGTGGCTGCGTAACAGGGGCGGAGTTCGCTGGGGAGTGGTGGCCGGTGTGATGGAAACCAAGATGGGCCTAGTCTTAAAGATCATTTGCAACTTCCAGATGGGCAAAGAAGATCAAGGAGACAATGCAAAGATTGATGCAATCCACTTCGTACAAGTTTAGCAAGAGTCCAACATTCAAGATGGGGCTTGAAGGATGAAGATCCAGTTTTAATTCATTTGATTAGCTACTGAAGAGGGCAACGACAAAACTTAAAAGCTTTGGGCACTTGAAGGGTTTCAACTTATTTAATTCATTTAAAGAACTTATTTTATTTGTTTAGAATAATTGAGTTTATTATGGGAAGCACTTAAGGGGGCCTATGCAAGGGCATGTTGGGAAAGTTATTATTTTATTGAACTAGGGTTAGGGTTACTGTAGCGTGACACTGTAGTCGCGGCACTGTTCATCCAGGGGCACTTTTGGAAGATGGGGGTTTATTTTGGCTTGGGTTTCATTAGGTTTTGCTTTAAATAATCTATGTAGCATTATTCTAATCAGTTTATGAAGTTTATGAAATTTGATGAATTTATTCATTGTGAGTTGAGTTTTACTCCTCTTGTTCTTAATTGAACTTTTGAACTTATCAAAGGTAAATCACAACCTTTGTGGCGTTCCTCCTTTGTAATCTAGGTTTTTGAGATGGGTTCTTCAACGGGTCTAGATTTTAATATAATCTAGGTTCTTGAAACGAGTTCTCATTGGGTCTAGGTTCTCCATCCATTGACTTGATTTTGGCTTTCTTGGGGAGTTTTCAAATTGGTTGTGGGTTCAAAGGATTTCATTCTCGCAGGTTCATATCATTTGGTATTCAGAGCAAGGTTTCCAATCAGGTCTGATTCTATATTTTATTTCTTGCATTTTTAATTCTAGGGCATCATTGTTCTAGGGTTGCCAAACAAAAAAAATAGAAACAAAAAGTAGGCTACCGAAATTCTTTGGGTTTTGGGTTTGGCTGAAATTTGCATCACCTAGGGTTTCAAAATTCTAGAGTTTCCTGCATTTCTAAGTTTGTCAATTGCTTGGAGTGTGGTTCCATTGATTCTCTTCTTCTTCATTGTCCATGCTTGTGTGTTTGAATTCAATTGTTTGGTTTTCACAATTGAATATTGTTGTTTGTGGTTGAATTAGAGAAAAGAAAAAGAAAGGAAAGGAAAAGAAAAGAAAAGAAAAGAAAAGAAAGGAAAAGAAAAGAAAGGAAAATTCGAAAAAAACAAAAAAACAGAAAGATGAAGAAGAAGAAAAGAGAAGGTAGGATATTTAATGTTGCTACATAGTTACAACAAAGAGAAAGAAAGTATTTGTTGATTGAGTTATTATCATCATAGGAGCTGAATACAACTTGCTAGTTGGTGTCTTGTTTTATAATTACTCTTTCCCTCGTATAAATTCCTTGAGTCTCATGTCATTTTATTCATTCCTTGTTTCTTTGATCTATATTACTGGTTGGAATAATACAAAGTTGTATTATCTTGATTTAGTTCAACTAGTTCTGAAAGAACTTGAGTGATAAAACTTTTGAGGTAAAAGGCAAGAGAGTGTGAGACTATTATCGAGAAAAAGCCAATTAAGAGTGAAACACGAGTGGAGTGCCATTATTCGAGTGTAAACACGTAAGGGAGTGTGTAAGGTTTTCCACTAACATTTCTTTTGGGCAGCACATTACAATGTCTCATAGGAGTGACTCATCACCAAAAGGGAAGGCAGATAACTCATCCCTTGTGTTGCAAGTCATGCAACAACAATTTGAGCGGTTGAACTTGGTGTTGGGTTCCGTGAGGGATAGTATGGATAATCAAGAAGCAGTGATTAGAAATCTGCAAGGTGAGAGAGATAGGAGGCGACGTGAGCCTAGTATTGAGAATGGGTATGAAAAGGGAGTGTATGGTGAGGATGAGGAAGGCTTAACATTTGAAGTTGGATTGAGTGGACATAGAGGAGTTAGGCATGGAAGAGGCCTTAGGGCAAACTCAGGGGGTAGAGATAGAATAGATAAGAACCTTGGAAGTATCAAAATGAAAATACTATCATTCCAAGGTAGAACTGACCCTGAAGTTTATTTAGAGTGGGAGAAAAAAATAGAGTTGGTGTTTGATTGTCATAGTTACTCTGAGGAGAAGAAGGTGAAGTTGGCTGTAATTGAGTTCACTGATTATGCGATTATTTGGTGGGATCAATTAGTATCCAATAGGAGGAGGAATTTTGAGAGGCCTGTAGAAACATGGAGAGAGTTGAAAGGAATCATGAGGCGGAGATTTGTACCTAGCCACTACTATAGAGACCTCTACCAAAAACTACAAAATCTTACACAGGAGTCTAGGAGTGTAGAGGATTACCATAAGGAGATGGAGGTGGCTATGATTTGGGCTAATGTAGTGGAGGACCAGGAGGCCACGATGACAAGATTTTTGAGTGGGTTGAATAGGGAGATAGCCAATGTAGTTGAGTTACAACATTATAAGGAGGTAGAGGATATGGTGCACATGGCTATGAAGGTGGAGAGGCGGCTAAAAGGAAAGGGTACATCAAAGTATACTTTGGTTTCTAGTACTCCTTGGAAACCAAAGTGAGACAAAAATGATCAAGTTGTAACAAAGGGGAAGACCGAACCACCTAAGGGAAATGATTTGGGCGAGGCTGAAACCTCAAGAAAAAGAGAGAATGAGTTGAAAAACAATTGTGAGGATGAGAGTTCAAAAAAAGAGGAGAGTGAAAGTAAAACAGAGAGTGAAAAGAATAAAGAGAGTGAGAGGAAAAAAGAGAATGAGGCCAAAACATCAAAAGAAAGAGAGAGAGAAAAAGAAAATATAGAGGTGGTTAAGAGTCAAGAAAAAAGAGTGGAGCGACAAGAGGAAAAAGAAAGAGAGGTTGCAGAGAAAAACAGAAAGACAAAAGTGAGTTTTTATACTAAGGCAAGCTTTTATACTAATGAATTTAATGACTATTTGTCTTCTGTTGTTGTTCCTTTGTTGCTGGCATATAAGGTCATGATTCCTAGCGGTGTGTTTAGTGGATTGCCACCTATTAGGGAGATAGAGCACTACATTGATTTTGTGCCAGTGTGACAATTCCTAATCGACATTTCTTGGAAAAACATGAGCATTGACACACTTAAAGGGATAAGGTAAGTTGTTGACTAGAATGCATGCTAAGCGGGAGGATTGTACTGAGACTTTTCCTCATGTATTCAAATACACACAAGGTATGAAAAATTTTGTGGTTGATGCTTTAGCAAGAAGGTATGTCCTTGTCCTCATTTTAGATGCAAAATTGTTGAGACTTGAATATGATAAGGAATTGCATGCTAATGATGATGACTTTGCTAGTATGTATGGAACATGTGAGAAAGCATCTTTTGGTAAGTTATATAAACTAGATTGGTACTTGTTTAGAAAGAATAGATTTTGTGTGCCTACTAGTTTTATGCTTAAGTTGCTTGTGTGTGATGGACATGGTGGTTTGTTGGGTAACCTTGGTGTAAGGAAGACTTTTGTTGTGTTGCATGAATGTTTGTGGAAGTATCATTTGTCATTCATTGATGTATTGCACGAACGTTTGTGGGGAGTATCATTTGTCATTCATTGATGTATTGCACGAACGTTTGTGGGAGTCTCATTTGCCATACATTGACGTGTTGCATGAACGTTTGCGAGAGTATCATTTCTATTTCATTGAGTTTGCATATAATTGGAGTGGTCATTTTGGTGAAAATAAGATTTCAGACATGTTGTATGAACATTTATGGGAGTATCATTTGCCATTCATTGACTTGTTGCATGAACGTTTGCGGGAGTATCATTTGCCATTCATTGAGTTTGCATATTGGAGTGGTCATTTTGGTTCAAGGAAGACTTTAGATGTGCTTCATGAACATTTGTGGGAGTATTGTTTGCCATTCATTGAGTTTACATATGATTGGAGTGTTCATGCTACAACTAAATTTTCACCATTTGAAATTGTTTATGGACTTAATCCATTTACTACTTTAGATTTAACACCTTTACCTGTTGATGACAAGAGTAGCTTGGATGGTCTTTTCCAAATTCTTGAACAAATTAATGAAAATGCATATCTAATGGATCTTCCAGGTAACTATCTTGTTTCTACTATTTTCAATGTTACTAACCATTTTCCCTTTGATCCAGGTGGAGATTCGAGGTCGAATCCTTTTGAGGAGAGGGGGAATGATGGGAACCAAGATGGGCCTAGTCTTAAAGATCATTTGCAACTTTTAGATGGGCAAAGAAGTTCAAGGAGACAATGCAAAAATTGATGCAATCCACTTGGGACAAGTTTAGCAAGAGTCCAACATTCAAGATGGGGCTTGAATGATGAAGATCCAGTTTTAATTCATTTGATTAGCTACGGAAGAGGGCAACGACAAAACTTAAAAGCTTTGGGCACTTGAAGGGTTTCAACTTATTTAATTCATTTAAAGAACTTATTTTATTTGTGTAGAATAATTGAGTTTATTATGGGAAGCACTTAAGGAGGCCTATGCAAGGGCATGTTGGGAAAGTTATTATATTATTGAACTAGGGTAGGGTTACTGTAGACGAGTTACTGTAGCGTGACACTGTAGCTGCGGCACTGTTCATCTGGGGGCACTTTTGGAAGATGGGGGTTTATTTTGGATAGGGTTTCATTAGGTTTTGCTTTAAATACTCTATGTAGCCTTATTCTAATCAGTTTATGAAATTTGATGAATTTATTCATTGTGAGTTGAGTTTTACTCCTCTTGTTCTTAATTGAACTTTTGAACTTATTAAAGGTAAATCACAACCTTTGTAGCGTTCCTCATTTGTAATCTGGGTTCTTGAGACGGGTTCTTTAACGAGTCTAGATTTTAACATAATCTAGGTTCTTGAAACGAGTTCTCATCGGGTCTAGGTTCTCCATCCATTGACTTGATTTTGGCTTTCTTGGGGAGTTTTCAAATTGGTTATGGGTTCAAGAGATTTCATTCCCGCAGGTTCATATCACGGTGGCAGAGGAAGCTGCCGTGGAGGTGGTGGCGTTGGAGGGCGGCGTACGGCGGCGCTACGTCACCAAGCCCATACGGCTGTGCACTTCCGAAATGGAGAAACGGAGAGCGTGAGAGGGAGGGGCTACCATGGTTCAGCTCGCCGGCGGGAGGGGAGGCCAATGGTGCCAGCGGTGAGAGCTGGCGATGCACGACGGCGCGAGGCTGAGGCCTTAAGCCGTTCGGCGTGGAGAGGGAGTCTGCGTACGTTGTACGCTTGGGAGAGGGAGGAGAGAGAGGGAGCTGAGGGAAAAGTGCGGGGAAAAGAGAGGGGGGGTCTAGGTATTTAACCCAGTCCCTTCGTCTTGAGGTCTACGCAACGATCTAACGATGAGGAATTAAAACACTGATTTGAAAATGCGTAACGTTAACTTAATTAAAAGCGCTTATAGGAATTAAGGTTGAATATTATTTTAAACTAACTTTAGTTTATAAAACAATATTCTTCATCATTAATAAAATGATGAAGTCTCACTTAACATATTTAAAAGAGTTAAACCATTTAATTAATAAAAGCTCTCAACATAATTTAAATCCCATAATATCTTAAATATTTGAAATCATTTTAATAATAATATTAAAATGATTTTTGGCAATTATAATATTTTTGGAGCTCTTCAAGAATATTATGATTGTCGTATTTAAGATCAAATCTTAATTCAATAATACTGGAAATACTCCTTATAAATATTTCCAGCATATTTAAAACACTAGGCGTGCCCTAGAAGTCACATGATATCTTTCGAGACACGCTATCATGGTTCGACATGCATAGCGTGGCTCGCAATCGCTAATGGGAAAGGCAGATGATCACATAATCTCTGCCTTCGGGATTTGCTTACTTCATAAAGACGAAACATACGTCAGAAAGAAGAAGCATACGTAAGAAGGATGAACCGTACGTAAGAAGAAGGAGCAGGATATCACATGTAGGCCTAAATCTTTATTGTCATATGCTCAATTTGTTAACAAGTTTGAATCTGTGTAGTTTTGGGAACAGCACAAGTGATAGGCGTGGGTTTATTTCGCATGAGATACATTATCATGTGGACGAGAGTTCCTCAAAATGAATGGCCTAGAGGTGAGGATGAGGAGGATTAACCTCATAACGATGGGATCTATGCTATGGCTCGGGCAATCAATCGTCTGGCAGAGATGTTGCAACGATAGTAGGAACTGAACTGTTTCAACAACAACTATGGCTCATAACTATGGTTGTATGTACGAAGGATTCTTAGCCTATCGATATCCAAGATTTTTTGAGAATGAAGGGCCAATGAAGGCAGGAAAGTGGATTAAGGACCTTGAGGGGACCTTTGAAATAAGTGGATGTATAGAGCACCAAAAAGTGCTATACGTGAGCTATTTTTTGCAAGGAGAAATGGTTGTTTGGTGGGACACGAAGAGGCATATGCTGATCATGGATCTAGAATCCATGGAAGCTATTACTTGGGATAGGTTTAAGAATAAGTTCAATGACCATTTCTTACCTGCCATTGTAAAGCAGTAGAAGTCAAGGGAATTTGCCAGTTTGGTCTAAGGTGGCATATCGGTCGAGCAATATGCCGCTACATTCACGAAATTAGGAAGCTTAGCCCCCCATCTCATTGCCACGGAAGTGATGAACGCAGAGTGATTCCAAGATGGAAAGAAGCCTCCAACATGTGCCCAAGTGGCTTGTCTACAAATCTAGGAGTTCTAGTGGCTAGTGGAACCAACCTCCATTTATGAGCATGAGCATCGTGGTCTGGAGCCATGACAATGGGCTAGAAATGAAGGACACATGTTGGGGAAGGAGTAGCTTTCGCTCATGTAACAGCCCTCCAGAATTCAGTTGATGAATTTCTTTAGACCTTAGAAACTTGGTGAAAGCCCAGAAAGATTTGAGGACTCGAGTGACCGCTTTGGTTTTAGTATAACAGCTTGGTCGGTTTCTTACCAATGTGATGCCCCCAGCCCCTGCTTGGGATTGGACAGTAACTGAAGTGTACGGATATGTAACTCAAGGCTACATACCCCCCGTATATGACAGTTAATATGCAATGTACCTAACATATTTCTACCAGTATGTAATAATCGCAGCAGAAAAATTCTATTCTAAGTGTAGAGCAATTTTAAAAGCATGGTACCATTTAAAACTAAAATAACATATGTGTTCAAAACCCCCAAAATACAAGAGGGTTTCAAAACCATATCCCTGCATTTCATCATGATCATCAGGTTTTCTTTTTCCAAACTTCTGCAAGGCTTTCATTCGAGCCTACTTTGCTTTCTCCTTGTTGATGATCCATTACTAACAGATTCAAAGCTTGGAACCAAAGCTTGCTTTCATCTTCAAAAGGGGGAAAATCTTGGAAGTAATAAGTTCTTGGTTCACTTCATAGTATGATTTTCATATGGGTTTCGACTTTCATCACTTACCTTACCTATGGTGTTTCGGTTTTTGGGGCTTAGCACAGTGCAATCATCCTTGCTCTTCATCTACACGACTACACCACTAATTAGCCCTCCACTTCATGTTTTGAAAGGGACTAAGTGATGCAAACCAAGGAGCTGGACATGCTGATTATACAAGTGGGAATGGAGCTGAATTTGCACAAGACCCTTTGTCACTTCCTAGTGGCCCAATTACAAGACTTAGAGCCAAATGTTTCAAGGAAGCACTAAATGGGCTAATCCAAGAGAATTGGGCTGATTCTAAAAAGACCAAGATGGGCTCAAATAATATTCAAGACTTAGTCCATGTCATCAAGGCAATTGAAGTGGCTAATTAGCACGTAGAAATATGATAAATGGTCTGTCCATTAAAGGACGTGAATTTGTTAAGTTTCAAGAACATTAAATAGGTGAATGAACTTGGTCTTGCCTGGGTAAGTGAAATATATTGAATTTAGTCATTTAGTCATTTCTGGATGCCTCTAGAAGTCCAAGAGGCCTAAAAATCGTGGGACTTATTATGTTAATATTTGTGTTACTTTTAAAGCTGTAGTTATGACTTTTCCTATTCTTGGAGGGTTGTTCCAAGTATATAGAGGGGTTATTTCGAGTTTTAATATCAGATTTGAAATTTCAGAAGCTTATTTGTCTTTGTGAGGTCTTGTGTTCCTCTTGGTTCTTCAAAGAACTCTTTGAACTTATCAAGTTAATCTTGTGGCGTTCAATCTCCAAACTTATCACCTTGATTCTGATTTCTTGGTGTGGCGTTTTCAATCCTTCGTAGTCTTGGTTTTCATCTAGTTGGGTGACTGGTCAAGGCTCAACAAATCTTGTCAATACGATCTTGGGGTTTCAAGCCATCATTGTTATCGGGTTTCATCACAATTGTTGGTGGAGTTCATATCAGGGTGGGATACTATTATTGGCCCAACACACTAAAAGGCGCAGAAGAGCTAGTTAAGAAGTGTGTGAAGTGACAAATGAACTCAACCATGCTATGTAGCCCACTGGAAGAATTGACTACATTGTTAGCATCGTGTCCCTATGCACAATGGGGGTAGACAGAATGGGACCCATGCCACCAGGAAATGGAGGTGTCAAGTTTGAAGTCATCGCCATAGATTACTTCACGAAGTAGGTGGAGGCAAAGGCCCAAACAATGATTACAATATGCAATTTTGTCAAGTTCATTTGGAAGTCCATCGTGTGTGTAGGTTCAGCGTACTGCATTCCATGGTCTCGAACAATGGCCGGCAATTTGACTACAATCAATGTAGAGAAAGTGGTGCTCAGAAATGGGAATCAAGGCCAGGTCTCGTCCCCCACACACCCGTAGGTAGAAGCGACGAATAAAACTATATTATGCATCATCAAAAAAAGGCTTTACGATCATAAGGGAGCTTGGGCAGAGGAGCTTTGCGGGGTTCCCTGGGCATACATAACTACCGTAAGGACCCCAACAGGTGAGACTCCTTTTGCTATGACATATTGTGATGCCCCCAACCTCCGCTTGGGATGTAATAGAGACTTAGAGCTTTGGGACATGCACCATAAGGTTACATATCATCGTACATGATAGTTAATATGCAATGCATCCTAGAAATGCTACTACCAGTATTCAATAATCGCAGCAAAAATTAAGTGTGAAAATGAACTTATGCCAGAATAACTAAAATCAACCCAATAATATTGATTAAACCATAAGTTCAAATCAATGGGTAGCTTAATCTTAATACAAAATACCAAGTTTCCAAAAAACTCTAAACCAGCTACTTTATGCGCCCTATGGCACGAAGGGTCAGGGTAGAAATATCAAAATAAGATAAAGTCTCATGTCGACGTCTTGTTCCTCCTCAATCCTCTTGATCCACTGGTCCATTAGGCTCATCTGCATCTAGAACTTCTATCATTTCGAAGTGGGTCCACAAAGAGTGAGATTTACTTGAAATTTCAGTAAGTTAGTCAACCAACGTGCACAAAGATAGACTATGCATGAAGAAAGATTAACAAGAAATGCATGCAATGCAGAAAAACTATATTTGTCTCCCATTCAGATTTTTCAAGAATCTACATTTTCTTACAGAGAACAAAATTTCACTTCCGTCATTAAAAAACTTAGTTTTTTATCATGAATCACACAAAATCATAGAATGAACATAACGTATGGTATCATCACAGTGTCTCATATGCACTGTGAGTACCTACCGGTGACAATAGTACAACTCACGTTGAAACTACATTATCTGCATATTCGTTCTCAATGCATTGGTAGCATAACATAACATAACATCATAAAAATCATAACATGTACACCCACCAGCATTAGGTGTCGTAACATTCGAAGGAACTCATTCGAAGCCTGTTGACTGTTTTTCATCAACCCAGACCACTCCATATTTATTCACTCCAGAGTGGACAGAGGAGTTTCACCAGGATACTTCCCCATCCTAGCTGTTAGGGTCATGATTAAATAATTTTTCATGCAACACTTTTAAAAAAATAAGTCAATTTCCTCAAATGAAGAATGATTAAAAGTCAAAACCATACAAGCTTTGATGATAATCACAAGATAGATATTAAAACCTATTCTGGCATGTTTCTAACCTCAAACTAAACCTTTAAAAATTACTCTAAGACATAATCGAATCATATCATGAATTATCAAGGCATGACATAACTAATATTTTTACCAAAATAATTGAACCAATTAACCTATACACCAATATTTCGGCTTCTAGCTAAATATGGTATCTCATGCTATAATCACCCATAATTAATGCTAACACTCAGAAACACAACTTAACATATAAAAACTAAGATCTAGAGAGAAAACTTACAAAGATTACATATACTTTGAAGCTTCCCACTCAAAGCTCACAACTCAAGAACTCACTTAGAACACATAAGAACTTCAAAGAACTAGAGGATGAGAACTCTCAAGAACACACAAGGGAGTTTGAGGAAGTGAAGTGAGGAAGAAGTGGGGGTGGAGCGGAGTTTATATAGGCTCCAAGGGGTGTGTGTGGCGTTGGCAAGGTGGCCTCCCATTGGGGGGTTTGAGCGGTGCTGATGATGCCACCTAGCCTAGATCCTCCTTGGGTGGTTGGCTAACTTGGTGATCATTGCACCTTAGAGTAGGCTGAAATGACTATGGGGAGAGGGGCTTTGTCATGTGGTAATGGTGAAAGGGTGGTGCAACTAATGCAATACTTAAGGGTTAATGATTCTACCGGGTATGGGGTAATTCACAAGGCAAAACTTTTTTGTCTTATTCATTTGGACTATCCTCTTGGCATTTTGTGGGTAGTTTAAGGCATACTTGAGTATCCTCTTTACCTGTAGATGGTGGGGATTGGGTGGTGAAGTGGTGATCAAATAAAATCAAATAAATGGGAAATTTTCATAGGTGGTTGCCAAAAATTCAAGGACATTTTCGGATTTGACAAAATTTGGGGTTTTAGCTAGGATTTTCAAAAATCAAGCTTGGTAGGAAATTTCATGAATAAATTGAGGGGCCAATAACATAAATTTCCTTGATAAAAATGGTATAAAAATATTCGATCTAAGGGCACATTAGTCCATTGTACACAAAAGTACACATGAGTGCGGTTGGTATGGTTTTAGGGTTTGACATGTCATTACCCTAAATAACGTGTAAAGGTTTATTTAAAATTCTAATATGATCTAAGAGTAATAGAAATGGATAACTAAACAAGGAAATTTTAGAACAAAAGGATGAGAAATGATAAAAATCAAGCTTAAAATATAGTTTCAAGATTACTAATCGTGCGGTGGTCAATCAATACTCTTAACCAAGATTCTAAACTTAATTTAATTCTTTCTAAAGCTCTTAGGGTCGTGGACTACTCTAATGAGCTAGTCTTATAAATTCTAGTGCTGATCTAAGAGTTAATCTATAAGGGTAAATAGGCGGGGTGTTACACATATTGTAGTGAGGCAGTAATACCGTCAGAGATTGGCATCCCAAGCCATCTCTAGTCTTACACTACTACCGTGAAGAAACAAATAATAAGAGCTTGGAGAGGAACCTTGGCCTGCTAGAAGGGAGAAAGGAAGAAGCAGAGGCAAGAGTTGCCATGTACTGGTGGAAGACTATAGAGTTCTTCAACAAAAGAGTTAAGCACAGGGCATTCAAGCTCTATGAACTCTTACTGAGGGACCAACATTGGCTCAAGTTGGGAAGGACAATACATATTTATGGCGAGCAATAGGCCAAGACCTAGAGGGCATGAAAGGGAAAAGGCTACCGCACCCATGCAATGCAAAACATCTGAAGAAGTATTTTGTTTAGACAAGTCACATGTAATTGAAGAGCACACTAAAAGAAATTTTTGGTGCACAATGGACCTTGGCAAGCAAACAAGTGCTTGAGTTAACACTCACACCACAGAGCAACATCTAAAGCTGCTCTAACCTGATCTCTGAAGAGGGCAAGCAAGCAAGCGCTCGAGTGAAACCTATTGTTGCGAAGTAACACCTGAAGTTACCTCAGGCGAATGGTTCATGTCGAATAGTGAGCAAGCACTAAAGTTTAACACTCACGCAATAAGCAAGAGTTAGAGTCTAACACTCGCACAATGAGAAACTATTAAAGTCTAACACTTGCACTACAAATCAATCCTAAGAGAATGCCTTAAGTTACCCAGACCCCACAATTCTCGTTGATGGCAAGCATGTGCTAGAATCTAACACTCTCACAACAAGCAAGCGCTACAATCTAACACTCGCACCATGAACAAATGCAAAATTCTAACACCTGAAGCACTCGAGTATAACACTCGAGCTTCATAGCAACATCTAAAGTTTCTCTAACTCGATTCCCACTAGTGGCGACCAAGCTCTCATGTCTAACACTTTTATTGTGGGGTAACATCTTAAATCAACTTGGAACACAAAGTCTACCGATGGTGAGCAAGCGCTAGAGTATAACACTTGCACTGCAGGGTAACACCTGAAGTTACCCCAATCTCTTGAGGCCTAAACCCGTGTTGATGCCACGCACAAAAAAGGGATTGATACAAGGAAATCAACAAACAAAAAAGGAAAACGAAAAGCAGCAAGCATCTGAATGCCGGACAACCAAAAAGCAAGCTCTATAACAAATCTCATTATGAAGGGCCCGTTACAAAAGAAGAATAAAACTAACACAACTAAGTTACAACTAAAAACTAGGGTCCGGGGTCGCTGCCGAGTGCAACAGGAACCGATTGGGCAAAGAAGGTGCTGAGCATCACATTGGCCCCAAAATATGGCTAAAGCTGCATCATCAAGGAGAACTCCACGTAACTCCAAAGCCCTCAAGTCCCAAGGTTGGCCACAAGAAACTTCTAGAGTCTAAAGCCCAAGGTTGATCCCAAACATGAAAGGTCGCTGACAACTACGGAGAAAAGCAAGTCACCTCATCCTTGGCCTCCCACACTTCTTAGCGAGCTCATTAGCCCAGTGGGAAACTTTTTCGGCTTCTCTCAGGGATAGCTGGGTGGACTCTTACAGCTTCATTTATTCAGTATTGGCCTTGCAAAGTCCCGAACGGTCTTGTACTTAGCTGTAATTATTTTCAGCTCACCTTGAGCAGTATCAAGCTCAATACAGAGTTTGGCCCAAGACCCCTAAATCGAAGTGGCCAACCTTACATAATGGCTACAACGAACTTTATCCCCCTGGGTGGACTGTATCGTCGTATCCAGCTCAACCCGCACTCCCTTGGTAAGCTTGTGGTTGGTGGCCAGCTCTTCCTCCAATATCGAAAAGGCCTGGGCGGCTTTCCACTCAGCCTCTAGAGCCTAGTCCAGCTCATTCTTGATCTTTGCTAAGTAGGGCCTCTTGCAATGTATAATATCTGAAGTGTACTAAAAAATGATGATAGCAAGTCATGTTCCAAAGGCATCCGATTTTCCTCTTGTTTAAAACCATATGAATACTATCTTGACCTCTTGCAATGTAGTATGTTTCATATATAACATACCTAAAGATGTCTAATAAATTTCAAATTGTTATATAGAAAAACGCTCACAATTAAATTCATACTATACGATACAAAGAATCGGTTTTCCATGCTGAGGTCGTATATGGTTTGTTAAAATAAAGAATCATATTCATATATATAACTTTCTTAATTAGTGCCAACACGCAAATACATTAAGTTATACCCCTTAGTGCTAATATTTTCACATAGAGAAAAGTACTGGATACAAACTTACCACGAGCTAATATTCAGTTTGTTTTTTATAATTCGTTCACTAAAATGTTTTAATTCAAGTATCCTCACAAGTTAATTTGAGTGGCTTAATGGTAAGAACCCCTTTGGTTTGAGTTGACACGCACAGTTTTGAAGCTCCACAACAACGAAAAAGCCATATTTTTCTGGGTCTTGATGGCATGCCTCGACTTGGGATTAGACCCATTATCAGATGCTAGGTTAAGTCAAAATTGAGAGCAGGGATGGGCAGTGGGGCTTCCCCCCCTGCCCCCCCCCCCAGGCCCTGCAGTCCACCGTCCAGGCAACCCCGCCCGCCCTTCCTTGTGGGGGCGGGGGGTGAGCTAGGCCCAGCCCCGCCCCCCAGCCCAACCCTAAATGTAAACACACACACACACACACACACACATATATATATATATATATTGTTACAAAAACGTCATCGTAACAATTTAAAAAAAAAAACTAATGTAAAAAAGACGTCGTTTTGTGAGGGGGGTTAAGTTTAGGTTTCCACCTCCCCGGTAGACAGCTCCTCTCTCTCTCTCTCTCTCTGGAACACCTAAAAAGCTCCTTAAGCCTTGACCTTAGTAACCTTAATTCTAGTTAATTAGGAGTTGGGCTATTTGAGAATAAGAACAATTTTGGATACTTGAGTTGGCAAAAAGACCATATACTTTGGGTTTAGTAAAATTATTAGAATATTCTAGTGCAATATTGATTTTGAGGAAAATGAAATTTTTGGAGCTTAATTGATTTAGTAATATTATTTTAGAGAATTTTTAGTGCTTTATTAATTTTGAGAAAATGTGTCAAGAGGCCAATGTTAGAATGACAAGTGGCATATTGGAGATTTTGCCACCTTATTGGGCTAAGTAATTTGGGTAAAATCTTCGATGGACTTAGGAAGGCCCAAGATATTGGTTTATTAAGGGCCCAAAATTTTTGGGCATAAAGGCTTAGGAGATGCAATAAGACTTTATAATATGAACCCGTAGGAATGAATTCCCTTGAACCCACAATCAATTTGAAAACTCTCCAAGAAAGTCAAAAATCAAGTCAAGGATAGAGAATCTAGACCCGATGAGAACTTGTTTCAAGAACCTAGATTATATTAAAATCTAGACCCGTTGAATAACCCGTCTCAAGAACCAAGATTACAAAGGAGGAACGCCACAAATGTTGTAATTTACCTTTGATAAGTTCAATTAAGAATAAGAGGAGTAAAACTCAACTCACAATGAATAAATTTATCAAATTTCATAAATTTCTGAAAATGAGGCTACAAAGAGTATTTAAACCAAAACCTAATTAAAACCCTAAATAAAATAAAACCTCATCTTCCAAAAATACCCCTAAGTGAACAGTGCCGCGACTACAGTACGTCGCTACAGTAACTCAGCTACAGTAACCCTAACCCTAGTTCAATAAAATAATAACTTTCCCAACATGCCCTTACATAGGCATAAACCCAATTATTCTAAGTAAATAAAATAGGTCTTTGAAATTAATTACATAAGTTGAAAACCTTCAAGTGTCCAAAGCCTATAAGTCAAGTTGTCGCCCTTTCCATAGCTTATGAAATGAATCAAAGCATAATCTTCATCGTTTAAGCCCTTGAACTTGTATTTGGCCCACCTGGAACTTGCAACATATCTTTAAGACTAGGCCCACCTTGATTTCCATCATTCCCCCTCTCCTCAAAAGGATTCGACCTCGAATCTCCACCTGGATCAAATGGAAAAATGTTAGTAACATTATCATTGATTTCATATGCATTGTCATTAATTTGTTCAAGAATTTGAGAACATCCATCCAAGCTACTCCTGTTGTCAACAGATAAAGACATTAAATCTAAAGGAGTAAATAGATTAAGTCTATAAACAATTTCAAAAGGAGAATATAAAGCGGTAGTATGCATGGTCCTGTTATATGCAAATTCTATAAATCCATCTATAACCACAAAAATAGAATTTCTACTCCTTTCTTTCCTAGGCAGCCCCAAAACAAAGTCCATAGATATGTCTACGCATGACTCACTAGGAATAGGTAAGGGCGTATGCAACCCATGTGGCAAAAGTATAAATTGGGCCTTTCTGCATGTAATGCACCTACCACAAATATAATTGACATCTCTCTTCATCTTAGACCAACATAAATGTTCATGCAAAATGTCTAATATTTTCTTGACACCAGAATGACTACTCCAAATATATGCAAACTCAATGAAGGGCAAATGATAGTCCCACAAACGTTCATGCAACAGGTCAATATATGGCAAATGATACTCCCACAAACGTTCATGCAACATGTTAATGAATGACAAATGATACTTCCACAAACATTCATGCAAACATTCATGCAGCACATCAATGAATGACAATTGATACTTCCACAAACGTTCATGCAACACATCATTGAAAGGCAAATGATACTCCCACAAACATTCATGCAACACATCAGTGAATGACAATTGATACTTCCACAAACGTTCATGCAACAAGTCATTGAAAGGCAAATGATATTCCCACAAACGTTGATGCAACACAACAAAAGTCTTTCTTACACCATGGTTACCCAACAAACCACCATATCCATCACACACAAGCAACTTACGCATAAAACTAGTAGGTACACAAAATCTATTATTTCTAAACAAGTACCAATCTAGTTTATAGAACTTACCAAACGATGCTTTCTCACATGTTCCATACACACTAGCAAAGTCATCATCATTAGCATGCAATTCCTTATCAGATTCAAGTTTCAACAATTTTGCATCTAAAATGAAGATAAGTACATACCTTCTTGCTAAAGCATCAACCACAAAATTTTTCATACCTTGTGTGTATTTGAATACATGAGGAAAAGTCTCAATACAATCCTCCCGCTTAGCACGCATTATAGTCAACAACTTACCTTGTCCCTTTAAGTGTGTCAATGACTCATGTTCTTCCAAGAAAGGTCGGTTAAGAATTGATGCACCTGGCACAAAATTAATGTAGTGCTCTATCTCCCTAATGGGTGGCAATCCACTAAATACACCACTTGAAAACATGACCTCATATCCCTGCAACAAAGAGACAACAATACTAGGCAAACATACGTCAAGTTCGTTAGGATTAAGACTTGCCTTAGCATAAAAACTCAATTTTCTCTTTGTTTTTCTCTCACTTTCTTCACACTCTCTTTTCTTTCCACTCTCTTTTTCTTTCTCACTCTCTTTTTCCCTTTCACACTCTTTTTTCTTTTCACTCTCTTTTTTTCTATCACTCTCTTTTTCTTCATCTTTTTTTGTACTCTCGACCTCACAATTATGTTTCAACTCATTCTCTCTTGTGCTTGAGGTCTTATTCTCACCCTCGTCTTTTTTCTCTCTCATTTTTCTCTCTTTCTCCATTTCGGTCTCACTATTTCTTTTCTTCTCAATCTCATCTTCACTCTTGTTTTTCAGCTCAATCTCACTTTCACTCTCACCGTCACTCTTGCTTTTCAGCTCATTCTCACTTTCACTCTTGCTTGTTTGCTCAATCTCCTTTTCACTTTTTCTTTTTTGATCACTGTCATTTTCACTCTTTTTTTTTTTTAGCAACCTCACTTTTCAATTTCAATTGATCCCCATGGACATGTGTTGGAGTTAAAGGAGTAAGTTTGATTGTTTTTTCATCCTTTTCAAAACTGTACATGTTCCTTAACCCATCACGAATCACCTTCCTATCAAACTGCCACGGCTTCCAAAACAAAATATGGTCAGCATGCATAGGTACTACATCACAAAGGACCATATCATGGTAATTTCCAATTGAAAAAGAAACTAGCACTTGCTTATTTACCCTAATCTCCCCACAATCACTCAACCACTGCAACATGTATGGCCTAGGGTGTTTCAGGATAGGTAAATTCAATTTCTCAACTAAAGTAGTGCTAGCCAAATTAATACAACTCCTCAAATCAACGATCACACTACATACCTTGTTGTTGATGTGGCATCTAGTATGAAAAATGTTCTCACTCTGCTGTTCTATATCATCCATCTTAACTTTTGTATTGAGTGCATGGCTGGTAACAAGAGAATCACCATAATCTTCATTCTCATACCCATTTTCAACACTAAACTCAGGATGCCTCCTATCTCTCCTGCCATGAAGATTTCTAATTACTGCATCTTAATGATTCATCCTATCCCTCACTTCACCCAACACCAAGTTCAACTTCTCAAACTGTTGTTGCATGGCTTGCAAGATAAGGGATGAGTTATTTACCATCCCCTTTGGTGATGAGTCACTCCTATGAGACATCATAATGTGTTGTGCACAAAAAGAATGTTAGTGGAAAACCTCACACACTCTCGTACGTATTTACACTCGAATAATGACACTCCACTCGTGTTTCACTCTTAATTGGTTTTTTCCAGATAATAGTCTCACACTCTCTTGCCTTTTACCTCAATAGTTTTCTCGCTCAAGTTCTTTAAGAACTAGTTGAACTAAATCAAGACAATACAACCTTGTATTATTCCAACCAGTAATATAGATCCAAGAAACAATGAAGGAATAAAATGACATGAGACTCAAGGAATTTATACGAGGGAAAGAGTAATTATAAAACAAGATACCAACTAGAAAGATGTATTCAGCTCCTACGATGATAAAAGCTCAATCAACAAACACTTTATTTCTCTTTGTTGTAGCTATGTAGCAACTTTGAATACGCCACCTTCTCTTTTCTTCTTCTTCTTCTTTCTATTTATTTTTTTTTTCGAATTTTCTTTTCTTTTCTTTTCCTTTCCTTTCTTTTTATTTTCTCTAATTCAATCACAAACAGCAGTATTCAATTGTGAAAACCAAACAATTGAATTCAAACACACAAGCATGGACAATGAAGTAGAAGAGAATCAATGGAACGACACTCCAAGCAACTGACAAACTTAGAAATGCTGGAAACCCTAGAATTTTGAAGCCCTAGGTGATGCAAATTTCAGCTAAACCCAAAATCATAAGAATTTCGGCAGCCTACTTTTTGTTTCTATTTTTTTTTTTTTTGGCAACCCTAGAACAATGAAACCCTAGAATTAAATTTAAGGATGCTAAAATTAAAAGATAGAATTAGACCTGATTGGAAACCTTGCTCCGAATACCAAATGATATGAACCCGCGGGAATGAAATCCCTTGAACACACATTTAATTTGAAAACTCCCCAAGAAAGCCAAAAATCAAGTCAAGAATGGAGAATCTAGACCCGATGAGAACTTGTTTCAAGAACCTAGATTATATTAAAATCTAGACCCGTTGAAGAACCCGTCTCAAGAACCAAGATTACAAAGGAGGAACGCTACAAAGGTTGTGATTTACCTTTGATAAGTTCAATTAAGAACAAGAGGAGTAAAACTCAACTCACAATGAATAAATTCATCAAATTTCATAAACTTCATAAACTTCTGAAAATGAGGCTACAAAGAGTATTTAAACCAAAACCTAATTAAAACCCTAAATAAAATAAAACCCCATCTTCCAAAAATACCCCTGAGTGAACAGTGACGCGGCTACAGTACGGCACTACAGTAACTCGGCTACAGTAACCTTAACCCTAGTTCAATAAATTAATAACTTTCCCAACATGCCCTTACATAGGCATAAACCCAATTATTCTAAGCAAATAAAATAGGTCCTTGAAATTAATTAAACAAGTTGAAAGCCTACAAGTGTCCAAAGCCTATAAGTCAAGTTGTTGCCCTTTCCATAGCTTATGAAATGAATCAAAGCATAATCTTCATCGTTTAAGCCCTTGAACTTGTATTTGACCCATCTGGAACTTGCAACATATCTTTAAGACTAGACCCACCTTGGTTCCCATCACTTTAGGCCCTGCTTGATGGATATAAGACTTTAGGGTCCTAATGTACTAAGAATGTGATGGGCTAAAGATAAGATGTTAAAAAGCTGTAGGCCCAACTTAGGAGATATAAAATTTTAAGGCTTTCTTTGAGGACACTATAAAATAGGCCCAATGTAAAGGACAAGGTTATTAGGCCTAACTTAGTAAGAGTGAAGGCCTTAGGCCCAACTTGGAAGACATAAAATTTTAAGCACACTAGACTATGGGTCTAACTTATTAGACCCAGAATATTAGGCCCAACTGAGTAAGCATAAGATCATCAGGCCTAACTTAGTAAGATTCAAGACTTTGGCCCAATTGAGAAAAGACCCAAAGATTAGAACTCAACCTAGTATGCCTTTGAGGCCATAGATAGGCCCCAAAAATCTGGACATAAGGTCCATTCAATAACCCACAACCAATCCCACCTCCAAGTCTTACACAAATGGCCCAACAAGCCCCAACCCACAAGACCCAAAAGCCTCGTCTTTAATTTTTTATCCTTCTAATGGAAGCCCACATACACCATCCATTGGTTTCCCTCAAGCTCAAGCAGTGTCACACGCCCCTAAGGTTCCCATTTTACCATAACTAAGTTTCTAACTTGAGTTAAAGGTATTAATCAACTTTCACATGATTAGTGACATCTAAACCATGTTTTAAGCTTAATTTTTCTTCAAATTATTTCCCACATTTTTTTATCAGAAATTTGTTGATTTTCATTATTCTTAGACTAATTTAGAAGTTTAATCTTGACCCAACACATATCAATAGAAGCAAAGTCATGTCAATGCCCAAATAACCACCAATTGGCACCTAAGTGCACCCTCATGTGCATTGCACCAAATCAGCCCCTAGCCCACTCCTTTTACACCACTTTCTCAAGGTCAATTTCATCATTTACACCCCACCTTAACCCTCCTAGTTCAGTTCTAGCATTGGATGAACTGGCTCTAAGAAACCAAGCCAAGAAACCCAACCAATTCCATTACAAACCTAGTTGAAACCAAATCGAGTGGCCTTTGGTTTTCATTGAATTTTCTGCTTTTGGTTGAGCCACTCTCCACACCACCACCTAGGTCCCTTAACTACCTAAAAGAACCACTCAATGGTGGTAATAATGCCCCCAATTCAGACCAAGGAGAAGAGACAAGAAGGAAATCAAAATCTGGACAGTTTTTATTCAAAACCGTTGGCCTCCTTTGTGTTTTTCTCTTTTGATTCTTTTTTTTTTTTTTTTTTTTCTGCACCAATGCAGCCCCCTTCACCTATAGAATCACTCTTACACCTGACCATGAAGAAATTATGAAAATATAGGGCACTATTCAGCTGACCAAGCATGACACAAAACTGAAAACTTCACTCATCACTCCACCTCCCACCTCCACCAATTCAAAGCCTCATCTTCATCCAAGGCCAACATCTCCCTCCCCTCTTGAAGCCTATAAATACCTCACTCACTTTATCATTTCTCCAAACCTCTCCTCCAAGCCTTCTCTTGAGTCTTGAGAGCATTTCTCCCCCTTAGTGAGCACTAGAGTGAAATCGAGTGAAGTTCTTGAGAGTTCTTGAGTGTTCTTGAGTGAAGTTGTTTTGGGATCTTTAAGGGCCACGATTTTCGTAAGTAATCTTGCCCTATCTTTTGTTAAGTGTTAGAATGACATGTTAGGCTATAATTTATGGCATGTGAATGAGGTTTTGATTGATTTAATTAAGGTTTAGCATGCTAATGTCAAATCGGTCAGATTTGATGTTTTGATGGAATAAATTACTTTGGGTCAAATTTTTTCCGATGGCATGAATTAATATGATTTTATATGATTCACTAATGTCTTAGAATGAGTTTTGAAGGTTTAATTTCAAAGTTGGAAGCATGCCATAATAGGCTGTAATTCTATCTTGTGTCGGTTTTGATTAGTTTATGCTTATGCAAGTTTTGATTAATTTACTTAGGCTTGAATAATGTGCATTTAGAAAATCTTTGTGATTGGGATAAGAATGAAAATGCATGATTTAACTAAGTTTGGAAACATCTGGGATAAGGAAAGCTAGAAAACATCATGCATATGCTTAATGGATGGTTTAATGAGAATTAAGGTCTTGAAGCAATGTTTAAGTGTTGGGATGAACTTGTATGATCTAAGCCTAAGTTTTTAATTTGTCCCTAAGGTCATTATTACTATTGGCACTTGATGAATTTGAGTCCACATGCATCCATAGAGGTTAAATAGAATAAAATCACACATAGGCCTTAAAGTGATGCATGCCATGGGTTGAGTGTAATTGGCATAGTTGCACTTTGATTCTTAAAGTTCTAAGGGCATAGATGGTTTTAGAATATGGAAAATATGAGGTTTGGTTAAATTTGGGGCTTATTTGTAAATAGTAAAAATTTAAGGCCTTAGTGGCAATTTTGCTAAGTTTAGGGGTAATTTTGTAAATACTAAATTTTTGAACCCTTTGATTATGAACATCTTCCTTAGAAGTTCAAATCATAACTTAGTATAACTTTGATTACAAATGCTTCGATTCTCTAAACTCAGAAAGTTTGTAAATTAGTTTCTAACTTATTCTTAGATAATTTATTTATGATTCTTGTGTAAACGCCACATTCATATTAAATGTCATTTTGAGCATGAAACATCATATGATACATCATTGAACATTTGATTACTTATTTACATGGCATGTGAAATTCTCACCATTTTAGCATGTTGCATATATAAATATCATTTTTCACGAAGTTTACTATGCACATGTCATGAAATATATTTTTCGAAACTTTGCATGAAAATAAATTTTGTCACGACCCCAAAGGCTAGGATGGAGAACTATCCTAGTGGAACTCCTTTGTCCACTCTAGAGTGAGTAAAAATGGAGTAGTAACCCCTGAGTTGATAAAAAACAGTCAGCGGGCTTCGAATTGGTTCTTTTTAAAGAACGCTGGAGCGAAGTCAAATGTTATGATACCTAATGTTGATAGGTGTATATGTTATGATGTTATGTTATATTATCAATGCATTGAGAACAAGTCTACAGACAACGTAGTCTTAACGTGAGTTGTACTACGGTCATCGGCAGGTACTCACAATACACATGGGGAACTGTGACAATACCATAATTTATGTTGTTAATATTATGATTAATTATGAACTGCTAAAAATGATGAAATGTTATGATGAAAATTTTTTTTTTTTATGGTTGAAGTAAAAATGTTCTCTAAAAAAAATCTGCATCAAAGTTTTTATAAAAATGTTAAGAAATCTGGATGGGAGACAAAATATGGATTTTTTTTTTCTACATATCATGTAGGGTTGTTCAAGAAACCGGAGAACCGACCGGGACCAACCCAGACCGGCCGCCAGAGCTCAGAACCGGCCAGCCAGCGGTTGAACTTGGCAAAAACTGATGTCCAGTGGTTCAGTCCCAGTTTGATACTGGGCCGGACTGCTGAACCGACCGCACCTAGAAAATATTTTTTTAAAAATTATACATATATGAAACGATACCGTTTCACTTGAGTAAGTGAAACGGCATCGTTTTAGGACTCAGTGTTTGAAAAAGATATAAAGGAAACGGCGTCGTTTGGCTTTAAGCCAAACATCATTGTTTCACTCTAGGGTTTAAACTCCCCGTACCTTCTTCTTCCTCATTTCTCCTTCTTCTTCCTTCCTCATTTTGTTCCTCTCACGCCCTCTCTCTCTCTCTCTCTCTCTCTCTCTCTCTCTCTCTCTCTCTCTCTCTCTCTCTCTCTCTCTCTCTCTCTCTCTCTCTCTCTCTCTCTCTCTCTCTCTCTCTCTCTCACTTCACGCACCTCACAACGTCTTCTCTCTCTCTCATCGAGGCTTCGCACGCAGCAGCAGAGCCACATCCGTCGCAATTGAAGACTCCGACGAGCCGACCGTAGTTACGCCGAGACTAATATCGACGGTTTTCTCTCCCTTCACCGACCGATTTCGATCAAGATTCACATCATTTTAAGGGATCGGTACGGTTTTGGTTTTGGACCAAAATCGCACCGATACCTTTGGTTTTCATCCCTAATATCATTGCACACATCTCATGTTTATCATTAATCATGCATATCTTATCTCTGTGGAAGTTGGTTGTTTAACTTACTGAAATTTTAAGAAATATCATTGTGGTAGTTTCGCTACCATTCTCTCCAGAATGGAGGAAGTTGTGTCAGGATCGGCATACGATAAGCATGATGAACCGCTGGCTTCAAATGGTTGAGGAGTAGCCCGATCTGGAAATGAGGCTGGACTTGATTTGAACTTTCACAGTAATGGCTCTATATACTAAGAGCAAATATGAGAGTTAGTCTGGCTATATAGATTCAGTTTTATGGAGATTCTATCTCCCACGTTATGTTGAACTCAAGTGGACCTCTTAAGGGGAGGAAGTACCTATTTATGGTTTATAAATCATTGGGATATTTAGTTCATTCTAGCCTCAATTATTTTCATCACCCTTATTTTCATTGCGATTATTGCATACTACTAGTTGCATATTAGGATGCATTACATATTAACTGTAATGAACGGGTGTATGTAACCTTGTGTTGCATGTCCCAATGCTCCAAGTCTCCGTTCCATTCTAAGCGGAGGTTGAGGGTATCACACACACTCTCTCTCTCCTTTCCTCTCTACCTCTTTGCGCCCTGCACCACTGCCCTCTCTCCCTCTCGTAGTCACCGAGGTGACGCGATCCACATTTGCATCTTCTCTCTTCCCCCCCCCCCACCCACCCCCTCCTCTCTCTCTCTCTCTCCCCTCTGGCAGCGCAGCAAAAATCCAACTAAGTTTAGGTTTTTTTCTTTCCTCTGATCAGAGTCTCTGGCATATATATTGTGTTTTGGTTTTTGATATGGTTTTGTAACTTTGTTCATTGTTGAGATGGTTTCGGAACTTTTTTTGACTTTTTTGTGTGTTTTTTAGGCTGGGACAGCCGTCGGGTGCGATGGACGCCGAGGGGGGGGGGGGAGGGGACTGATGAGGGGTCTGCCCCTGGCACATGGACAGGGCCCCGGGCCTATGTAACAACCCACCAGAAATTCAAGGGATGAATTTCTTTAGCCTTTAGGAATCTCAAAAAAACTCCATAAGTTTTCACCAATCGACCAATTATAAAGGTTTTAGTCTGTGAGCATAGTCAGTGTTGCCATTCACTATGGTGTCAGAAGCGCGATTTTATTTATTTGAAGTACCTAGAAGTGTCAGAATGAGATGTGGTATGCGCTATTAGACTCAAAGGAATTTAGGATTTTATGGTGCAGTAAAATAAATTTTGATTTTCAGACGAAACGCTTATTCAAAAACACGTTTTGATTATTTTGAGGCACTTCGAAGTCAAAATTTGATAAACGATTTGCACTCTAAGGTTAGTATGATTATTTAGGATTTTACAGTATAAAGTTTATTTTTCTAATTTTTTCGGAGTAAATAGTAACCTCAATAATAGCACCTAGAGCAATGTTTTCAAAATCACAGTGTGGAATGTCCAAATTAGGTTCAAGAAGTTTTATTTAGACACTTGGCAAGATCTTAACCACACTTGGTGAATAATATTAGACACTTGGCACCAAGAGGAACCATGAGATGAAAAAAGTGAAAGGAATTAAGCTTTGTGATCATGCCACCTAAACAAAACCCTATTCGATCCAACCATCCAATTTGTGCCAAACCAAAGAGGGTTTCAATCCTAGAGAAAACCTAAACACTTGGAATCCAATTGAAACCACAAAATCTTGGTTGAAACTGAAACCCCAGATGATTTCCCCAAACCCCAAAATTTGCCTCCAAACCCTATATGAACCCGGTTTTAGCTTAGTGTTTAATAACTTGATTAAATCACTTTTACATGCTATTAACCACTCAGATTCATGTTATGACATTATTATTTATTCTTTTAAACCTTGGTAATTTTATTGGATCAAGAAAAATTAGATTTGATATCGATAGCAACCCAAACCCTATTGAAACCGTAAATGGAAGCCCATTCGGTTAAGGCCCATGAAATTGAGCCACCAATGCAAGGCTTATAGAGGAAATTTCCCCCTGCCATGGCAGTCCAAACACTACCCAACAAAGCCCCAAACAGGGCATGATGTGAACGCCAAGAGCCACCTCACCACCACCCTGCACAAGGAAGCGTCCTTGGCTGGAAACCATTCACTATTGCCCACAGTTTTGCCCCTTGTTTTGGCTAACATAACCATCATTCAAGTGTCACTCAAGGCCCTCCCTTCACCCCTCAGATGTGTAAGAGGAGTCCAAGTCCCTTCCCGCTTCATTTCATCATTTTCCAACTCTTTTCTTGGAGAGAAAACCAGAGAGACTCTCGGACTGATTTTTTGGCTCACTTTTCTTGGAGAGAAAACCAGAGAAGCAGTTGTAAGTATTTACTCATAGAGTCTCCATCACAAAAGTTGTTCTTCTTTGAGTCTAGTTTATGTGGATATATTTTATGTTGATTCTCGTGGTCTTTTGGTCATTCAAAAGTTGGTTTAAGTATGGAAAGATCAGTCTGGGCGATAAACTGCACAGTATATGATATTCTGATGATTTTGACCAAATTATTGGAAAGCTATTAGTCTGATTATTTTATGGAGTATATTTAACACGCTTATATGAAATTTTTATGAAGCTTTGTTGCATGTTATAAGCTTTTGATGAACGTTTTACTTAGATTAAAAAAAAATGTTGAAAACCGGAAGGAGTAAAATAGTTTCTGCTTCATGTAAACTTGAATCTTTTGATGAGAAAACATGATCCAATGGTTTTGATATTTTTATATGATGATCTTAAGACTTTTATTTACATGTTAGGATGTTAGGTTAAGGATTTTTTGTGTTGGTTTTGAATTGTTTTTTTTTATACATGAAAAGGTTCGAATAGGTCACAAATTTAAGGTTTTTGGATATTTCTATGTTTTAGCTTAATTTTGGCCATGTTTTCTTGATTTTAATGCTTGGATCTACTCTAGGACATGATTTTAAACCATCTGATCTTGTTGGTTTATGATTATTTTCATGAAACTTTTTAGATCAAGTGGTTGGATCAAAACCAAACCTTGAGAAAATCGGTTTTGGTGAAAGTGTTGAGGCCGAGTACTTCAAAATGGATTTTTGTAATTTTGTGGTTTTTGCTTGACGATTCAAAGCATGATAGTTCTTAGGAGTGTGTTATAAACATATTAGAAGAATGTTTTTGAACTTTTAGAGTTCTTGGAAATGTTTTAAAAAGAGACAAAACCTTGAGAATCAAGAGTTTTGTTTTAGTGAAAAAGCTTGAAACTTTTTATTAAAAAGTTTTGTGATTTTGTGAAGTGGATTTTGATGGTTGTTTTAGTATGCTATTTGGACATAGGATATAATTTTATATGTTGCAATTATTTTGATTCAAGCATGACAAATGAGGTTCGATAGGACTACAACAAAAATCAAGAAAAAAGGTCTATGTGGTTGTGACACGTTTTAAATTTTACTAATTATATATTTGGAGTTAGGACAAAATTTACATAAAAATTTTGGTGAGTTTTGGAGTTTGGATATAAAATCTTTAAGTTAGAAGTAAAATGATCATTTTCTCACATATAGAGGGTAAAATGATAAAGCAAGATCAATAAAGGCGGATAGTTGTGTTCAATAAAGCAAAATCAATAAAGGAAGATAGTTGTTCAACTTGCATGTCCCACATCTACTTAACCATCAAAGTCGAGTCCAAATACTCATGGTGGAGCCAATGGGCATGGAGGTCAAGAAACCCCATGACCCCCCTTACTTGGCCACCAAAGTCAAGTCTAAAAACTCGCAGTGCAGCCAATGGGCATGGAGGTCAACAGACTCCACGACCCTCTTACTTAGCCACCAAAGTCAAGTCAAAGATTCTTGGTACAGCCAATGGGCGTGGAGGTCAAGAGACCCATGACCCCTTTACTTAGCCACCAAAGTTGAGTCCAAAAGACTAGCGGTGCAGCCAATGGGCATGGAGGTCAAGAGACCCCACGACCTCCTTACTTAGCCACCAAAGTCAAGTCCAAAGACTCGCGGTGCAGCCAATGGGCATGGAGGTCAAGAGACCTCATGACCCCTTAGCCACCAAAGTTGAGTCCAAAGACTCGCAGTACAGCCAATGGGTGTGGAGGTCAGAAAACCCCTCGACACCCTTACTTAGCCACCAAAGTCGAGGCCAAAAACTCATAGTGCATCCAATAGGCATGGAGGTCAAGAGACCCCACGACATTCTTACTTAGCCACTAAAGTCGAGTCCAAAGACTCAGTGCAGCCAATGGGCGTGGAGGTCAAGAGACCCCACAACACCCTTACTTAGCCACCAAAGTTAAGTCCAAAGACTCACGGTGAACCAATGGGAGTAGAGGTGAAGAGACCCCACACACCCTTACTTAGCCACCAAAGTCGAGTCTAAAGACGCGCGGTGCAACCAATGGGCGTGGAGGTCAAGAGGCCCCACGACCCCCTTAGTTAGCCACCAAAGTCAAGTCCAAAGACTTGCGGTGGAGCCAATGGGCATGGAGGTCAAGAGACCCCCCCCCCCAACACGCTTACTTAGCCACCAAACTGGAGTCTAAAGACTCATGATGCAACCAGTGGGCGTGGAGATCAAGGGGCCCCACAACCCCTTACTTAGCCCCCAAAGTCGAGTGCAAAGACTCGTAGTGGAGCCAATGGGCATGGATGTCAAGAGACCCCACAACCCCTTTACTTAACCACCAAAGTCGAGTGCAAACACTCGCGGTGGAACCTACTTAGCCACGTTGGGAGATTCGCTCGGAGCCAACAGGCAATGAACATGTATATCAATAACACAAAACAAAACCACGCACCAATATTACAAAAAGAAAGCTCAAAGGAAGATGCATATCAATAATGCAAAATGAGGCTAAACCAAGAGTCAACGTTATAAAAGGCACAAACAGAGGTTTATCACTACAATAGTCTAAAATATTGTTTGAAACAGGAAGAAAGAAAAAACAAAAGAAACATACAATCTTCATGAAGGTGGAGCCATCGGAGGCTTCTAAGGCGAAGGTGTTGACAAGAAGGTGTTGGGCATAGTATTACGCCCCAACACATCCATGAACTGGCATGAAACTTCATCAGGTCTGAAGGTGTCAAGGTCCAACTGCCTCAAGTCAGTCCGAGGATGTGCCAGCAAGTGAGATGGTAAGCGGGCCACGCCAGCCCCATATCCATATCCAAAGGCCCAATCCTTAACAGCCCTGGAAGCCACCAGTTGTGGATGCAAACGATCCAGCTCGCCCCTCGTAGCAGCCAATTCTGATTCCAATTCCAACAACCGCTTCTTCTGCTCCTTCACTTTCATATCTAAGTGCAGCAGGGTTTGGTTCATTTTGTCCTGCCTGGCATCTACTTCTTCTCTATCCTTCTTGTAAGCAATAAACCTGCTGAATTGCCTACAAGCTAAAGGCCAAATTGCCTACAAGCTTCCTCATGCGATGCTTTCAATTCTAAAAGCTCAAGGGCAAGTTGCCTGCGGGCTTCCTCAGAAGAAGCCAACGCCTGGGTAGACCCCAAGCATCGTTGCTCGGCCGTAGCCAACAACTATTGAGAGGAGTCCAACTCTCCACTCATGCGGGATAGTTGGGCACAAGCAGAATCTCGTTCAAACTCAGCCAATTGCAAGGCGAAGCTGTTACACGCGTTGAGGAAATTGGCTCGAAGTAACTCACCACAGAGCTCAGAAACTTCATCTCGAAAGAGCTCAAGGTCGCCCTCCAAGGAGCGGATGTGCCCATCAGACTGCTCTACGTAATACTCCACCTTAGTTTTCTTGGCCAGTAGCCAACTCAATTCCTTCTTAGCAAAGAACCCAAACATTAACCTGGTACGTACCTCCAACTCCAAGTTAGCGCAATCATCCACAATCCAAGCCGCCAAGTCATCTACGCCCTGCAAAGCACAAGGACACAGTAAGGTATGGGCCATACATGTAAAGGAAAGTACAACTAAGCTAGCAATGTCATACCGAAGATAAAAAAAATCAAGCATTGAGACATCTCCACCACTGCTCCATCCTGAGGAGGGGAACACAGATGAGAAGGCCCCTCAACCCCTCTTGTCATGGCTCGCTGCCCCTCCATATGGGCTCTCTCCAAAGAATGCGTCAAAGGCTTAAAAGAGGTGGCTTTAACTTCTACCTCAGGCATGGATGCACCATGGTCCGCAGGGGTGGCAAACACAAAACTGCTAACGGGGCCACCATCTCCAACGTCTCCATCTCCTCCATCTCTGTCCCCTAAATCCCCCTTCCACTTCACCTTCCTTGGATGACCCATCCCCCTCCCTAGGGGTTGAGGAATCCACGTCACCACCGAAGGAGGAGTGGGAAGGGGAAGGAATGGAGACTCTTTTATGGTCTGTAGGCAGAGTCTCATCCCCTGAGACGGTTGTAGGGAGGGAATTTAGATTGGAGCCTTGGTCCCCACAATCATCAAGGTTTCCCCTCGCGGAAAAAGAGTCCACAACATAACTCTAGGCGTCGCCATTAGTAGGAGTCACAGCTTCAGACGCCATAACCCCAGCAATGCCCATAGAGAAGGCGTCATATATGTCAGCCGCAAACTCGCCACCACTGGGAGTCGAAACTGATGAGAGGAGAGAAAGGAACTTGAAAGGGGGTGTACCCATTGAGTCCAACCCCTTGGGGGCAGATCAAAGTCAAAGGTTGTGGCCAAGTTGACAAGGGCTTGGCCCATGAGCCCATCAAGGTCGTCAAGCCCAGGAGACGCAGGCAGCGACACATGTAAAGGAGAAGCAGAGGGCATCTCCCCCCCCCCCTGGGCCACAGTCAGGTAGGCACCAGAATCAACAGCCACCTCTGACCCCAACTACACCCACGAAGTCTTCAACAAGGCAATTAGCTAGTGCCTCGCCCTCAATGCGACAAAGACCCTTTTTAGGAGTCTCAGAAGGCAGGGAAGCAAGCCTCTCTTTTTAAGGAGGTGTTATAGCCTTTAATTTACATCCCTTAACATGGGAGCGGTCAGGCACAACAAGGAATCGGTCAATGTTCGTAGGAGTCAAGAGCTTCTCAGTCCACAGGGCATCCTCATTGTCTTTGGCCCAATTAAGGACTATATTGACGCGAGAACGTTCTCGGTCAGTCAGATCTATAAGAATCTTTTTGTCATCAGGGACCCTGCCCCAGTTAGCCCGAATGGGGAAGTCCTAAATGGTCATTTCAGAGGCGGAGAATTCCCAGCCACCACCAGAAATAAGAAAAAATTTCTTTTGCCACTATTTAGCATTTGAATGGCGGCTTTCAAATGGTGCCAAACATTGTGAAAGAACACGAAAACCACAGATATTACCTGGTAGCCCTTTCACAGAATAGAACAACAAGAATTTATGAGCAGTTAGATCTGGGTACATCTCCCCCTAGAGATTCCATAACCATACGGAACACCACACATGAGCACAAAAGCACACGCCAAGCTTGTGAATGAAGTTGGGCAAGAGCCAATCAAAGGAAATCAAGGACATCGCGAATGAGGCGGATGAATGGAAGGCGTAAGCCATGCGTTAGGGCACAAACTAGGAGAGCAACTCTCCCCAGGAAGCCTTCCTCATCGACGGTGCCCTCCGAGGGAAGAGTGAGAACTGTGGTGTTAGGGATGCGATACGAAGTCCTCAGCTTTGTCAAGTCTCGGGCGACGAGTGTGGAGCGCCACATGAACCCCTCAAAGAAAGGTAAAGTTTGACAGTCAGAGGATCCGGGTGCAGAATGAGAGGAAACCCTTGATGGGGCTTGGGCAGAAGCTCGGCTGGGAACATGGGAAGAACCACACTGAGCCATTGTTGTATGAACTGCAAGAAACGAGATCAAAACGGTGAAGGGTGGCGAGTCTTTCTTGAAACTTGACAAGAGAGTTAAAGAAGGAAAGAAAACAAGAAGAGGAAATGACACAAGAAGATAAAAGAAGTAGAGCGGGAAGAAGAAGCAATGATGAGGGGATTCTTGGGATGGCGAAAGGGTGACAACGCCGTTGGTTATCATTTTTGAATAAAAGAAAAATGAATAGAAGCACGGGAACAATTACGAATGACGTGGGCCACATCTTTAACATAACGGGAAGTTGAATCTTCCAAAGCCGCACCTTAGTTAGGATAGACCCTTAGCGGGGTAAAAGGAGTAACGATCCTAGGTCGTCCATCTGCCCCAAACTAGCTGGGTAGAGTGAAAGCACGAATTGATGAATTTTCCACCTGCAGACACTAAGAAAATTAGCGAGATAACTGGAAGGGATATGGAAGGCCTCAGAGGAATAAGCCCATGTGGTTGAGCGCCCAAGTTTGAGGCCTTAATAATCGAGGCTAATCTGCAAGTCCAGAGATTGAACCTATGGACACATGTTGGATACTTGGATAATATAGAGAATAGATAACGATTTCGATGGATCAGGAAAGTTATCATACAAATTTATTCGAGAGTTATCCAAGATAAACTTTGGAGCTAACTGTTATCAACACATTCATACTCCTATAATAACACTTAAAGGTAATGTATTGGTCATTCATTCATTCTTATACTTATATTGAGATCTTCTCTCTAACTTAGGCATCGGAGTTCTACTGGACACCCTGTGCCTTCGTCTCATCTATTGCAGGTCATCCGTGCAGTTGGTGGTGTGAAACACGTCCTTAACAATGGCCCAACTATTTGAATAATTGAACTATTATAACTTATGGTTTGAATCTTCTGTATATGGGTATAGTTTATTTATCTACTAAGGTTTAGGAAATGCTACAAAATTAAAGTTGTGCACTGATAGTTTTACACTGCCTACACAAAAAATGAGGAGTCCAAAGAACACTTAAAAATCTAATGGAGCTCTTTAAGTAGAGATCTTTAAATTAGAAATATTGTTTGTAATTAAAATAGTTGATCGCATTGTGATCTTTTAATGTTCTATTGAACTATGAAATGGCCTGTTTTAAACATTTCTAGTATCTTTAGATAAATAAATGATTAATTGTGAAATTGAATAAGTGAACTTCGAGGCTCGTTTGTTTTCAGAGATGAGATGAGTTGAGATTAAAGTTAAAAAATTGAATAAAATATTGTTAGAATATATTTTTTAATATTATTGTTGTTTTGGGATTTGAAAAAGTTGAATTGTTTATTTTATTTTGTGTGGAGATTTGGGAAAGTTGTAATGATGAGGTGAGATGAGATGTTTTTGGAAAACAAGACCTACAACATCCCGAGAAGGGGTAAATCTCAGTGAAATTCTCCTAGAGTGATATCAATCTGGTTTGATTTGGCCACCCATGGTGACCAACGTTTTTTTTAATTATTTTTTTATTTCTTTTTATCTATAATTATTATGTTTTATGTACTACGTATCTTCCGTTAAGTAGGATGGACGGAATTTGAGATGAAGGGATATAATTCTAAACGTGTGATAGTATGAGGTGTTAATCCTCAAAGAAATTACACAAGGGCCAAATCTCAGCTAGGGTAAAGCATACGGGGTTATTGACCATTTATTTCTTAAATTTAAAACATGTTTGAAGACTTGGGCAGCACAAAGCCCAAAAGCAATCCCTTGCATCACTGAGACGTAAATCCTATAACGGAGGCCCACCTACGGTACCGGTAAACTGAACTGCAGATTTCAAACTGTGGAGGTGGAGCACAATTAGATTGAGGTTGACCAAGAGGAGAAAAGTTTGACTGGTTGTAAAATTTGTACTGCAATGTAATGCTCTAATTGAACAATGTAGTATTGTAAATATTTAAATGCTTCAAATCGGTCATGGTGTAAAGTTGTAATTTAAACCATTCAATAGAAAAAGGACACATAAGAAATTCACGTTATTTAGGGTGGGTGCGAGTTCAAAATATTTCCTCCTATTTTTGTCTCATTCTCATTAGAGAAATGATATTTGCAGTCGTGAGTGTGCAAGTGCCGTACAGTTGTTTTAAAAAAAATTGAATAAATATGGGATCCACATGAAAAGAAATTAATTTTTTAATAGTGGACCCCACTCTTTTTCAAAGCGACTGTACGGCGTTTGCACATTCGACAACTGTATATAACATTACTCCAAAATGAGTTAAGTAATCGGTCTGGAATAATGGTTGTCAATCATCCATTCATCTAAAAACTTCTCATTAATTTGATATTTTCAATTTTCTAAATATTTACAAAACCAATACTTACTCCTATGAGATTTTCTACTTCATATTAACTGATCATCATTATCGGGTTTTGTAAAATTAATTTTACAAAGTAATTTCACAATGTATTGTAAAATTAATTTTAAGGAAAATGATTTACACACAATATTTTGTACAACACATTATACAATAATGTTTTAAATTAGGGGTATGTTTATAAAATATCTTATAAAAGTAACATAATTTTATAAAAATACCCTCCTTTTATAACATTGTTGTACAATGTGTTGTATAATTTGTTGTGTATATCATTACTCTAATTTTAATTTCATAATGCACTACATTACTTTTATAAAAATTAAAAGGGCATCATGTTGAATTTTCACCTAAGCTCAATTATTATGTTCAATTCCCTTAAATTTCATCATTGTATCAAACTTAACTTGAGGTTCTTGCTCTTGTAGGTTGTTGCTCCTGTTGCTTAGGGGTGGGCAAAAACTCCGCTGGCTCCGACTCCAACCAACGTCTGCTTTGACTCTGACTCTGACTCCGGTGGAGTCAAAGAAATTGGAGTTCGGAATTGGAATCAGTGTTACTCCCAAAATAAATGTCGGAGTCGGAGCTGGCGTTGGGTCAGACCTCCAAACTTCGACTTTGATATCTAAATGAAATATATTTAAAATTGCAATACTAGTGTTAGACATATGAGTAGCCTAACAGTTGAGAAGGTATTTTGCAAACAACGAGTCACGTGTTTGAACCCTAACCAGACCCATTTTTGTAAACTTTTTATTTTTATAAAACAACGTTGTTTTCTACCCTTTATATATTCATCTCTTTCTAAACCATAATCCTCTATTGCCTTCACTCCTTCCGGCTTCTATTACACATTTTCTCTCTACCCTCTCTCTCTCTCTCTCTCTCTCTCTCTCTATGGACGTCAACAAAGAGGTTTTGAGTACTGATTTAAATACCATACCGGCCGGTATTTGGCGTACTGGCCACTGTTCCAGTACAGGTATTCCCTTCATTTCGTACCGGTCCAAATACCGGCCAATATTTCGGCCTGTACCGGCATGTATTTCGGCCCGTACCGGCCGATATTTTGGCCTTTAATTTTTTTTTTCATTTTTTCAAACTACAAGCTCATTTTTTTACCCCCAATTCAAACTAGGCTATTATAATTTATATATATGTATTTATATATAATTTATTCATATATAAACTATTATTTTAGAATATGATTTATATATATATATATTTATATATATAATTTATTCATATATCGAATATCCTGAAACGGTACCGGTACTGAAATATTTCGTTCCAGTGTCTTGACCGGTACGGCATTCAAAACATTGGTTTTGAGACTAGGTTTGGAGTCCTTATTTTCGATTACTCTGTTGAGAGATCCAAGTTTTGAATTAGATTCTACCAAAACTTTTCTAGGGACTAGGGTTTATATCATTTTCTTACATTGTCTTGTACGGCTTGTACAATTTCTTTAGCTTGGATTGGTGTTTTCCTGTCAATTTAGGATTTTGATCTCAGGAAGGGATATGTGCTACGTTCAACATCCTTTTTATGCCGTTTAATTTGTCTTGATATCATGTTTAGTTGGTTTTAAAGGAGTGAGATTTTGGAGAGCTTTTGTTTTTGGCAATCAAATTTGAATTTTTTTTTTCTAGGGGTGGAAAATCATATTTTGATTGGCTTTTTTTTTTTAATGGTGATTTCTCTCACGTCCGTTCCGATGCTCCAACTCCGGCAACTCCAATTGGAGTCAAACTCTGACTCTAATTGGAGTCGAAGTCGAAGTCTGAGATGACCTCCTACTACAATCGAAATCAGAGGTCGAAGGTAGGCTTTCCAACTCAATCGGAGTCGGAGTCGGAGCCCACCCCTATAGTGCTGCTTTCAGTGCCTTCTCCATTTTGAGAGAGAGAGGGGGGGGGGGGGGGTGAAAGAGGATTCACGGGTGAGGAGGGGGGGGGGGGGGGGGGGGGGGTGGGGTGAAAGAGGATTCACGGGTGAGGAGGGGAGAAACACATAGGGGGAAGGAGGTTGATTTATCCCCTACAACTAATTCTATTTTACATTTGCTAAAACTCATACGTGTCAAAGGTTGATTGGGTGGTGTAAATTTCCTATAAGTCACCTCATCCTGCTCCCAGGCGCTCCCAATTTAAATATCTAGTTGCATCTTATTTGACATGCAGGATGCATGATGATTGATGGATGGAATGAGTTATTTCGAACTTCATCTCTCATAGTCTATTGCACTGTGCACACGTGAAAGTTTTACATGCTTAGCTCTACGAGTGGCACTTCCCTAATTGCCTTGCCTTTGTTAGGAGAGGGGCTGAACAGTACCTCTAGACTAACGCCTAACGGGCGAAACAAGAAGAAAAAGCTACCTACGCATATGCCGTGAAATTTAAAAATCCAGCAAGTTTTTAACAAAACAATAAAAACAAGAGATCCTAATTCAACAATTAATTCTTTTACAATATTTAATAAAAAACTTCAGTCAAACAATCAAGAATGGTGATTTAAGTTTAGAACCTTTTTGAATTTTTTATTTATTTTAGAAATAACTCCTATAATGTGAATTACTTGGAAAGATAATCACATATTACATGTATCATTATCAATTTTTTGACAGTAAAAAGATAGTTTAAAAATAATATAAATAATTTATTTTCTAATTTGTTTTTAATTTTAAAAACAGTTTAATAAAAGGCCAGCCCGATAGCCAAGTGGCGGCGGCCAAGGACATGCATGGAGAGTGGGATGAAATAATAATCTTGAATAGTAATGAGATAGTTTAATTTAATTTTTTGAATCAAAATTTTAAATTCTAGAATCACCAAGAATCTATTTATTATAAGCTAAAACCCATCTATTGTTATCTTAAGATTGTAACAATAAATATAAAATGCACCTAGTTTGAGTGCTGAGAATACCTCATGTATTTTCATAATACCTCACTACTAATTATTTTATTATCACTTTTCACTACTATTCAATATTGACAGTGAGGTATTCTCAAACTCTGTCCGTCTGTAAATTACATGACCGATAAAAATCAGCAAGGGCAAAACTACATGGCCCATAAAATAAATTAAGAAGCAATAATATTATATTAATTAATTTACAAGCAAAGACATCTTGCTGTATTACATAAAGACATCCATCCACGTCAAAGCAAAACACCCCACAACAAAATAGACGCCAACAATAGGAAATTGAATCTACAATGAGCAATTAATATAAAACAATCATCAATATTAAACAAAAATAACTTATTCTATTGTTACATAAAAAGCCAGCTACATGAAGTACCTTATCACCAAACAAACACAAACAACGAAAAATAAAACATAAGATTTAAGGCTAGAAAAGATGGCATTTACAATATATATGGCCCAAATCACAGATCACTTGCTGATTGCCAAAGGATCCTATCACATCATGATGGTGACAGACTGCTGAAGATACGCTTCAAACTAGGGCATACCAGACGTAATCTCCCCATGCTCATCGAGCATACCTGTCAGTCAAAATACAATACCCCCAAAAGGATAAAGAGTGAAAATAGTAATTCAGGTTGTAAATACGAATCCCGTTCTTAAGAGGAATTATTATTGATCTGATGTTTATACTGCACGAAACTAAAGATTGGTAGAGGCTGTTCTCACCTTCTGACAAAAGCGGACATCCAGGGTCTCCAGCATGCTACACTTTGATATGGCAGCTTCAACGGCTACTTCATCAATGTTGCAAGACTAACAAAGCCCCAATTTCAAAAGTCAAGGAACGGTATTAGATTCAAACACAAACCAACTTTAAAACAATATACACCTTTTTCAACATGGAAAGGAGGAAAAAGAAAACAAGCCTGCATTGTCACCAAACATCATCTTTGGTGCCAAAGTTTCAACGAAGAAAAATGATACACAGTTGCAAACTAAGGGTACAAAACCAATCTGGAACTGGAAGAGTCCGAGAAGAATTTTACATATTAAAGTCTACAGAACATACAGCCTTGGCTGTCTGAGTTAGAGGGAATTCCTCAGAGTTAACACTGTTATCCAACTACCCAATCCAAATGTCTCTAACACTGGTTATTAAAGAAAATGAATAAAAAAAAATACAAGTTTCATATCTTCAAGTGATATGAACCAAGACAATGATTAAGGACCTCAAACATGGAATGGAAAATACATACCTGAAGAAAAAGACTAGTCAATCTCGGACACTCTAGCTTCAATATTTCCAAAGAGCAACAATTACTGATGGGTATGACGAATAAAAGTCAGCATGGATAAAAACATCATAAAGTATCACAAATTGGTTTCATTTCCATATTTCTTTTCAATAAAAGAAAGGTACCTCAAATTAAGAAAGCACAAATTGAAACAGGCAAGATCAACTTCCTTCAAATTTGCTGATAGAGAAAGATTGAGCGATGACAAATGGAAGCAACGTGCTGCTGGAGGAATGAAAACTTTCCTAATATTCGAACAACCTACACAGTTTAGGTTCTGTAGTAGACGGTTGGCCTGCTCAATTAGCTCGTGGATATTGTCAGACGAAAATGTGGAAAATGAGGTATATATGCTAGGCAGCTCAGAAATCTGACCACCACCATAACCCCAATTTAGGTCATGCATATTAACACAGCCATTCAAGCTCACATGTGTGAGGTGCGTGCAGCAAGCAAGAAGCTCTTCTATAGCAGACTGACAGAGGGTCCCATAAGACAAGTCCAATTCCTGGAGAGCTGGTAGAGCACCTTCCTTGTAAAGGGGCTCAAGAGATGAGTCAGCAAGATACTTGCATGCTTGTAACTTTAAAACCTAGGAGAAGCATAGAGAAAAGGTGTCAGGCCTTTGGGTGCCATTCAATATTTTTCTGGTCATAACTGCCGGTAACAAAGATATGATATCCAACAAACCATTTTTTTCTTGGTAGAAAACCCATCTGTTAAATTTCATTCGTTTTTTTCTTTTTTTGATCAAAACTTTGACTATAAACCCAAAATATCACTTCATATGTAATTTTCTATGGAATCTTACACAAACTTAATGGTCCCCATAAACAATAATATGAACGTGTACAATTGGCGTACCAATTTGAACTATTTCCTTTTTAAGTGATTTATATCATCCTAAAAAGTTTACCAATATTTAATCATAAAGAACATTCATGCTATGTTCTGTACAGTGATTCTCATAAATGAGGACCATCAAAAGGTTAGCCTCGACATAAAAACCCAATAATCTAGAAAAATTAATAAGATTCTCTCATTAATTTAACAAGAGCATGCATTTCAATCCAACAATTGGAGATTTTAGCAGTTATAATTGAGAACTTAGATTAATGGTTACTCCGGTTGACAAATAATTGGAGTTTCTTGTTAGTTTTTCCTAAACTTTCATCTCTGAAGTGGAGGAATATCCCCATGTCAAAAGTAGACTACCGATATATCTGTTTAGAGAAATTACCTTTAGTTGCAAACAAGAGTCAAAAACAGGCTGCAAATTCAGTAAAAAAGTGTATGATAAATCAAGCACAGTCAAATGTGGAAGGCAGCGTAGGGAATAAAGTCCATCAGAACCAATTGATGGGCATGACATCAATATCAATGACTCAATCAGCGGGCATGAAGCAGACGTTGCAGACAAGCAGTCGTCCTTGAGTTGGCTGCAAGTGAAAAAGAAAAAGGAGTCAGTTTGAGCAGTAACAAAGGACAACCAAAGACTATAAAGCCAACTAACCTACAGAAGGAAGCATCCAGAGACGTCAAAAGTGGACAGTTAATAGATGCATCAGATAGCACACCACATCCTTTCAATTCAAGCAACACCATATGCGGTGCTTCAATACTGAGAACATTCAGTTTAGGACATATTCCCAGATTCAAGGACTGTAGGCCAACCTAATAAGAAAACAATTAAAGTTCAGCAATATTTAATACAAAAAGTATGCAAATAAGTATGCAAATAAGTATGCGCATAAACTATATAAAAATATGAAACATGAGAGTGGCACTAAATAGCATAAAAATTTTCTGCAAGGCTTAAACAACTGGTAAAATATACTTAATGCAAAATTTATCACCTCAGCGCTTACTATTTAATACTCAATGAAACATTATGTCAAGAGCAGTGTATGATACAGTAAAAGTGCATTTACGCAATCATTCTCACTTACAGGACAAAACGATGCTCTTTCAAGATGATCACAACCATCTAAGCAAACTTGCTCCAGATAGGGGCATGTGAGTTCAAGAGCAGTGATAGCCCGGCAACCAACAAGGGAAAGACTAAATAAAGAAGCACTGCAGAATCGCACCGCTGTCAAGCTCTGAACAAAGTAGAATTATCATATTAAATCAAGGGGGAAAGCAAATAAAGCTATGACTCGGTAGATGTAAAGTCAATACGATAGTAAACCACAATAGCACTGCACAACACCACAATTTTATTCACAACGACATTGGGAAGTAACAAGTTTGGAATTGAATCACAAATAAGATGAGGAAAAAAAAAAAGTGTTCCACCAAGCCAAACCATTCCACCAGGCTCCTTTACACTCCTCAATCCTCAAACCCTTGCTAATGTAGTGAGCCCCCTTCTAATATGGATTTGGAATACATGGCATATCTAAACAAAGTATCAATTAAATTTTCTCATTATCTATGTACGTTAAAGCAAGTAGGTCCCTGGATTTATCCTTTGCCTAAACATTGCAAACAAATGGAGGTGCTTTAAAACAAAGTATTCAAAGCAACAAGTTTAAGGTTTGGAGTTAACAAACATTACTTTGTGAGGAAACTTAATATCATACAGATAATCATTAAAGAAGACCAAACAATGATAAAGAGAACACCAAGTATGAGAACCAAACACCACTTCAATTAGGCATATTTTCAAATGCCGGGCACAAGTAAATTTAGCAAAATGATAAATACATGAAATGAAATGGCCCAATTCACAAACCTCACAGTTATCGAGAACCAACGACTTTAGCATAGGGCATCCACCACCATCGCTAAAAACTTCACAAATAGAATTTGTTAGAGATTCACAATCTGTGAGGTCCACTTCTTGCAAAGTTTGGCATTGCAATGTCAACGTGGTTAAGCTCTCCTGCTTCTGCAATGCTAATTTCTACATGTCCATCAAACCAATTTATTAAAATGCAGTCTCTTGCAAGTGATCAAGGACATGAGGAAGAAACAGACCAAACTGCTGACCTAAAGACATACCTGAAGTGAGTTTGAAGTGATGTTAATACGGTGAAGTGCAGGGCAATTAGACACCATTATAGTTGATAGTGTGGAGCTATGCAAATTCAAATCCGCAAATCTGCAGGAACAATATAATTATAACAAATAAAAGAATGAAACAGAAAAATTTCCAGCAGGGAAAAAGATGTGTGCGTGAGAGAGAGAGGGTGCATTTGTGTGCACTTTTCGAGGAAGATTGGGTGAAAGGGGAAAGATTAAAAGGAGCATCGGAGTTTACTTGCGACAATGTACTAATCTAATATTCTTTAAGTGTGGAAGATCCAAGGATACAGAAGTCAGTAGACTGCAATTGTCAAGTTCCAAAACCTGAAACAAATTATTAGCTCATTTTGTGACGTTGAAAGTAGCATTTACTCAAGAGGCAACACAGACAAGCAGACAACATCAACATCCAATGTAAGCAAATCTTTCAAACCTCCAACATATAACTATGAGATATTGCAGCCATCGAAGCAGAAGTGATACCCTCACAGCTGTGGAGCCTAAGAACTGTCAACATCGGCAGTCTAACAGACTGAAAAGAAGCATTGAAGCATGTCAGATAAAGATGTAACCAATAATTCCAGAAGGAAGGTTGTAACAAACTCTAGAAACTGACCTCCAGTGAGATGTTTGAGCAGTACGAAGCATTAAGAAAATGGAGATTAGGACAAGTGAGGGCTATCTCACGTAGAGTTTCGTCACTCACGCATGAATTATTTGACATGTCTAGAGACTCTAACTGAGAGCATGAAGTCACTGCTGAACGAACAGCAGCATCAGAAAGCTTGTGGCAAGAGCCTATATCGAGCTCAGTGAGAAGTGGGCAATTCAGCACAGCCTGAGCCATGTTACTGCGCTTCAAAGACATAGTTTCAAGTTGTGGGCACCTGTAAAAGGTCATATATTAGTAAAAAATGTCAACAGACTGACAGATATGATAGTTTACTTTTAACCTTAAAAACAGATTGACAGATATATAGTTTACTTTTAACCTTAAATCAGTTTACCTGACAGATACACGCATCACCCGGCACTTAGTTAGTTGAAGATGACGCAAGCCATCGTGGTTTATAAGTATTTCTTGAATACCATTACCAAGAGTAGCATCATTTACATTCAATCTCGTCAACAAATAACAATCCGCTAAAGCATGGAAAAAGGTATCCCCTAGCTGCCCTCTCCCCAATGTCAAAACCTCCAGATTTCTAACAACCATGAAAATATATTAGCCATGATCACGCAATATCATCCAGAAAAGCCAAAACAAAATCCTCTCACCTTAATGAAGAGACTGCTTTCATGACAAGCAGGTGAATAGAAGGAGCACCAGAAATATTCACTTCTATAGCATTTGGATACCTCCGACACATATCCTCGACTGCAAATAAATCCATTAAATGAGAAACTTCCTACATTCTTTCAGCAGAGATACCGCACATAAAATGCCCACCAAAACATAGATAAACACCAGTTCACAAAGTCTCATAAATCCATATTCTTTATCCTGTGCCTGCCATCCGATTTTTTGAACAAACTAAATATGTAACAGGAGTACACAACATCATATCAAAACTCACATTGTTCTATAGATATGTTCCGGTTCTCAAAATTCAAACATCTCCAGAAATCATCATGTGCACTAGCTCCTCGCCACTGCCTACACACTCTGGCTGCTTGACAAAGATTGATGTGGTCCAAGAAAGAGAAAACCTGGAAGAAAAAAACACTAAAATGATTAAAAAATCGAAGGCAAGTGATAATGAGAATTTCCAAAAAGTCTTAGGCAATGTATACCATATGGAGTAAATCATCTGTAAGATCCATCCGAACTTCAAAATCTTCTGGTTTTAGATCTCCAATCTCATCTCCTCCATCATCTTTCCCATCACTAGATTCAGAGGGATTCTCATCACCACCATCAGTCATGGTCAGTGAATGATAAAATAACTGATTCTCAGGTGGAATTGAAGATCCCTGACTAATATGGTAAACTCTCTCTGCAGATGACCTAGAGTTTCCGGCATTTGAACCCACTGAAGTTGGGAAATGATAGTCACTGCAATAAAAGGTTTTCATCATGCAAGTGTTCAACATATATAACATGCATATCCAAGTCAAAACCAGAGGTCAATTCTTGAATAACTTATGCAATACGCAAATCATGATATCAAATCCAGACGGTGTTCAAATCTCTCCAAAACAGTTTTTCCTTAAGATAGAAAAGGTTCATGCATGTTAAAGGAAATCAGTTTCCACCATGTTAACATTGGGAAAATAGTAGCACTCACACATTTGCAAGATGCATCACACATTCGCAAGACCCATTGAAGGCATGATCTATGGACCATATGCATGGGTGGACGGCGCATGAGATACATAGATGAGTGCACATCCACTTTACATAAGAACAAGACTGAAACACTTCCCGACCAAAAGGGACTACCTTCAAAGGGTTGGGCTCCAATGAAACAAAGGCACTCACTTCAACCTTCTATTAGACCGTAATTGAATAGCACAATTTAATCACAAAATCCAGAGCCCCAGAAAATATAAGAAAGAAATCCTATAAAACTATTGTAGTTGTACTCCTTTCTTCTATTTTTGCATGCCAAGTGTGATAATCGTGGATATAATGTCAAATCTTAAGGCAGAGCAAGTTTGTGTAGCATAAATATCCACTCACGTCCTCCATAGTGGATAATTATACAAAATGGACAATAAGTTTTTTTACATGTAAGATTTATTGACATACAAAACTCACAACAATTCGCAGCATGCTACATTTTTATTTTAATGCACCAAAACTTAAGCCCATATATATACTTCCGATACTCTTTAGAGAGAGCACATTGCATCCCCCATTAAAATACCAGCAACGCCTGCATCATACGCAAAAAATAAAAAAATAAAACCAAGAAAACAAAAGTAACATTCAACAATAAAGTCATACAATTACACTTAAAACGCGGCCATTAGGATATCAAGCACGATCATCGCCAAAACAAGCTGTTTTTCTAACTACAATCTCAGAATATACACTCACTGCCTTCCTAATCTTCCCGCCAACTCAAACCACAAATTGAGATGCAAAAAGAACATTAAAATTACAGTCAGAACGAAGTTCGATTCCAACGAAATGAAATTCATCGAGGGAATGAAGCAAAATACATGTAAATTCACACAGCTACACACGCATGCAAACATAGTAAGATGAGAGACTCACTGAGAATCAGAGTGAGCTTTGAAGCGCTTATGGTGATAATCATGACCACGATCCTCGACACCACCAGCCGCCGAAGCCGAGCTAGCCTCTCCCTCGAAGCCTCGCGAGATTCGAAACCACGAGAAGAGCGAACCGGCGTGCGCCGCCCCCTCCCAATGCGCAGCCCCATCACGTATTGCAACGGCATCGTCACCGTCATCGTCTTCTAACAGCCTCAGCTGCTCATCCCGCCCGCGACCATTCCCCGCGAACCCTAGTTGCTCGGGTTCCTCCTCATTCTTGACTCTGCCCTCAGGATCGTCCTTATCTCGGAAAACGTTGTCCCCCATAGCCTCCCCTTTATCTTCCTCTCCTAATTCTTCTCTGTCGTCCTCTTCTTCCCTGGTAAAGCATAGACAGAAGCACCAAATCTTCATGCACTCGGAGGTAAAGACAAGACCTTTACGAACCCTAGATCACGATCCCACACATTTCAACCCGACATTCACACCACAATTGCAGCAGAAATCGAGGAAGCGACGTCGGAGGCTCCGAAACCCTAGAAATCAAACCGTCGACTCGATTTGCAAAATCGGATTCTTTGGAAGATTAAATAAGAATTGGTCAATATGTGCAGATATTTATACAGAGAGAACACAGAGTTGTTGACAGATATTGAGGGGATCTGAAGGGATCTGATCAGATCTTGTGAGCTGCTTTGTTGTGGACTTGCGGATGTTATCCAGGAGTGAGTTCGAAACTTCGTATAGAAGTTAGAACGCAAGACTTGGGTTGGAAGGACACGACAACGTTTTGGTGCCCGTTTTACAGCGTTTCTGTTGTATAAAATGAAGTTTGAACTCAAACCAAAAAACTAATATCGTTCCCAATTGTTTATCTATATTTTTATTTATTTAAAATAACTAATTAAATCCTGTTTTTTCTATTTTAATTAACAACTTTTTCAAATTTCTTATCTAATTCATTTAAAAATAAAATATATAAAAAATAGAAAATAATAATAATAATAAAGAAAATAGATGAAAACAGGGAGAAAAATAAATAATAAAGAGAGAGGAAGAGGGAAATGTATAAAATATTTATTAGTGGATAAATAGTATTAAGTATATAAGGGTGCAAATTGGTCTGTTCGGTCCAGCGATCCATCATTTTTCCATATCGGTAGCTATCGATCCAGTCCGATCTGGTCGGTCTATTCGGTCCGGCCTAATTATTTTTTCTTTTTTTATTTTTGTTTTTTTCTTTTTTAAAATCAATTAATAAAAAAAATTATTTAAAATACTAAATTAAACAAAGTGACTTATTTTGCCTTGACTCAAGTAGGCCTATACAAAGTATCCGTGTACCTGGCCCGACCCGAATAAAAATACTCGAACAGTTTCTCTATTCGATTTTTGGAGTTTTTAACCATTTTTCCAAATCTAAACAGTTCGGGCCGGGTAATTACCCGTTAACCGAACGCACAACCAAAAACCCATCCGATTTAATCTACTCGTCCACTACGTTGAGATATAAAAGTCAAAAAACCTATTTTCCTCATTTTACTCTTCGCTTGTAGCAGCCTGCTAGAAATTCAAAGATGGAATTTCTATTGACTTTAGGAACCTCGTGAAAACTCCATAAGTTTTCACGAATCGACCAATCGCATAGGTCTTAGTCTATCAACATAGTCAGTGTTATCACTCACTATAGTGTCATAAGTGAGATTATAATTATTTGAGTAGTTATAAGTGTATAATTATTTGAGTAGTTATAAGTGTCAGAATATGTTATGGTCTGCGCCACTAGACTCAGTTGATTATTTAGGATTTTATGGTGCAATAAATCTATTTTCATATTTTCGAACGAAACGCCTGTTTGAAACTATGAAATTATTTTTAGAGGCACTTCGAGGTTGAATTTCGGCAAACGATTTTCACTGTAGGTTAATATGAATATTTAGGAATTTTTAGTACTAAGTTTATGATTCATTTTTTCAGAATGAATAGAACCTCGGTAAGCACACCAATTGCAGTGTTTCAAAATCACAGTGTGAAATGTCCAAATTAGATTAGAGAAGTTTTATTTGGACACTTGGCAAGATCTTAGCCACACTTAGTGAATAGTATTAGACACTTGACACCATGAGGAACGTTTAATAGATTTGAAGGAATCAAGGTGTGAGATCATGCCACCTAAGCAAAAATTTTATTTCATCTAACCAATCAAATTGTGTCAAACCAAAGATGATTTCCACCCTAGTAAAATCCTATATGGTTGGAGTCCAACAGAGAACCCAAAAGTATGGTTGAAATGGAAATCCTAAACGGTTTTATCCAAACCATAAAGTTGACTTCCAAAACCTAAATGAATCAGTTTCTAGCATTGTGTTTAATCATTTGATTAAAATACTTTCACATGCTATTAATCCTTCAAATTTGTGTTAGAATATCATTATCCAACCTTGTTAACCTTGAAAAATTGATTGGGCCGAGTGATATTGGATTTGGGCTTGATAGCAAACCAAACTCTTTTAAAACCCAAACATTTAGGCCCTTTAGGTTTAGGCCCATTAAGGCCTACGAATTTGTCCACATTAGCATTGCTTCTTGGCCAAATTTTGACCCCGCTTGCCTGGCCAGATCTTTATAAAAGAAGGGCCTAGAAGATTCTTGAAGTACAAAGCTAAAGGGTTACCTCACTCTTTCACTTTTACACTTCACCTTGAGAAAAGATCTTGGGCTAATTTTTGTTTATTGTAATCGGAAGAAAAGGCCAACACTCAAGTTTTCTTTTAGTCCTATCACTTTCCATAACTTGTGTAAGAAGCACTCCACTCCACTTCCCATGAAAAGCAGCCCTCATTTACACTTTTCCTTGATAGAACACAAAAGACACTCTCGGGCAGTTTTTCTTATCTCTTTTGCACGCCTGATTCAAAGCTTTTGTAAGTGTTTTCTCACAAAGGTTCCTTCATCAAAGTTATTTATTTTTTAGTCTAGTTTATGTGGATACCTTATTTGTTTCATTTGGAGATTATTTGATTAGTAAAATATTGTTTAAGCCCCAGAAGGGTCATTTTGGGCGATAAACTAGAGAATGTGTAATATTTTGGAGATTTTGACCAAGCTAATGAATAGCTCTTGGTCCGAATCTTTTATGGAGTACTGTTAACATGTGTATATGATTATTGGTTGAGGAGTTGTTGCATGATTAAAAGTTTTGGTGAAATATTTTCGTAGATCTAGAAAATTAGAAACTGGAAGAGGAAAAATAGTTTCTGCTTTGAGAAAGTTTAAATATTTTATGGTTTAATTCTAATCCAATGGCTTTGATATTTTTATTGGAGGCTCCTAAGCCTCTTATATACATGTTAGAATGTTATTTTGAGGATATTTGATGTTAGTTTCGAAGATATGAAATTTTATGTAAGGAGATATTCGGTTGGCCAAAGTGATGATGTTCTTAGCTAAATTTATGTTTTGGTTGATGTTTAACCATGTGATCTTGAGTTTGAAGCTTGGATCCATTTTAGGACACCTTTTTAAACCATGTGATGTTTTGATTTGAAAATCACATATTTATAAGTCATGGATTAAGAGATTGATCAAACAGGTTGGAAACAAAAATTTGTTTTGAACTTGAAAGAAAAACCAAGAAAAAAAAGTACAAGTATGATTTTAGTATTTTGATAACTTTTGTTCATGATTCAAAACATGATTATTCTTAGGAGTATGTTATGAGTATATTAGAAGAAAAATTTTGGTTTAATCATGAGTTTTGAAATTTGAAAGAATTACAACAAAAATAAAAGGAAATAGCCTATGTAAATTTCGGCCCCTATAGAATTTTAATAGTTGTGTTTAGTTCTAAATTTTTCTGAATAGATATTTGAGTTTCAGACAAATTTACATTAGGTATGTAGATGTTTGTTGGAGTTAGGATGCAAAATCTTTAAGTTAGGGGTAAAATGATCATTTTCCCACATGTAGAGTGTAAATTGGTAATTTTACTCTAAGTTGATATTTTTTCATATTCCTAATTGTTAGTGATTAAGTTCTAACTTTTAGAAATCACCACTTTCAGTTTCTCGTGATCGCACTTGAGTTTTGTATAGAAGCGCGAAGACCGAGGTAAGTTAGCTTTTAACTTACTATCAGTTTAATGTGTATGAGTGAAAAGTAAGGAAAATAAAGTGCATGTATGCATGTTATCATATGTGCCATGCCAAGTCATTACATATTTATCTGTTACACAAAATTTATTCTGTCACAAATTATTCATCTATTACACAAGATATTTTATCACGTATTGCTATACATTGTTATACATTGCAAGTATGTCATGTTAAGTTAAGTATGACATCTGTTACAAGTATATCATGTCATGTAGTATTCACTGTTGCAAGTATGTCATGTTAAGTATGTTGTCTGTTACATGTTATACCATGTTACGAAATATTTCTATCTCATGTAAGTCATATCTTTTGAGTTACGTTCAAGTCAGTTATGTCTAGGATACTCACGATGTAATCACTATGATTGTCTGAGCATCCCCATTTGAATTTACTTCTGGCGAAATCATTTTGATTGTCAGAATTCAGTTCAAGTTCAGTTATGTAGATACTCCTGGTGTAATCATTCTGATTGTTAGGGTATCTCATTTAAAATACTCATGATGAAATCATTCTGATTGTCTGAGTATCTCTAACAGAATATATTGGGCGGAATCATTCTGATTGTTCACCACTCCTGACGAAACGACTGGCAGAATCATTTTATTTTTCAGAATTCAAGTACAAGTTCATGTTAAGTAAAGAAGTCAGTTCAAGTTCTTGTATAGTTAAGATTCAGTTCAAGTTCAAGTTCATGTCAAGTTAAATTTCAGAATTCAAGTTCAAGTTCATGTTAAGTCAAGTCTCAAATCAAATTCATGTCAAGTCAAGTCTCAATTTAAGTCCAGTTCAGTTTAAGTAAGTCAAGTTCAATTCAACCTTCAGCTTAAATTATGTCAGTTTTGTTATATGTCAAGTTATGCTATGATTACTTATGATTTGATTATGCATTGATGCTTTTACTGCCATACATGCATCATTAACCTGAGTGAAGTTTTTTTTGTTAACTTGCTGAGATTTGTAATCAAATCTTACTGTGATAGTCATAACTACCATTCCCCCCGAATGGTAGATCTTGTTACAGGATTTAAAGGAGAATCGTGAATCAACCAACTGGAAACGGTCGACTAAGCGATGGTGCGACGTAGATGATAGTACAGTAGTTACCTCAGATTACTACTTGTATTTGTGGAGTTCAATCTCCAGCACTCTTTTGATCAAAACCATTTTGGACTAGTGTTGTGTTCTCAGTTGTTTAGTATGTCATTATGTATGAAGTATATTTTAAGTATTTGAGATATTTCAGTTTGGTGCATAGTATTGCTAAAGAAAAAAAATTATCCGCTGCGAATATTGCATAATATTAGATGCATGTTAGGGACATTGCATGTTATATGTCATGAATGGGGGCAGGTAACCTTGTGTTGTATGTCTCGACGCTTCAAATGTCCGTCCGATTCCAAGCGAAATTTGGGGGCGTCACAGGGTGGTATCAGAGCAATACGTCTCTGGGTTTAAATCCACATGTCATTAGGAAATGCACCAAATATTAGGCTTGAAATTTAGTCTTCATTAGGCTTGAATTTCTTGAAGTATGAGAGATAGTACGTGGTTGTAATACGTGTACTCGTGTGTTTCAGGAAGTGACACATGACTCGCGGTAGGATACCTCGAAACCCTAAGGGAGCCATAAATCAGGAGAATTAGAATTCCCCGATGGATGGGGGATTAGCTGAAGTTGTACGTCTGCTAACTGACGTGCTTAGACAACAACAACAACAACAAGCACACGTACCTAGACCCTAAGTCAAGGGTTGTCCGTATGAGAAGTTCTTGATCCACTGTTACCCGAATTTTTCTGGTAATGAAGGGCCTCTAAGAGCCGAGAAATGGATTATGGATCTCGAAATGACTTACGAGATCTGTGGATGTACTGAGGACCAAAAGGTTCTATACGCTGGATACCTATTCCAAGGAGAAGCTGGAATATGGTGGGATACCCGAAGGCGCTTCTGATACAGGAACTAGGAACCCTTGTTGCTTTGACATGGGAGAGGTTCAAGGAAGAATTTGACAACAGATTCTTCCCAGATTCTGTCAAGCAACTGAAGGCGTAGGAGTTCGCGTCTTTAATTCAAGGCAGTTCAACCGTAGAGCAATACGTCGCGAAGTTTATGGCATTAGGAAGGTTTGCACTACACTTGATTTCTACTCAAAGGATGCAGGTGCAGAAGTTTCAAGTAGGACTTCAGCCAAGGATCCGTAGCCAAGTAGCTTGCCTAAGAATAGAGAATTACCAAGAGTTGGTAAACGTGGCTGCGATAGCAGAGGTTGAGCAGAGAGCTCTAGCGATCCAGATCAATACTGAACGAAAGAGAAATTCATTGTATGCTACTGAAGAAAATCTGGAAATGAAGAAGATGTCTACTAGACCAGATAAGGGAAAAGGTATCGAGACTGGAAACTCAATGCCGACCACATACCCAATATGTGGGATGTGCGGAAAGAACCATGGAGGCAAGTGCAAACTTACCTTAGGACTCTGTTTTAGATGTGGTCAACCTGACCACTTGATCAGACATTGTCCCAAAAAAGGTCGGAGAAATGGAACTGTTCCCAACGGAGATTCCAAACCAAAGCCACGACCTCCAGTACTAGCTCAAGTATATGCAGTCACTTCTAGATACGCAAATGCTGACGCCACAGGAACTGAAGGAGCTGGCGCCATCACTGGTATTTTTCTAAGACCTCTGTATTGTTAAGCTTATTTAAGGTTGATTAGATTACAATTGATGGTACTATTACATTATTGATACTTTGGGTAAAGTTAAATCATTGAGGTTTATAACTTATACGCAGTCTAATTCAAGCGAGGCCCTATTTTTAGTGATTGTGGTATTGCATGAGAGTTCAATTCGTACTCTGAATTGTTACTAGGTGGTAAGAGTAACATTTCTCATTAAGAGTATTTCTATTCATACCAGTGTAGATATGGAATACCTTTTAGAAGTACAAGGAAGGATATTCAAGGTTGATGAATTAATATCCCACGTGTTTGGAGTTTGTTTTGATTCTAAGGTTGTAATGAAATTTGTGTTCGGAAGAGTTAAAGTGTGTGGGAGAAGCTTTGGCCTTAGTAGGATTCACTTATGATAATAGTTTTACCCAGTCACGAATAAATGGTTTCTGGCGAAGCACCGTGTTTGTAGAAACATAGATCGCCCTTATATTATAGACAATTATATCGGGAGTAAAATCTTGGTATTGAGGATTTACGTGAACAATAGGAACAAATTCTTTGGATTAGAGTCAGAATAAGAGGCAACTCATGTTGGATAAAAGAGCTATGTCAATCACAAGAGAGAGTTTTGAGATTAGATTAATACCTAAACAATTATCGAGATACCAAGGAGGAGGAACATTTCGTTTTGATTATGAAGAAGTAAGCTAGTCCAAGACTGATGGAATTCCTTGAGGAAATAGAGAAAGTGATTTCAATTATGTAAGGATTAAGATTTTCCAACTGAATTACAAGGACAATTGAAGTATATCGCTTATATTTTCTGGAAAAAAAAAAGGTTTTGGAAGATTATCCACTTGAAGTTTTAGATTCAAAGAATATATCAGTATGACTCAACCTACTTTGCGGAATGACTCCATTACCAATTGTTGATTAGACTGAGATACTTAAGGAATGACAAAATTTCCGTGGTAGATATATATGTGGTGAATAACTCTTTGAGTAGTAAGGAGAGTAGTGATTTCACTTAAGCAAGAATTCAGTATCCTAGAAGGTCAGCCTAGAAGTCATTAAGTTTAGGCAGCAAACTTTGGGAGTGTTATACCCTTCTTTTATATGGTGGTAGTTATTTTGTGTAACCATGTTATGATTATAGATAATAATAGTGTGAACTACGAGAGGAAGGCATTACTTCATGAAGAACGTTACCTGCCTCTACACTCATTTACGTGGGTAGACCGGGATAACTTCAAGGCAAGGATGGCACAGGACCAAGCAGAGTCCAGCAGAGCAGCAAAGAAACGTGTTGAAGCGTCAGGCTCATCCATGTCATCAAGTTTCCTGGACATTTGCTGGTTGAGGGTCATGAGCCAGAGAGCAAACATGAAGAGGTCATACAGCATTCCGACCTAGGTTACCACGGCAACGTGGTGTATGATTCAAAGGACGACACGTTTAGTGATGGATAGTAGGTTTGGGGAGCATCATCTTCTCCTTATCTTATTGATGGTTATTTGCATCGATTTCGGGGACGAAATCATTTTTTTAGGAGGGGAGATTGTAACAGCCCACTAGAAATTCAAATGTGTAATTTCTATTGGCTTTAGGAACCTCGTGAAAACTCCATAAATTTTTACGAATCGACCAATCGCATAGATTTTAGTCTGTCAACATAGTCAGTGTTATCACTCACTGTAGTGTCATAAGTGAGATTCTAATTATTTGAGTAGTTATAAGCGTCAGAATGTGTTATGGTCTGCGTCATTAAACTCAGTTGATTATTTATAATTTTATGGCGCAATAAGTCTATTTTCATATTTTCGGACGAAACGCCTGTTTGAAACTATGAAATTACTTTTAGGGGCACTTCGAGGTTGAATTTTGGTAAACGATTTTCACTGTAGGTTAATATGAATATTTAAAAATTTTTAGTACTAAGTTTATGATTCATTTTTCTAGAGTGAATAGTAACCTTGGTAAGCACACCAATTGCAGTGTTTCAAAATCACAGTGTGGAATGTCCAAATTAGATTAGAGAAGTTTTATTTGGACACTTGACAAGATCTTAGCCACATTTGGTGAATAGTATTAGACACTTGGTATAATGAGGAACGTTTGATGGATTTGAAGGAATCAAGGCGTGAGATCATGTCATCTAAGCAAAAACTTTATTCCATCTGACCAATCAAATTGTGCCAAACCAAAGATGATTTCCACCCTAGTGAAATCCTCTATGATTGGAGTCCAACGGAGAACCCAAAAGCATGGTTGAAATCGAAATCCTAAACGGTTTTATCCAAACAATAAAATTGACTTCCAAAACCTAAATAAATCAGTTTCTATCATTGTGTTTAATTGCTTGATTAAAATACTTCCACATGCTATTAATCCTTCAAATTTTTGTTAGAACATCATTATCCAACCTTGTTAACCTTGAAAAATTGATTGGGCCGAGTGATATTGGATTTGAACTTGATAACAACCCAAACTCTCTTAAAACCCAAAAAATTAGGCCCTTCAGTTTAGGCCCATTAAGACCTACGAATTTGACCATATTACCATTATTTATTGGCTAAGTTTTGCACCCCCACTTGGCTAGCCAGATCTTTACAAAAGAAGGGCCAAGAAGGTTCTTGAAGTACAAAGCTAAAGGGCCACCTCACTCTTTCACTTTTACACTCCACCTTGATAAAAGATCTTGGGCTGATTTTTGTTTATTGTAGTGGGAAGAAAAGGCCAACACTCAAGCTTTCTTTCAGTCCTATCACTTTCCATAACTTGTGTAAGAAGCTCTCGAGTCCACTTCCCACGAAAAACCGCCCTCCTTTACACTTTTCCTTGATACAACACAAAAGACACTCTCGGGCAGTTTTTCTTATCTCTTTTGCACGCCTGATTTGAAACTTTTGTATGTGTTTTCTCGCAAAGCTTCTCCATGAAAGTTGTTCTTTTTTTAGTCTAGTTTACGTGGATACCTTATTTGCTCCATTTAGAGATGATTTGATTGGTACGAAGTTGTTTAAGCCCCAGAAAGGTCATTCTAGGCGATAAACTGGAGAGTGTGTAATATTTTGGAGTTTTTTACCAAGCTAATGAATAGCTCTTGGTCCGAATCTTTTATGGAGTACTGTTAACATGTGTATATGATTATTGGTTGAGGATTTGTTGCATGATTAAAAGTTTTAGTGAAAGCTTTTCTTAGATCTAGAAACTGGAAGAAGCAAAATAGATTATGTTCTGAGAAAATTTAAATCTTTTATGGTTTAATGCTAATCCAATGGCTTTGATATTTTTATTGGAGGCTCCTAAGCCTCTTATATACATGTTAGAATGTTAGTTTGGAAATATTTGGTGTTAGTTTCAAATATATGAAATTTTATACAAGGAGATATTCGGTTAGACCAAAGTTATGGTTTTAGTGATTTTGATGACTTTTGTTCATGATTCAAAACATTATTATTCTTAGGAATATGTTATGAGTATATTAGAAGAAATATTTTGGTTTAATCATGTGTTTTGAAATTTGAAAGAATTACAACAAAAATCAAAGGAAATGGCCTATGTAAATTTTGGCCCCGATAGAATTTTAATGGTTGTGTTTAATTCTAAAATTTTCTGAATAGATATTTGAGTTTCAGACAAAATTTACATGAGATATGTAAATTTTGGTGATTTTTGGAGTTAGGATGCAAAATCCTTAAGTTAGGGGTAAAATGGTAATTTTTCCACATGTAGAGGGTAAAATGGTAATTTTACTCTAAGTTGATATTTTTCCATATTCCTAATTGTTAGTGATTAAGTTCTAATTTTTAGAAATCATTACTTTCAGTTTCTCGTGATCGCACTTGAGTTTTATCTTAAGGGGTGTAATCGGTCCGGTTTAATTCGGTTTTGGACAAAATTTAGGACTGAACCGGTATGTACTGATTTTACATTTTCAAAAATCGATTTCGCACCGGTTACCCCCATAAACTTGTACTTTCGGTTTTAACGATTCCAGTCCGGTTTTTCGATTTTAATATACTATATTATATATTATATAATATATATAATAGTATATTATAGTATATAATACTATAGTGATAATATATTGTAGTATATTATAATATATAGTGATATAGTATTAGTATAAGCATTAATACGCACTATATAGTATTAGTATAACTATTAGTACAATAGACAATAGTGATATAAGATTTTAAAATTTAATATTATATTAATTAGTAATTTATCATATAATACAAAACTATTTTATATATAATTATATATTATATACATTATGAAAATTTATAATATATATATATATGAACCGGTCCGGTTTGGTCCGATCCAGTTTTAGAAAAAAAAAATCGGAACCGAACTGATTTTGACTTATTTTAAGAAAAATAAAACCGATACCAGACCAAATCAAACCCATCGGTTCGGTTCGGTTTGGTCCGGTTCACCGGTCCACTAGGATAATTGTTCATCCTAGCCTTTGTAGTCGTGTAAAAAATTATTTTCATGTTATGCTTGAAAAATGTATTTCATGACATGTGCATATATAGCAAGTTATCTTGTGAAAATGACATTTATATGCAATATGCTAAAAATGGTGAAACTCTCACATGTTATGTAAGTATGCACTCAATGTATCATATAACATGATATTTTATGCTCAAAATGATAATTGAAGTATGAATGAAACATTTATCAATAATTCATAAATAATCTATCAAGGTGTAAGTTATAGGCCAACTTATAAATTTCCTGAGAAATTTGAAAATAACACCTTAGCTACATAAATCAAGTGCCTAATAAGATAGGATTAATACTTCTATGGATAAGGTTCACAAACAAAGGCTTCAAAAATTGGGTATTTATAAAAATACCCCTAGATTTTCAAAAATTGCTATTTAGGCCGTAAATTTTCACTAATTGCAAACATATTCCAAATTTAACCAAATTTCACAGATTTCATATTTTTGGCATTCTAAGACCTTATATGCCCTTGGATTTTAAAAATCAAAGTGGAATTTTCCCAAACAGTCCTAACCCATGGCATGTACTCTAATTGATGCCTAAGTGAGTTATTGATCCCTATGAATGCATGCATATGAGATTTTCTTTGATTAAAAATGATCACTAACATCTTTAATGACATAATTAAGACTAATTCTTAGATAATCAAGTTCATCTCAACACTTAATCATGGCTAAGAAATCCTTAATCACCAATATGTTCAAAACCGATACATGCTTGATGATCAAAACAAGATAGATTCAAAACCTACCATGGCATGCTTCTAACCACAATTTAAACCTTCCATAATTATGTTAAGACAATGATAAATCATATCAAATCATGCTTAAGACATGCCATAGCTAAATTCTCACTTAAAATCATTTACATCATTCAAACCATCTCTTAATTGACCCGATTTTGAACTAAGCATGATAACATTATCAAAACTCAACCAAATTTCGTACCAACACTTGAAAAAAAAGCTTGACATGCTAACTAAGATCAAAACCAAGAAAACTTACAAATTTTGTGGCCTTCCAAGCACTCAAGACAACCTTACACAAGAACACTCAAGAACTCACTCGGTTTCACTCTTTTGATCTCTAAGAGGGAGAAGTGCTTTCAAGGCTCAAGAGGAAGCTTGGAGCTGAGGTATGGAGGAAGTGAGGAGGTAAGGGAGGTATTTATAGGGTTCAAGAGGGGTGGAGACATTGGCCTTGGTGCAAGGTGATTAGGTGAAGTGGGAGGTGCACAAGTCTGGAAAATTTCCAGATTGCTTCCATGGGCTTATGTCACCTTGTGCAGGGGGAATAGTGGCCTGAAACCAACATGATTCTCTATTCATTGTAGCTAAATTGGTCCAATAGAGGTGTCCAGGTAGTGGGGTATCATTCAGGTGGCAGAAAATCACTTAAACCACCCTTGCAAATTGGCGGATTCAGGTGGTTTTATTTGGCAGATTTTGGACTTCGATTTTGGATGGTTTTGGGTGAGAAAAACTGAGTCAATTTCTTCATGATAGTCATGGGTCCTCTTGGGGATTGGGTGGTGAAGGAGGTGGCGTAGGGTGGTGGCTCAACCATGACAGATGATTAGTTAAATTCCAACCCAATCGGTTCCTACATAAACTAGACCAAGGTACTCGGTTTGGTCATTTGAGTTGGTTTGTGTAACCAATTTCATCCAAGGCTCAAACTGGGTTTGAAGGGGTCTCTTTAGGTGTTTAAGGACCATATTACCCTTGGGGACAAACCACAAAAATGTTGGGCCTAAGGGCAAAACAATCCAAGCATATAAAGGACAATACACAAAGCCGATTAATGCAAGATTTAGGTTTGATATGTCATTTTCCTTAATGACATGTGGGGGAGGTTTAGCTAGGGTATTAGCAAGGTATAATTATGATGTAATGAAGTAATAATTCAAGAAAATACAAATTAAAAGGTTTAAGAAAAAAATTAAACAAAATTAAGTTTCAAAGCATGACTTAAAGTTCACTAACCTCAAGTATGATGGTTAATGGTTTTAGCCAATTTTCAAAATTTAATTTGGGTACTTCGGGTATGATTTGGGCTTAAGGAAACTAATGGTATGGTGCATTGGACTTTTGGTCTTGAATGGTGAAATAAACTCAAACATGGTTTTGGGCCTTGAGGGCTTTGAAAGGGCCAAGTGTGTGGGTTCATAGCTTATGGGCTCTTGGGCTTGAATGAGAGGGCCTCATTTCCAGATTTGTAGGGTTAAAAGGAAACCTCAAGATCCACTAGAATGGGCTTGAAAAGGTTTGACTTGGCCTAATTGGGCCAGGGACCATTATACACCAAGTTTGGCCCAAAGGCCTTATGCCTTCCTTAAGCTTGGGCCAAAGCTAGCTACCAAGTCTTGAATTCCCTATGGGCTTGGTTTCAAGACTTCGTGGGCTAGGCCCATAAATGTTCTAAGGTCCTAAAAGTCTCACCAAATTCACTAATTGACTTGCTTCTCTAATCCTTAGCTTAATGGTAATAAATGTCAAGATTAAGGCTAACCTCACTATCAACCTTAATGTAAGTAATAATCCAAAATTAAAAGCCTAATCTAGAGCGTTTAAGGATTAATCCTAATAGTTAATTAAGCGGGGTGTCTAGTTATCTATTCTCGCTTCTTCTTCTCTCGTCTTCCTCTCTTTTCTCTTCTCCACTAGTTTCTCTTCTCACTAGCTCCATCTTTTCTCTTATTTCATCCTCCCATTTCTCTCGAAGTTGAAAGATCAACCCAGCACTCTTGAAGCCAAAAGATCAACCCAAGGCCCTCGGAGGTTCTTCAAGATCTCAAAGTTTCTCGACCTATGGCTGTGGCAATGGTTTTTGAAAGCTAAGGTGTGGGTTTTGAAGTTTCTTGACCTCTGGTTGTAGATTTTAGTTCTGTTTTTTATTCTTAGGCTTTTTTCGGCGATGATGGATTTGAAAGCCGAGCTTCCACTGGGCTTCCTGTTATGCAAAATCTCTAGTGGGCATGCATCCTCTTAGGCCGTGTCAAACCCGCATCTATCTATGCATGCCCACCGCTTTCTAGTGCTTTACAAATAGTAGACTCATATCCCTATAAATCCAGTTTTGTCCTCCACAAACTTTCACATAGATTTTTTTTTTTCTAAATCTAAAAGATCCTCTACTCTGCTATAAAGCATGTAGAGACTAAGCCACCATAAGCATACTCATCCGTACTGTCTTGCTTGAAGTGGAATCTTTGGTGGACTTTGATTTTCTAATGGTTTTATTTGAAGAAGAAGCTGAAGAAGGAGAAAGCTTCCAGCTCTTCTTCTCTTTATCCTCATCAATCTCTATCTGTTCCTGCTTGCACTCTTTGCTATAGAACGGTGTTCTCCCTCTACACGAATACCCATCAGAATTTGTTCTAAATAATCACATAGTTCAAAGAAACTGTTAATTGGAAATTCTGAATTTTTAAAAAAAATTGGGTTGAAAAAAACCAATCTTTCTGGAAATGAGTACAGATCAAGTAATCAGTTTCAAGTCGGAATGCCACAAATCGGAACTCAGGTTGAAAATGTCACTTCTCGGGTCGAGTCAAGTGAACAGTCCTAACATCGAGCTACGTTTAGAGCATTCCCAATAAGTTATACATTTTATATCTATACTAGGTCGGATTAATGTTCAAAGCACGTTTGTCTAGTATGGTAAAACATCGATATTTATAAAACATTAGTTTAGAATATAACATAATCCAACAAATATTTATAACATCGATAGTTTTAGTAAATTTGCATCATAGTAAATCCAACAAAAACATCAGTTCAAAATATGAGTCATTTGATATTTTTACTATGATGCATCATTTTGTGTCATCTTGTACTGCATCAATACAGACGACGTTGAAATTCTTGTGTTGTTGTTGGTTGATTCGATTGAGGTCTACTAAAAGTTCAATAATCCATTTTTTCTGCGAAACTTCTGCTACAAGATTTTTTATATATGGCAGATGCTCATGCAAAGGAAATTTTTAATAGGCTTCCATGATTAATAAAAATTTAAAGAACAGATATGCTGGGAATTGATGTCTTGTAAATTAACACAAATCTTTGAATGCAATGTTCTTAATTAAATTACTATGCATGTTATAAATAAAAATAAAATTGGCATAACAGACAAGTATATAAAAATCAATTTAAATAATTTTTGTTATAATTTACTTTTAATAGTTTTTTTAATATAAAGCTCAATGTGCTCATAGATAATGTAGTAAACATGTCAAAAATTCTAAGATGGATTTTTTTACTCACAACGATAAAGGCAATGGAAAACAAGAAAACATATATCACCAATATGATTCATAAGTTCAACTGCCGAACAACCGAATGCTTGCTCTACAACTTCACCAAACATAACAACATATAGTCTTCCTCTACTATCGTCGAGTTCAACATATGCTCGACAACTATAAATTTGATGGAAATGTCATTTTAAATTAGAATCAACAAAAGCTATACATTAAATCTATCACATAAATTATCAAACAAAACAAAAAATTTGAAAGATACATATCGTGGTTGGGAAATGCTTTGGTGTTTGTAATGGTAACAAAGGAAGCTATCATTGTAATCATACCCATTTCCTTTATTACAGCTAATACATGACATGTAAAAAAATATCTAGCGCAAGTTAACCACAGTTATCTTCGCCTTTGTTCAAAATCTTGCTTTCTACATTAGATTAGAAATAATTTTTTAGGTGAATTGATTGTATAAATATTTAAATTTTTACAAAGAATATGATTTTACCTCCATGGGTTGTAAACTTTTAATGAACTCAGCGACATCACAATTCTTGATTATTTCCCAAATACGAATAGAAGATAGAGATGTAGACGGGTATGTCAAGCATTTTGCAATAATAATCTCAAGTAATAAATCATTAATCACCGCCCTTAAAATTCACAAAAACAAATGCAACATAGGAAATAAAAATATGGAGATTTCAATATTCAAGTAGTATAAAACAAATAATGACTCATTTGTGATAATCACCACTCTTGCAATGAAGTTGCCTCGGGAAGAACATGATTGATCATAAATTTACTTTTCGGACGCGATGAAAGAGAGAATCCTTTATTGGAAATAGAGATCATAATTAATGCAAGCATATACAATATAAAAGAAAATATAAGATTGTTAATTATTAAAAATACCATTATAAGAATCAACTCTTATTCCTGTTCCAAGTATAACTGGCTTTGTCCCAATTATTTCCGAGATTTTTTTGTATTCATCTTGCACAAATTGACCCCACATAGTTAAACATATGGGGTTTAAGTTACAAAATTGGAATAAAAAAAGAATTAACATAATATGTAAGAAATAAAAAATGAAACATAATTCTAAAAGAGTGACCTACCCAAAAAATATTTTTACCTTTGATCAATGACATAGATTTCCTGAATAGTTGTCGGTCCATGCGCTGAAATTATCTCTCTATATGGTTTGATGTAGATTGCAACAGCCAAAACATCTGAGAAATAGGATTTAAAATTTTAATATATTGGTAATCAAAGATTCTAAAGCGTCTAATTCGTTGAACGGAATGAGTTGGTACTTTGGTGGCTCCAATTGTTCTTCATCCTTTGGAACTTCCTCAATTATCGTTCTAGAACTTAGGATCCATTGATATTCATGTGTTTCAATTCTATACTTTGGATCCAGTGGCTTCACATATGCATTACTGATATAATATGACCGGAAAATATATAAAGTATCATCTCGTCAGTCAATATATTTATCAAATATTGTCGCTTGCACTCGATTTCCCTATACAGTATAAGAAATTGAACAAACAATTTACAAAAAAAAAAAAAAATTGTAATGAATAATTTAGCATAATAATTTTGTTTAATTTTAAATTGTTTTTGGGTTTTAAAAAATAATATTTTTTTAAATGTGTTACAAGAAGAGAATTAAATGAACGGAACATCATCAACATTTATATAAAATGAAAAGATTTAAAAAATCAAACATAAAAAAACCCAACAAATCAGTAGTAAAAAAATAAAAAAAACAAAGTTTAATAAATAGTATGGAAGAATAACAAAATTATTTACAAGTTTTTAGTACATGAAAAAAAAAAACAAAAGACAATATATAGAAAAAAATATTATACATCTGGATCAATCAATATTAGGCTTTGGTACTTTACTGGCGAGCATTGGTCTGTTCGTTTGGGTGACTTGTCTGCCACAATCATTTTCATTTTCCAATTCCTTGTATTTGGAGTAATATCTTTTATCGATGTATAAACCGTCCACATCTTTAAATCTGTTCATATACAAAGATATTAAACGTGTAAGTATAATAAACTCAATACTAAATTTAAAAAGAAAATTGTAAAGAGAATTAAAAAATACAATAGATATTTCAAGAACACAATATTAAACATACAGAAAAGAGAATTCTATTAAATGTGTAATTTTGTTTAAGTAGTTAAACTAAAATTATACAATTGAATCATTACCAATATAATATTAATCTGAACATGCTAATCTTAATAATTCTGTATACACAATATTTTTGTGCAGTTCTTTTCTGATTATTCAGTCGACACTGGCCATATAAAAACCCTTACTGTAGATGCAGTCTTAGCCCTTGATAAAGCCACATATAATTGACTATGTGAGAAAACAGGTTAAGGTAAATATCCCAACAAAATCTAACGTTTGCCATTGTGACTTATTTATAGTCATTGCAAAACTTAATCTGATAGGGAACTGGGTTCGTTTGAATGAGAAATCACTATTTTCATAAACATTTGGTAAGAATGAGATCCTTGGAATAAAGACTCTTTTTCTGCTATGGTGTCTAACTACGATTTATGCATCAATGACATTTCGATCAAAAGCCCGACAAATTAGGCGTGTTCCGTTGCATAGTCCTTCTGAAGGATTAATGTTTCTAAGCAGCATGATGTGACAGTTTATCTTCAATAACAATTCATGATGAGGAAGTCCATTTGGGGTTGGTTAGAGTATTCAAAAAATCCTCCATGATTGATTGTTCAGATGCATCTATTGTTTTATCAAAGTTATAATATTGCCTAAGCTCATCAGAAAACCTATGAATTAATGATGCATTTATTTCATCAACATAACTGTTCTTTGGTGTTAATATGGCCTGATTCATCATAACTGAAATATTTATTGAATTCATGAATATCATGGAAAACAACATCTATTAAATGATCCAAAGAAGTGTAGTCATCTTCATAGGGAACACTAATGCCATTTGGAATTTTTATAATTTCATCAACTGTGATTAGTGGCATTCCGTTGCCTAATTCTAACACATTCTGAAAAAACTAGATCCAATCTTGCACGCATATTTTCAATCAAATGAAACTTGATGAATGTAGGCCACAAATAGGAAGAAACCAAACTGGCGTCAATCTGTTCTTGTCTTGTTTCTTTACAAACCAAAAATCTCCACAAAAAATGATAACTTTCCACCGGATGTTAATTCTGAATCATTAATGTCTCGTAGCATTTTATCTAATGCTTCGATATGTTGTTTTCTTGACATAGGGGCGAGTGGGCCTCATCCCATATAATTAACTTTGTTACACGTAGTAGCTTTGCAAGGGCACTTTGTTTATTGACATAACACATGCTATGTTCATCAGTATCCAATGGAATCTTAAAGCGTAAGTGTGTTGTTCGACCTCCAGGAAGAATAGATGCAGCAATACCAGATGAAACAGTTGCAAGTGCCACTAATTTTCTTGATCTTACTGCGGCGAGAAGTGCCTTGTAATGAATGTCTTCCCTGTCCCACCAGGGTCATCAACAAAGAATGTAGCAACTCTGTTTAAAAATACCTTTCCCAAAACTGAATTATAGACATGTCATTGTTCACTATTAAAGGCTTTTGATGCAGCAATATCTTCTTCTGAAATTTCAACTGCCAATTCATCATCAATTTTCACTAGATTCAAATTGGTCTTCATCGAAACAAATATTGTCATCAAGAAGATAGAACGAATTAATGTATTTTCCCATTGATTCAAGTGTAAAGAAATTGAGTGCAATACTTGCATTCTTACATTGAACATAAAATCTTCAGTTGACCTAAAATCAACTGACATATCTTGCTCAAAACGTTCCCAAAGCTCTCTCAGATTGGTTTGATTACAATAAACCAATATAGTTGCAAATAGTCGTCTCAAACTGGATGTCATTTGATATAGAGATGCTTCATATAAACAATCTTCGAAGCCGTTATTTCTCTGTAGCAAACCATGCATAGTTGTTGCCTCAAGAAATGTTAGAGCCACAACACCATCAACTGTCCTAAGATCTTCAAATGACGAAGGTCCTCTTACATGATTTAGCAATATTCGTAGATAATACCTCTCACCTTCAAATGGATTTGCTGTAACAATTCGACCTATAACAGTTTTCTTTTTCCGACAAGTCCATTCTTTGTATTGTTGGCTCCAAACGTAGAATTCTGAAAATCCTTTGTACAACATCCTGGCATTCTCATCCACTCGGTTTTATGCAAAAAATTCTATTAACATCGATTTTGCAGACCGATTAGAGTTGAAAACATTGATTAAGTCTTCATTTGCTTGAAAAGTTACTTAATGTTGATTCTCAAGATGTAAATGTAAGCTATACACTGTTAGGTACATTTCATTAATAATGAAGCCATATATTCTCCACATAGCTTTAGGCGGAGCAATCTATCGGGCGATTGGAATTGTTGGATTTCATCAATTTGTTGATTGTTTTATTCATAAACCAAATTGAAAGCAACACGATCATGCCATTTGTAAATGTACTTATAAAGATATTTGACTGTTTTTACCGTAGAACAAATCTCGACATTAATGTGACAGTCAAATGTTGCAAGTAAATACGGATTATATGGAACGATCCAATGATTATCCAAATTATGGCCTCTCACATTGACAGTTATTCCATTGTCAGAATGCCTATATATTGGGAAGCAGTCATTTCCAACAGTCGTACCCGATGCAAAATTTTTTGGATAATGATTTTTGCAATAACCATTTTTTTTCATATAAACATTTGTTGGATTCAACACCCCATATGGTCCATGCATCATATGCTTGACAACATCGTTATGCAAGTGCAAATTCATATTTTTATCAGGTATTTCTGCTCATACAATCTCATCAAAAGATTCAGGCGCATAGAGTTTCTAATTCCTCTGTAATATAATTAAAAAATGAGCATGTGGAAGTTTTCTTTTTTTGTGCTCAATAACATAAACATATGCTGAAACTTTTTCAAATATCTGTCGCTTGAATAATCGATCCTTTAAGGCCTTGTTTGAATTCACAAACTACCTCAAGTCATCTCATCTTCATCATTACAACTTTCTCAGATTTGCACACAAAATATAATAAACAATTCAATTTTTTTAAATCAAAAAACAACTTTCCCAAATTCTCACACAAAATATAATAAACAATTCAACTTTTTCAAATTCTAAAACAATAATAATATTAAAAAATAATATTCTACAAATATTTTATTCTACTATTCACAAACTATCTCTGAATCTAAACAACTCCTAATTCTTCTAATTTTGCATGAAAGACCCGATCAACCAAATCAAGCCGATTTTGACTCAACTCATGTAGGCGTAATTCATTTGAAATTTCTTGCCGGTTTGGATTGCATGTCATTGTTAAAAAAATGTCTGGTTTACCATAACGCTGAACTAAAGTCATTGCTTCCATATATCTTTTTCGCATGTCTCTTGGACTCCCAATAAACGACGAAGGCAGAATAATTCGTTTTCCAACATTAGAAGCATTAGTTTCCCCAAGCGTAATGGTATCAACAATACCTTGATAGAACTCAGATCGAATATATTGTTGTTTGCTACGAAAATAATCTAATCTTGACGTATCGATCTTAACATACATATCAACAACAAATTGTTACAATAGACGACCATACAACAACAAAATTGATCTGGCATTTTCTCTGATTTGTAATTTGTAGCAATAATATTCACGGCACGAAACAATTGGATCCTTCATTTTTCTGTTTAATGTTACAAAAGTTGAAAAAGAATGAAATATTACAAAATTGGACATCTACAAACTGAGTACAAAATAGGAAGATTAAGATTACACTCTCACCTCGTTGTTCTCTTGTAAGTAATTCTTCTGCTGACATTGATTGGTGAAGATCTATTAATTGTGTTATTTCATCACGTATAAATGTGCTTCCTCTATTGACTCTTCGATTGTCTTGATGGCAACCAATATCCTCAAAAGGAAATAACAGCGGATATTGAAGTGGATCATAGCAGCCAAAATAATACTGAACTATATGACTTCCACCATAATGACTAAAAACACAAATGTTCCGTCCTCCCAACTGATCTGCATCTTCATTTTCAACCCATATTGCTGCAACTTGTGAAGATGTCGGGGCATTGAATACACGCTGATCTAGGCCAGCATCTAATCTTATATGGATTACTTGATTTTCCAAATTTGGCAAATCACCAAGAGACCGAAAAAATACAGAGTATGGATTGATGCGAAGAATATCGATGAGTGAAGCTATAATTGATGGATTCATTCTGTCTGAATAAAAAATGCGATCTTCCAATTCATGCTCAGTATCATAGAAATACAATTGGAGATAAGAAGTATGCATATTTAAGGGACTAAATCATTGATATTAAATGATCTATCCCTGAGTTCGGAATGTATAAATCTCTCTATTCCGTCTGCAAAGATTTCTATCGAATTTAACTCCAAAAGATGTAAATGCGAACTTGTTATTGTAAGTCCTAACATAGGTCTTAAAATGTGCAGCTTCATTTGTGTTGGAGGTAAAAAGATCATAAAGCTGATCAGGGACATCATTTGAGGCCAAAGAAATTGTTCCATCAGCACAACAAAATCCGTTTGTTTCATGATAGAATCGTTTTGCTTTACAATGTCTGCAACAAGGCACATATGGCAAAGAATATGCTTCAAATGACACGACTTGTAATAATTGTCTAAGTCCAGCAGAGCGGCGATGCCCCCAACCTATTGAGTTAAAAAATGAACACAAAACAATAGGCATAAACACATCGAATTTTTTGAATGATTTGACTAAGGACACTACTGGAAGAGTGGCAAGAGTTGACAATTGAATCAGAAGAACGAATAATATAATTATATTTGTTTCTTACCCCTACAAGGTGGCGGTATACTTGTTTCAGAGGTTGACTCTTCCCGAACAACACATGGAGCTTATTTGAATAGGATGTTCCCAAATTTCAATGAAAAAGAATAAAAGGCTGCTTGAATAAGAAAAATAGAAAAATAATTTCAGGAAACCTGTTGAATCAAAGGCTGATTAGAGACGGTTGTTTCATCTATGTATGTGTTTCCTGATTTACGTGTCAGAAAATCCATAGAATCACTCGGATAATCAGAACGATTTGTCACATTGTTTAATGATGAAATTGCCTCTAAATCAACCACACAGACATTAACACCAGGAGGAACACATACTTCATGAGACGAAGCCAATTCATCAATGTCAACGTTAACGCGGAAAATTCATTGTCTCTTTGACATTTTTTGTAGAACAGTGAAGTCTTAAATGATGTTTATATGTTGGACATCATCATTTGAAGGTTTATCAATTGACGTAGTCATTTGATCATCCCCAAATTAAGCTGAATCTTTTAACTGGATGAAATTGTTTCTAGAGGCTTTTTTTTAGCATATCTTTTTCTCTATTTTCTACGAATTTCTTCCTTTTTCTCTTCTGGTAAAATCTTTATACGGGATTTTATTTGCTGGTTGTTTTTCATGATCTTCAGAAAATAGTTTTCAAGCTTAACTTTTACAAAATTAATATTACTATTTAAAAACAAATGCAATATAACTTATTAACACAATCTTACCACTTCTCATTATGTTAATGAAGCAAACAATTCTTCTAAACGTTGAATACTGTTCCAGACAACCAAGACTAAATGAATAATTAACAACTACTTAATGAGAAATGCACACCTTCATGGTGCATTTTAAATGCTATAAACAATTTCATTGATTAATATGTTGAAAAATACATATTAAATCAACAAAGAAACGAAAATAACAAAATAACACATGAAATGAAAAAATACCATGAAAATAGAACCTATAAAAAGCATAGATCGATATCACATATCAAAATTCATAAAATAAAATATTTCTCAAAATTAATTTTCTATTAGTAAGTACCCACTAAAAATTACAAGTAGGGTCTAGCAAAAAAAGAAATATATATATATATATATTATATAAATGCACTTACAGGTCTTGTAACGAATAGAGGAGAATCTTTTATATATTTAGATCTCTTGATAAGGAGGATAATTCATGTATAGATACAAAAGACATTGTAAGTTTTGATTGTATTGTATACATACACACACACACATATAAGCACAAAAAGATTGTTCAAATATGTTTTTTGCAAACATTTTGGAACAATGCAAAAAATTTAAACCGCTTTTAAAACTTGTTTCTAGCATTTTATTCAAATTTTTCTCATTAATTCCAAACTCAATGAGCACACAAGTTTTTTTTTTACACTTCTCTTATTTTGTCACAATAATATATTATATAAACTTTAATTTTCTAATAATATTTTATATTATTATTGGCTCTTTAATTTAAATTTATTATTATTATTATTATGATAGTCTTCATTATTTTATTTTACTATTGCAAAAGTTGTTCTGTATTTTGTGTTAAAGTGTTTTATTATATATTATTTTGATTTTTCAGTTTGGGTCTTTTGTGTCACAATAATATATTATATAAACTTTAATTTTTTAATAATATTTTATATTATTATTGGCTCTTTAATTTCAATTTTTTTATTATTATTATGATCGTCTTCATTATTTTATTTTACTACTGCAAAAGTTATTGTGTATTTTGTGTTAAGGTGTTTTTTTATATATTATTTTTCATTTTTCAGATTGGGTCTTCTGTGTCACAATAATATATGATATAAACTTCAATTTCTAATAATATTTTATATTATTATTGACTCTTTAATTTCAAATTTTTTTATTATTATGATCGTTTTCATTATTTTATTTTACTATTTTACGTAAAATAGTAAAATAACATCAATAATATTTTAAATAACAGGAACAAGATTCTAAATAGAGTAATGAATAGGTTGGTAATTATTTTTAACACTTATGTATTTTTCAGATTTAAAGCCAAAAGCCCAAATTCTCACATTTAAAACTCAGCCTGTAACACTTTAGCAACCCATACGACGTCGTTTGAAGCAAGAAAAAAATCCTATTCTCACATGATAGTCTTTTATATATTATTGACTTTACTTCGGTCTGCACCAACGATCTTTTCTTCCTTACCTGTGAGCCACGTGTTTGTGTCTTCCACTTTCGATGTGAGATCCCTAATTAGTGTGTTTTTAATTAGTTAATTACCTATAATTATTGTCTTTTATTTTGATTTAACTATTATTATTGTTGCCATTTATTTTTAAGTGGATGGTTGTTTTATCTTATTTTAAGTAATTATGTTCTAATTTTTTTCATCTCTAATATTTTTTTTTTTGAGTTTGGGCTTTTTGTAGTGATTTTATAGTGATCTATTTCGGTTGGGTTTTGTGTGTGTGATTTAGGGCCCAGCTTGTATGAGAGAAAATGGGAGCCGGCAAACCTCACCCACCCTCGTTTCTGTCTCTCTCTATTTCTCCCCGAACTCACACACCCTTGTTTCCGTGTCTCTCTTTTTCTCCCACCACCACGTCCTCTCTGCACTTTTCTTCAACTCTCTCGCCTCACTCTCCGTCGCAGACAACCTAGCATAGCCTACCAGTGATACCACGCACAGACCCTCGTCCTCACCTCACTCTCTCTCTGTCTTCGATTCCCCATGGTAAGTTATTTTTGTGTTTTTAAAATTACTTTGAAATCTGAAATCTGGTAGATGATATCATGTAATTGTTTTATTAGGATTTTTGAATCTTAATTTAGGATTTTTGAGATTTTTTCTGTGAGTGTGCTTATTTTCTCTCTTCTTACTTGGAAAAAATTTACATGAGATTTACAATGAGGCACCTGTGTATTAATGGTCATATAGAAAAATCATAAGCATGTATATAGTTGGGTGGGTATGACTTGTGGCGAAAAAATTAATATGATGTTCTGTGGTGCATAAAGTGGGAACTGTCTAGAATGGTGATAGACCCTGGATTGAATCTAAGGGGTGTTTAGGAACGAAGTTAACAGATGGTCATATAGAAAAATTATAAGCATGTATATAGTTGGTTGGGTATGACCTGTGGCGAAAAAATTAATTTGATGCTTTGTGGTGCATAAAGTGGGAACTGTCTAGAATGGTGATAGACCCTAGATTGAATCTAAGGGGTGTTTAGGTACTAAGTTAACAGATGTTTTGTGCAAGGTTGTGGCTATCTGTTGGTTAATCCTTTCTTATCCTTATGTGGATGTGACCTGCCGGAAACTCTTCTGAAACTTTATTATGATCTTTCTTTTTAGCTTTAGGCTTCTTTGGTTGTTGTTTGCAGTGCATTTTTCCATTTCTTTTCTTTCTAATTCCCCTTATGTTAGGTCCTAATGAAATGGCCAATCAAGAATGGCTCAAATCCATTACTGCTAACAAAATTCAAAAATTCTAATTCTTGAACACCAACAACAGCTTAGATACAAACAACGTGACAAAATAAATAATACCATACACTTACAAAGATAAGAGCTAGAAACGACTAGTTGATCCTCAGCCAACAACACTTTACAGAACTGGGAAAGCAGCTGAAAACAAATCACTAGTAAATATTAATAGAGGAGGAGGATTATTTAGAATGCGAATTTCAAAATAATTAGAACCATACAAACCTAAACCCAGAGATTGATCTCCTAAGATGACTGAATTCAGTAAGAACAGAGATAGACTTCCTGTGATAATTTGATCCAGACAAAAAAGAAATAAAATTTAGTATAATACCCATATCTTTCAATCTCAAAAGCAAGTCTTACAACCCAAGCTTACAGCCCAAATAGGTAAAATTTACAAAATTTGATATACAAAATTTGATATAACTACAGATTTTACCTATTTGGGTAAATGAAAACCTCAAACCAACCTGAGGTTTGCATTTGCCCAAATAACTACAGATTTGCAAATAGGAAAAATCCGCTGGATAAACCAAATATATTAGAAAATCATAAACACAAACAATAAAAAGATGCAAATATCAATACAAAAGACAAATATGAAATCGTATCAACAACTTCATTAATGAAATCATATAAGACAACACAAACAATAAAAAGATGCAAATATCAATACAAAAGACATATGAAATCATATAAGCAATTTCATTAATGAAATCATATAAGACAAATATCAGAAAGTTAATAAATCATATAAGACAAATATGAGAAAGTTAAAAGATACCAACCTAAAGCTGAAAAGCCCAAACCACTCAGTCATGTTGCGTTTGCACAGTTTTTGAGATTCCTCATCATAAAAAAATATTATTGATTTCGTTAATTCATAATAACAGCCAGAGAAAAGCATACCATTCATCATGATGATGAAAATAGCATGCCAAAAAGGTGGTATAGCCTTTGGAGGAAGCATCACTAATGGATACAAAAGATCATCATTTTGATACCACCAGTAAAGGCCAACCACATGAACTACGAATGCAAGAGAAATACCAACCAGAACAGATGTTTTCCTCTCCCCCTGCAGCCAAATTTGCTTGATCCTCAATTTTGGAATATGAGGAGCAAAGACCAGAATTTGTTTAGTTGGAAGCTAGGCTGTATAGATGTTAGGTGGTTTGGTTTGGTCTCTCAAAACACATTATATTTTAAAGTGTAATGTCCCTTTCCTCCCAGGCGACCTATCACCCATCAAACCTCTGCAAAACCAATAAAAAACTGCAAAACCAATCAAGCCAGACATGAGAAAAGAAAAACTCCCAAATCAGATATGGAAAAAAACTCGTCAAATCATGCATGCATATGTTTTTTTGTGTTCAGCAAGGGGCACAATTTTTTTTGTACAGTTTTTTTTATCCACTTAGATGTACTCTTCTTAAAAATTTCTCTGACATGTATTTTATTTTATTTTATAGGAGTGCAATAACAGGACCATCACTACGCCAGGACCAGGCAACGTGCAAAATTTTTTTTTTAGTAATCTTGAGGTTTTTTTTATACCCACTGATTAAGAATATTTTTTTAAATGGTTTTTATGATTTTTTATTTGTTTTTTAGATTATGATTTTTTTTAATGTTTTACGTGTTTTTTAGCTAGTGGGCAATGTGCAAAATTTCTTCTTCTGTAGTGAGCAATTTTTTTTTTCAGTTTTGTTTTTAAAATTTAAAGATGCAAAAGGTTACGTGTTTTTTAGATTCTGGGCAACGGGCAAAATTTCTTCTTCTGTAGTGAGGAATTCTTTTTTTCAATTTTGTTTTTAAAATTTAAAGATGCAAAAGGCACAATTGCCTATATGCACGCATTGATTCAACTTGCATAAGACAAAAAGCATACAAAGACCAGAGAAAAAGCATGTACTGACACAAAAGCATTAGCTGCAACCAGTACATCAGAAAATCCCAATAACCGCCAATAACATCACAGTCAACGAAATGAATTAAAAGCTTCTGAATCATACAACCTGTAGATAGAGAAAACGCATTAAAATGGTGTACTGATACAACCGTAAAATATAAAGGATAAATGCAGAGAAAAAGCATACATTGAAAAAGCATAAAAGTGGTGGACTGACAATTGGCAAAACATAAAGGAAAAAAATAATAAACCCAAAACATTCTAATACTTAACAGATAAATATGTAAAAAATGTAAAAACTGACTAAAGGATAAGAAAATTATTGTTTCTAAAGCTGTAGTGACTTAACGTTGATTTAACGGAAATCTAACGGAAAACAAGAATTTCCGTTTAAAGCCACTTATATAATAGTAAAGATATAAAATAGTAAAAAAAAAAATTTCTAAGGCTCCATTTAGATACAATAAGTATTTTATATCATCTTATTATTACAACTTTTTCAGATTTCCACACAAAATATAATAAACAATTCAACTTTTTCAAATCCCAAAACAATAATAACATTAAAAAAGATATTCTAACAATATTTTATTCAACTTTCATCTCAACTCACTATCTAAACGACACCTAAAACTCTCTCCAATCAATAATCTAAAGAGTAAAGCTACTATACTTCATAATTTATATCAGTCACCATGCCTCATTGATGCGACACCATGATGTGATACCACGTGACTTATTAAAAAAATTTAAAATACTAATATAGAAGGATAGGGGAAATTTAGGATTTTAGTCTTTCTCTTTTTTAGTTTTTGAATGGGAAATTTAAGATTTTAATCTTCCACTTTTTGTGTTTTCGGAAGCAATTTTGTTTTGAATATATATTTTTCAAACTTTTTTAATAAACCGTGTAACAGCCCGCTAGAAATTCATTGGTGGAATTTCTATTGACTGTAGGAATCTCGTGAAAATCCCATAAGTTTTTACGAATCGACCAATCGCTCAGGTTTTAGTCTGTCATCATAATCAGTGTTATCACTCGCTATGGTGCTAGATTTATGAGTTTAATTATTTGAGATAGTTAGAAGTATCAGAATGTATTTTGGTCTACGCCATTAGACTCAGTTGATTATTTAAGATTTTATGGCGCAATAATCTTTTTTCATAATTCCGGACGAAACACTTGTTCGAAATTGTGAATTATTTTTAGGGGCACTTTGGGGTTGAATTTTGGTAAACGATTTTCACTATAGGTTAATATGAATATTTAAAATTTTTCAGTACTAAGTTTATCATGCATTTTTTTGGAGTGAATAGTAACTTCGATAAGCGCACCCAGTGTGGTGTTTTCAAAATCACAATGTGGAATGTCCAAATTAGGCTAGAGAAGTTTTATTTGGACAATTGGCAAAATCTTAGCCACACATAGTAAATAATATTAGAGACTTGGCACAAAAATGAACCATTAGATGGATTTGTGAAGGAAGTCAAGGTGTGTGATCATGCTACCTAAGCAAAGTTTTGTTTCATCTGATCAACCAAATTGTGCCAAACCAAATAGGGTTTCAACCAAAGAGGGTTTCAACACTAGCAAAACTCTAAATGGTTGGAATCCAATTAAAACCCCAAAAGCTTGGTTGAAACCGAAATCCTAAACGGTTTTCTCAAACCCTAAAGTTGGTCTCCAAACCCTTTTTAATCCGATTTATAGCATTGTGTTTAATCACTTGATTAAATTACTTACACATGCTATTAATTAATAAAATCCTTGTTATGACATCATTATCTAACCTTTTAAACCTTGAAAATTTGATTGGGACAAGAAAAATTGGTTTTGGGCTTGATAGCATCTCAAACCCTAACCAAACCCCTTTTAAACCCCAAATTGAAGCCCACTTGGTTGGGCCCACCAAGGCCCACGAAATTGGCCACCTTGGCAAAGCTTCTTGAAGAAGTTTCCTCCCCCACATGGCACACCATCCACTGCCATTGGCTGCAACCCATTAGTGCCTTGATGTGAAGAGAAGTCCACTCCATCAACCTCCATCTCTCACAGCTGCTGCAGGCAGTCCATTCCTCTCACTATTCTCCACTTTATGTCATATAGGCAACTCCAATCAAGGGTTATTCAAGCCCACAACTTCCCCCTCCAGGAGTCTAAAGTCGTGCAAGGCACATTTCATTTCATTTCATTTTATCACTTCTTCACCCCGTTCTTAGAGAGAAAACCCAAAAGAGCTCTATCGGGCAGATTTCTGGATCTTTTTGCATGGCCATTTTTGACCTTTTATAAGTACTTTCTCACGATGATTCCTTCACATAAGTTGTTCATCTTTGAGTATAGTTTCCGTGGACATCTTATTAGTCTCATTCCATGCTCATTTGATCGGTAAAAAGTATTTTTAACCATGAAAAGGTCATTCGGGGCGTGAAACTGGAGAATATGTTATGTTTTGGAAGTTTTGACCAAGCTAATGGACATATCTTGATCCGAACATTTTATGGAGTGTTGTTAGAATGTGTTTATGAATGTTCATTGAGGTTTTGTTGCATGAATAAAGCTCTTGATGATAGATTTCTTTGGATTTAGAAACTTGAAAACTGGAAGTAGAAAAACAGTTTTTGTTTTGTGAAGGTTTGAATATTCGTGGTTTAATCTTATTCTAAAGGCTTTGATATTTTTATATGATGATCCTATGCCTTTTATATACATTTTAGGATGTTATTTAGAAGATATTTAGTATTAGGTTTAAAGATATGATTTTCTATGCAAGAGGATTTCGGTTTTGCCTAAGATTTGATGTTTTTGGGTTAGATCTATGTTTTATTGAGTTTTAGCCACGCGATTTTAAGTTTGATGGCTGGATCTTCTTTATGACACATTTTTAAACCATGAGATGTTTTACTTTGAAGATCACATGTATAAGCCATGGATCAAGAGAATGATCAAAATTAATGGAGAGAAAAGTTTATGTTTTGGACTAAGTTTAAAACCAAAAACTCCAAGTGTTATTTTGTGATTTTTGGTGGCTTTTGTTTAATGATTTAAAACATGGTTGATCTTAGGATGATGTTATGAATATTTTAGAAATAAGATTTGATTTTTTGAAATTCTTGGAGATGTTTTCATTAAGGTCAAAACTTGTGACTATTGGGTCTTGTTACAAAAAGTTTGGTGTTGATTATTAGATTTTTCTTAATGGATATTTTAAGTGTGTTTTTAAACTTAAGATAGGAAGATCTTTGTTGCAAAATTTTGGTTTAATCATGGGTTTTGAAGATAGAAGAAATTACAACCAAAATCAAGAGAAATGACCTATGTATGTTTCGGCCATTGTGAGTTTCCCATAGTTGTGATTGATTTTAAATTTTTCTGGGGTGTTATTTGAGTCTAGGACAAAATTTACATGAGGAATGTAAATTTTGGTAATTTTTAGAGTTAGGATGTGAAATTTTTAAGTTAGGGGTAAAATAGTCATTTTTCCACATATAGAGGGTAAAATGGTAATTTTATTCTAAGTTGTCCCTTTTCATTTTTCTAATTGTTAGTAATTAAATTTCTAACTTTTAGAATATCCTCTTTCAGTTTCTCGTGTTTCACGTTTTAATCTCGTAGAACGCGACGATCGAGGTATGTTAACTTTTAATTTACTATCAGTTTAACATGTATGAGTGATAAGTAAGGGAACTAAATTATATGTATGCACGTTATCATATGTGCCATACCAAGTCATTACATATTTATCTGTTACATAAAATTTATTCTGTCATGAATTATTCATCTGTTACACAAGATATTCTGTCACGTATTGCTATACATTACAAGTATTTTATGTTAAGTATGCCATATGTTACATGTATTTCATGTCACGTGATATTCACTGTCACATGTTAAGCCATGTTAAGAAATGTTGTCTGTTACATGGTATGTTATGTTACAAAATGTTGCTTGTTACATGTATGCCATGTTATGAAATGTTGTCTGTTATATTTATGTTTCAAAGTATGTCATGTCTGTCATCTTACGTTCATGTCACGTTATGCTACGTCAGGACTTCTGTCTTTTATGTCATGTTCATGTCATGTCATGTTACGAAATGTCATGTATGCCAGTTAAGTTATTCATGTCAATCACGACCCTAAGAGCTAGGATGGGGTAATATATCCTAGTGGAACTCCTTTGTTCACGCTGGAGTGTCTAAATAGGTGTGAAATTTCCTGGGTTGAAGAAGTACAGTCAACAGGTTGCGAATGAGGCCTAATTAGCTGGTTAACAGAGCGTGCCAGACACTAACGCCGATGATGCCATACATTATGTTACGGGTGTCCACAGCAAGTGTGGCACAAACAGATAAGTCATGGGGCCACAACAATTGTGGAGCATGAAGTATGGGGCCACAACAACTGTGGAACATACACTACGTGAGACACAGCAATTGTGACACGTAGAATACGTGGGGCCACAATAACTGTGGAGTACGTATTAACGCACTCACAACTGATATAGACACCTGTGTTGTGATGCGGTAATCGACAGGGACACACGGCTCAAGGGGACCCGTGTAGCACCCATATGGTCACTTTATTAATTGAGTCTATTGAATAAGATTCCAAGTTCATGTATTTCACATTCAAGTCATGTTTCATGTTATGTTATGTTCAAGTTTACGTTCACGCAATCACGGTAATCCCATGAGACAAGAATATGTGTCAAGTTCATGTTATGTTATGTTCACGTTCAAGTTATGTTCCAAGTTCACATTTATGTTATGTCATGCTCAGGTTCATGTTATGTTCAAGTTCATGTTCAAATTATGCATGTTCACATTCATGCTATGTTTTAAGTCCATGTTATGTTTTAAGTTTATGTACATGGCATGTCACGTCAAGTTATGTTTAAGTTCTAGTTCAAGTTATGTAAGCTCATGCCATGTTATGTCAAGTTACGTTATGTTTTTTATTTCATGCCATGTTATGTCAGGATATGTTATGTTTTCTATTGATTTGATTATGCATTCATGTTTTTACTGCCATGCATGCATCATTAACCTGTGTGGAAGTTTCCTGTTAACTTGCTGAGATTTGTAATCAAATCTCATTGTGGTAGTCACAACTACCATTCCCCCCGAATAGTAGATTTTGTTACAGGAGTTGAAGGAGAATCGGAATCGACCAATTGGAAACGGTCGACTAAGCAACAGTGCGACTTAGATGGTAGTATAGTAGTTACCTCAGATTACAACTTGTAATTGTGGAGTTCAATCTCTAGCACTCTTTTGATCACAACCATAGGGACTATTGTCGTGATCTTAGTTGTTTAGTATGTCGTTAAGTATGAAGTATGTTTTAAGTATTTGTGATATTTTAGTTTTGTGCATAGTATTGCTAAAGAAAAAAATTATTCCCTGCGAATATTACATAATGCTAGATGCATGTTAAGAACATTGCATGTTATATGTCATGAACGGGGGCAAGTAACCTTGTGTTATATGTCTTGATGCTTCAAATATCCGTCCGATCCCAAGCGGAATTTGGGGGCGTCACAAGCCGCATGATATCATATCATGGTGTCACATCAAGGAGACAAAGTGAATGGTATAAATTAGGAGGCATAGTAAAATTACTCAAATATATTTTGACTAAATATTAATCTAAATTTAGCTTGATACTATTCATCCATGTATAAATTTTTTAACATTTCCCTCTCTCTTTCCCTTTATTATTTCATTTTCTCCCACCATTCATTTATCTCTTTATTTTTTCTTTATTATTTTTCACTCTACTTTATTACATTTATTTAAGTTTTAAATAAAATAGATAAAAAAATGGATAAGTTGTATTTTGTTAGTTATTTTGGATAAAAACGTATGGATAAAAACTTTGTCAGTGCTCTTATCGATCTCGTGTTGCAAGTCGACTTGGAATCAGTTTTTTTCATTTGATTTTAGATTCATTTCTATTAAAAGTATAAAATAACATATATTATTAATTATACCCTAAATCTTAACTAATTAAAGCTAGGTTTCTATTAATTAATAATAAAAATTAGAAACCATACAATAAAATTTTAATTGTTTAAAAATTAAACTAAAGCCCATTATGGATAAGATTATGGGTCTATTTGGAGTTACAACAGGAGTCTTAAGAAGTACTTAAATAACCTTAAAAGCTCTTTAATGTAAAAATTATGTTAATTGAGTGTTACATATTAAAACACTTTTAATCTCAAATAAGCTAAAAAGTACGTTTGAAGATAAACATAATTTTGATGATTTTTCTCAAACGTGTTTTTCCGAATAATGTGGAACGTAACTCGAATTTTAAAAAGACTGTCAAGGGACGAAAACACCCATACAACTTTAAGATAATTACAACTTTCAAACTTTCAAGAATATGGTCATAATCATATTCAAATAATCGTCATTTTTACCTCAAAAATCCTTTTTTTAATTTGTTTCCAAACAAACGTAACATGTTTGAAAGTGTTTTAAACATATGGTTACCAAACAGTAAATAACTTTTTAATAGTAAAATTTATTACTTAAGTTATAAGCTATAAGCCCTAAAGCTATAAGCTATATTTCCTACCACAATTCCAAACATGCACTATATACACTTTTTCCTAAGAACAAATGTTAAGTTTCAATAAAACAAGAAATGAGGACATTCTCACAGGGACATTCTCAAGTGGAGAAATGCTATAATAAAGTCTTACACCATATACATTTACTTAACCAAAATGTGATTTGTCATTTTTACCCTTCTACAAAGAGATTTTAGAATGCTATTTGGAAGTTGAAAGTTCCTCAAAAGGTAAAAAATTTTGCTTGGAAAGCTTGCAAGGAAGGACTTCCTACGATGACAAATCTCATGTGCAAGAAAATAAAAGTGGATAGGTTTTGCTGCTTCTGTCAACACCTTGTGGAAGATTTGGCTCATGCCTTATTTTTTTGTCCATCTATTTATGAATTCTGGTTGAGATAGTTTCCTGTTCTTTATCAAATGGATCAGTTTAGGTCCTTTATGACTACTACTATGGAAGTATACTCGACAGGATCTCTAGAGGACTTGACAGATTTTATCCTTATGGCGTGGGGTTTCTGGTATAGGTGGAACAAAATGATTCATGATCATATTTGTCTACCACCTCAACAAGTAATAGGTTTTGCTCTTTCTAAGAATGGTAAATCTATTACTGGTTTGCAGTAGCATATTCATACTAAGAAGTTGGATTATAGGTGATCTCCTCCACCAACAGATTAGTTTAAATTAAATGTTGATGGGACATTTTTTTTATAATAATAAAACAGGTGTTGGGGCCATTCTTATAAATTCCTATGGAGATGTCACTATGGCTCTAAGCAGAGTTGAGGATGAATCCCTTGATCCAGAAAATGTCGAGCCAATGGCATTGCTGAGAGGTATCCGGTTTTGTTTAAAAATTGGCATCCACAATCTTATCATAGAAAGTGATTGTCTAAATCTGGTTGAGGAGGTTAACAGCGGAGAAGAATCATATGCAGTTGTGAGGACAATTGTTTCTGAGATCAGAAGACTGATGCAAGGATTTCTGCAAGGTAGGTTACAACATGCCAATAGATTGTCAAATGCAGCTACACATCGACTTGCAAGGCATACATGGTCTATTTCTGATATGCAAGTTTGGTGGCATAGTGTACCTATTTTCATTGAGAATGTTGTTTATGTTGATAAACACTTTTGTAACCAGGTTTGAGGTGTTTTGCCTCCTTTGCAATGAAGTTAGTTCCTATAAAGAACAAGTATTAAGATAGAATGAGAAAAATGATAAATCACATGTTGATTAGGTGGAAATGTGTTGTGTAAGATTTCCATATGAAATTTCTCTTCTCAAGTGTGACGATAGAACGTACAAGAGAAAACTCTTCAATCCAAATTTGATACAACGAATGCTGCACGCTTGACAAGCTATGTTGCCTAATTTGCCACCCTCTTGATGTGTTTGAGTTTCCTCCACTACAATGGAGTCAAGGATAGCTTTAGAGCTCTTCAATAAGAAGGCTAAGGATAGCTCTAGAGTTCTTCAATGAGATGTCATAATATATTAAGATGGCTTTGACAATTTTCAATGCATCATCAGCCTTAGTTATCAATATTTGCATGCTTAAATATTTACAAACTTGCCTTTTTGATGTTCCTTTATTTTTGAGGCTGGATGCTAACAAAATGGTCGAATGGTCCATGGTACTACTTTGACGACATTCCGATGACTAGATGCTCACCCATAATTACAAGAAAGAAGTCACTAAAAATATAAATAAAGGGGGATAAAAAAATTGAGATTTACGTAGTTCAGCACTAAAATCTACATTCAGGATTCTTTTGAGAGTAGAAACAACTATATTTAATGATTTTACAGTCTCTCATGGCTCACTTTACTCTCAATTAATGAAAATTAAGGAGAGGAGATGTTAAATAGTCGAGACGATCTTCTAATTGTTTAGAAGTGAATAAATCCTACAGAAGGCTGAAAAGGTGCATAAAGAAAGTGGAAAACAACTGGATTAAAGGAGAGATGGATGGAAAGTAAGGGACTTGGATTGAAGAAAGGGGCACTTCTAAACAATTAGAGGAGAGAGGGATTATGCATCCAATTTAAATACACTAGAGTGGATAGAAGAGTTCCACTAGGATAACTCTCCATCCTAGCAATTGGGATCGTGATAAAATAAAAGATTCATGCATAACTTAGAAATATTTCATGACATACTCAATGCTTATAACATGGCATTCAAGGCATGTAACAGATGATCATGTAATCGATATGATGACATGACATTCATGGCTTGCAACAGATAATCATGTAACAGATAATTGTGCAACAATAATGGATGACATGTGGAGGGGTTATTCCCATCCCTACACCTGGGCCTGAGCATACTGAAGCCCATCTTGGCCTGAATTGTTCCCCTCTTATGAGCCCAAGAATCACCTGCGAAACTCGGCCCATGGACTGTACTAAAGAAGAGGGGATACCCTTGCACGAGAAACAAGTCAGACCAGGGGGTGGGGGACAGACGAGACAACCTTTCAACTACTCGACCTCCCTCACGGTGGGTTCAACCTTTTGACTTCTTGACCTTTACTAACTTCCTGTTGAGTGCCAACAGGCAAGTCCAGCCTTTCGGCTACCCAACCTCCCTCATGAAGAAGTTCCAACGGGTTCAACCTTTTGACTGCCTGACCTTTACTAACTTCCAGCTAAGTGTCAACAGGCAGCTACAACCTTTCGATTGCCCCGCCTCCCTCACAATGAAGTCATGGCGGGTTCAGCCTTTCGACTACTCGACCTTTACTAACTTCCCACTGAGTGTCAATAGGCGGGTCCAACTTTTCAACTCCTCGACCTCCCTCATTGCGAATTCATGGAGAGTTCAGCCTTTCGACTGCCTAACCTTTACTCACTTCTCGCACCTCAAACTTTCACCACGCTTTGGAAAAGCTACTCAGGTTCGCCAATCTCACATTTGTGATTTGGATTATCAACACTAATTGGTTTGGTTTTTCTTAGCACGGTCAAATGTCTCTTCCAAACAAAAGACATGTCACACCTCTTCGAGGGTCAAAAGGTGGGTCCAGCCTTTCGACTACCCAACCTCCCTCATGGCGAAGTCAGGGAGAGTCCAGCCTCTCGACTGTCTGACTGTATTACCTTCCTATTGAGAGATGACAGGTGGGTCCAGCCTTCTGACTGCCCGACCTTGCTTATGGCGAAGTCGTGACAATGACAGAAATGAGGAAAACAACAACATTAACTCCTAACAAGTGGGGGGAAGTCAGTTAACTCTTCACCACATCAACACCCTACTAGAACCCGACCTTTCGCACTAACATAAAACAAAAGGAAGGTCAACACGGAGACGAAGTAAAGGACATTAGTCTGTGAACAAACAACAAGGAGAAGAAGATAGAGGAATATTGCTCATGTAACAGCCCGCTAGAAATTCAATGATGAAATTTCTATAGGGTTTAGGAACCTCGTGAAAACTTTGTAAGTTTTCACAAATCCACCATTCGTGTAGGTTTAAGTTTGTCAACATAATCAATGTTGCCACTCACTTTGGTGTCAGAAGCGCGATTTTATTTATTTGAGGTAGTTAAAAGATTCATAATGGGATACGGTCTACGCCATTAGACTCAAAGGAATATTTAGAATTTTAGGGCTTAATAAACTCATAATTTCAAACGAAACCTTTGTTCAAAAATGCATTTTGATTATTTCGAGGCACTTCAGAGTTGAATTTTAATAAACGAATTGTACTATTAAGTTAGTGTGTATATTTAGAATTTTACACTGTAAAATTTATTTTCACTTTTCTTAGAGTGAATAGAAACCTCAATAGCAGCACCAAGTGCAGTATATATATTATCACCATTATCGCCTCTCCCAGAGAGTCTGAACTATATTAATATATATGTCATCGGATGAGGAATGTAAGCCGAATGTAATGGAATTTTCCATTACCCCACAAGTAGCTGTGGAGGTTAATAACCCCACAAATCAACCCCAAACACCACTCACGATAGTGTTCTTTGATGGTTTCCATAACCTTAGCATCGAGAAACAGGAAGAACATTTCAAGCACCCAGCAAAAAGCTAATAACCTTGTTGCAAAAACTAATAACCCACAAAAGAAAAATATTACTGGTTGGTTTATTTGCGGCGAGAAAAAGTCGCCACACAAACTTTTTTCTCCCACAAAGTTTTACTTGCCAACATGATCTCATGATAAAAGGCTTGTTTTTTTCCCACGAACAATTTTGTGTTATCAGTTAATTATTTGCGACGATTGTATATCTTGGCAAAAAGATTTGTGGCAAAATACCATATTTCTTGTAGTGAGGTGAAGTAGTTGGAATTAGTCTAAACTAGATCTCATGGCTCCATTTTATATATAATATATACATATATAATTATTCGTATTTATTATATATATGCATTCTTGGGCGGATTCGGATCGAATCCATTTTTCAAATTTTCACATATTTTTTAAAAAGATTGACCCAATCCTAATTCGATCTTTATGGATGATAATAATAATTAATTAACTATGGTATAAGAAAAGCACAAGCTAATTAGATAGATATTTCTTAGTTATAATTTTTGAAAGATAACGAAGACTAATTTAAATTTTGAACTATTGCAAGAATACAATTGAAATTACACTTAACATACTACTAATAATTATATTATGACTAGGAAGATAGTTTCCTACAACAATTGTATCACTTGTATATTAATTCCAAGCGAGAAGAGGAAAATTTGTTCCCAGATACGTTTAAAAGCCTTGGAAGTACATTAATATATATATGCCGTCGGATGAGGAACGTAAGCCGAGTGTAATGGGATTTTCGGTTACCCCAAAAGTAGCTGTGGCGGTTAATAACCCCACAAATCAACCCCAAACACCACTTACGATAGTGTTCTTTGATGGTTTCCATAACCCTAGCACGAGAAACTAGAAGATTATTTCAAGCATCCAGCAAAAAGCTAATAACCTCGTCGCAAAAACTAATAACCCACGAAAGAAAAATATTACTAATCGGTTTATTTGCGGCGAGAAAAAGTCACCACAAGAATGTTTTTCTACCATAAAGTTTTACTTGCCGACGTGATCTCATGATAAAAGGCTTGTTTTTTTCCCACGATCAATTTTCGTGTTATTGGCTAATTATTTGCGACGATTGTATATCTTGGCAAAAAGATTTGTGGCAAAATACCATATTTCTTGTAGTGAGGTGAAGTAGTTGGAATTAGTCTAAACTTGATCTCATGGTTCCATTTTATATTTATTTATATATATATATAATCTATATATAATTATTCCTATTTATTATATATATGCTTTCTTGGGCGAATAAGGATCGAGTCCATTTTTTAAATTTTCACATATTTTTAAAAAGATTAAATGAGCTCAATCCTAATTCGATCTTTATGGATGATAATAATAATTAATTAACAATGGTACAAGATAAGTACAAGCTAATTAGATAGATATTTCTTAGTTATAATTATTGAAAGATAACGAAGACTAACTTAAATTTTGATCAACTATTGCAAGAATATGATTGAAATTATACTTAGTTCCCGATGGCACAATAAACTCATTTTCAATTTTCAGAAGAAACATTTGTTCAAAAACGCAATTTGATTATTTCGAGGCACTTCGGAGTTGAATTTTAATAAACGAATTGTACTATTAAGTTAGTATGTATATTTAGAATTTTGCAGTGTAAAATTTATTTTCACTTTTCTTAGAGTGAATAGAAACCTCGATAGTAGCACCAAGTGCAGTATATATATTATCACCATTATCGTCTCTCCCAAAGAGTCAGAAATACATTAATATATATGTCATCGGATGAGGAACGTAAGCCGAATGTAATGGAATTTTTCGTTACCCCACAAGTAGCTGTGGTGGTTAATAACCCCACAAATTAACCCCAAACACCACTCACGACATTGTTCTTTGATGGTTTCCCTAACCCTAGCATCAGGAAATTGGAAGAATATTTCAGGCATCCCGCAAAAAGGTAATAACCTCGTCGCAAAAACTAATAACCCACAAAAGAAAAATAATTCTGATAGGATTATTTGCGGGAGAAAAACTTGCCGCAAAAAAGTCTCATTTGCCGCAAAAACGTTTTACCCCCACAAAGTTTTACTTGCCGATGTGATCTCATGGTAAAAGGCTTATATTTTTCCCACGAACAATTTTCGTGTCGTCGGCTAATTATTTGCCACGATTGTATATCTTGGCAAACAAATTCAGGGCGAAAGTTCATATTTCTAGTAGTGAGGTGAAGTAGTTGGAAATAGTTTAAACTAGATCTCATGGCTCCATTTTATATATAATATATATATATATATAATTATTCGTATTTATTATATATATGCTTTCTGGGGTGGATTCGGATCGAGTCCATTTTTTAAATTTTTACATATTTTTAAAAAGATTAAAAGAGCTCAATCCTAATTCGATCTTTATGGATGATAATAATAATTAATTAACTACAGTACAAGATAAGCACAAGCTAATTAGATAGATATTTCTTAGTTATAATTATTGAAAGGTAATGAAGACTAATTTAAATTTCGAAGTATTGCAAGAATATGATTGAAATTATACTTAACGTATGAATAATAATTATATTATGATTAGGAAGATAGTTTCCCACTACAATTGTATCACTTGTATATATTAATTCCAAGCGGGAAGAGGAAAATTTGTTCCCAGATACGTTTAAAAGCCTCCATGCATCATACTTCCCGATAACATAAACTAATTCAACATAGAGGAAGTTCAAGACTCGACGTCTGTACTTAGTATATATTATCACCACTATCGTCTCTCCCAAAGAGTCCGAAGTACATTAAAATATATGCAGTAGGATGAGGAATGTAAGCCGAATGAAATGGAATTTTCGGTTACCCCACAAGTAGCTGTGGCGGTTAATAACCCCACAAATCAACCCCAAACACCACTCACGATAGTGTTCTTTGATGGTTTCCATAACCCTAGCATCGAGAAACAGGAAGAACATTTCAAGTACCCAGCAAAAAGCTAATAATCTCGTCGCAAAAACTAATAACCCACGAAAGAAAAATATTATTGGTTGGTTTATTTGCGGCGAGAAAAAGTTGCCACAAAAATAGTTTTCTCCCACAAAGTTTTACTTGCCGATGTGATCTCATGATAAAATGCTTGTTTTTTTCCCACGAACAATTTTCGTGTTATCGGCTAATTATTTACGACGATTGTATATCTTGGCAAAAAGATTTGTGGCAAAATACCATATTTCTTGTAGTGAGGCGAAGTAGTTGGAATTAGTCTAAACTAGATCTCATGGCTCCATTTTATATATAATAAATATATATATATATAATTATTCGTATTTATTATATATATGCTTTCTTGGGCGGATTCGGATCGAATCCATTTTTCAAATTTTCACATATTTTTTAAAAAGATTAACCCAATCCTAATTCGATCTTTATGGATGATAATAATAATTAATTAACTATGGTATAAGAAAAGCACAAGCTAATTAGATAGATATTTCTTAGTTATAATTTTTGAAAGATAACGAAGACTAATTTAAATTTTGAACTATTGCAAGAATACAATTGAAATTACACTTAACATACGACTAATAATTATATTATGACTAGGAAGATAGTTTCCTACTACAATTGTATCACTTGTATATTAATTCCAAGCAAGAAGAGGAAAATTTGTTCCCAGATATGTTTAAAAGCCTCGAAAGTTCATTAATATATATGCCGTCGGACGAGGAACGTAAGCCGAGTGTAATGGGATTTTCGGTTACCCCACAAGTACCTGTGGCGGTTAATAACCCCACAAATCAACCCCAAACACCACTTACGACAGTGTTCTTTGATGGTTTCCATAACCCTAGCATCGAGAAACTGGAAGAACATTTCAAGCACCCAGCAAAAAGCTAATAACCTCGTCGCAAAAACTAATAACTCACGAAAGAAAAATATTATTGATCGGTTTATTTGCGGCGAGCAAAAGTCACCACAAGAATGTTTTTCTCCTATAAAGTTTTACTTGACGACGTGATCTCATGATAAAAGGCTTGTTTTTTTCCCACGAACAATTTTCGTGTTATCGGCTAATTATTTGCGATGATTGTATATCTTGGCAAAAAGATTTGTGGCAAAATACCATATTTCTTGTAGTGAGGTGAAGTAGTTGGAATTAGTCTAAACTAGATCTCATGGTTCCATTTTATATTTATTTATATATATATAATCTATATATAATTATTCGTATTTATTATATATTTGCTTTCTTGGGCGAATAAGGATCGAGTCCATTTTTTAAATTTTCACATATTTTTAAAAAGATTAAATGAGCTCAATCCTAATTTGATCTTTATGGATGCTAATAATAATTAATTAACAATGGTACAAGATAAGCACAAGCTAATTAGATAGATATTTCTTAGTTATAATTATTGAAAGATAACGAAGACTAACTTAAATTTTGATCAACTATTGCAAGAATATGATTGTAATTATACTTAGGTCCCGATGGCGCAATAAACTCATTTTCAATTTTCAGACGAAACATTTGTTCAAAGACGCATTTTGATTATTTCGAAGCACTTCGGAGTTGAATTTTAATAAGCGAATTGTATTATTAAGTTAGTATGTATATTTAGAATTTTACAGTATAAAATTTATTTTCACTTTTCTTAGAGTGAATAGAAACCTCGATAATAGCACCAAGTGCAGTATATATATTATCACCATTATCATCTCTCCCAAAGAGTCAGAAGTACATTAATATATATGTCATCGGATGAGGAACGTAAGCCGAATGTAATGGAATTTTTCGTTACCCCACAACTAGCTGTGGCGGTTAATAACCCCAAACACCACTCACGACATTATTCTTTGATGGTTTCCCCAACCCTAGCATCAAGAAATTGGAAAAATATTTAAGGCATCCTGCAAAAAGCTAATAACCTCGTCGCAAAAACTAATAACCCACAAAAGAAAAATATTTCTGATAGGATTATTTGCGGCGATAAAAACTTGCCGCAAAAAAATCTCATTTGCTGCAAAAACGTTTTTCTTCCACAAAGTTTTACTTGCCGATGTGATCTCATGGTAAAAGGCTTATATTTTTCCCACGAACAATTTTCGTGTCATCGGCTAATTATTTGCCATGATTGTATATCTTGGCAAACAAATTCATGGCAACAGTTCATATTTCTTGTAGTGAGGTGAAGTAGTTGGAAATAGTCTAAACTAGATCTCATGGCTCCATTTTATACAATATATATATATATATATATATATATATAATTATTCATATTTATTATATATATGCTTTCTAGGGTGGATTCGGATCGAGTCCATTTTTTAAATTTTCACATATTTTTAAAAAGATTAAATGAGCTCAATCCTAATTCGATCTTTATGGATGATAATAATAATTAATTAACTACAGTACAAGATAAGCTCAAGCTAATTAGATAGAAATTTCTTAGTTATAATTATTGAAAGGTAACGAAGACTAATTTAAATTTCGAAGTATTGCAAGAATACGATTGAAATTATACTTAACGTATGAATAATAATTATATTATGATTAGGAAGATAGTTTCCCACTACAATTGTATCACTTATATATATTAATTCCAAGCGGGAAGAGGAAAATTTGTTCCCAAATACGTTTAAAAGCCTCCATGCATCATACTTCACGATAACATAAACTAATTCAACATAGAGGAAGTTCAAGACTCGACGTCCGTACGTAGTATATATTATCACCACTATCGTCTCTCCCAAAGAGTTCGAAGTACATTAATATATATGCAGTCGGATGAGGAACGTAAGCCGAATGTAATGGAATTTTCGGTTACCCCACAAGTAGCTGTGGCAGTTAAGCGGTTAATAACCCCACAAATCAACCCCAAACACCACTCACGACAGTATTCTTTTAGAGTATAGGCTATGTTGTTTGAGATAAGCACAAGATTAGGAGACGCGGTAGATGATCGACTGGAGGCGGTAGTCTAGATAGCAACAACACGATGCGGAGCTCATCACTTCGACTCTCTGTTTCCTCGATAGTATTATGGCATCCTTACCCGAGTTGCGCGAGCTACTCGATGGATTACCCTAGTAGTTACCGTAATTTTGCATGTAGTTAGAGAGCTCTGTCTCCAGTATTAATTATGTTACAGACCTGTTGGACAAGTACTGTAACCTTTTGGATATTAGTTTTATTGTGAATGTCATAAAATATGTTTATGTTTTAGGGATACATTACTTCTGGTATATAGTATTGTTCAAAAGAAAAAAATTATCTGCTGTGAATATTACATATTGTTAGTTGCATGCTAAGTGCATTGCATCTTTATCACTCATGAACGGGGGCAGATAACCTTGTGTTGCATATCCCGACGCTTCAAAATTCGTCCGATCCCAAGCAGAATCTAGGGGCGTCACAGCTCACAAAGAGAGAATGTCATTAGTCTATAAATATTGCACAATGAAAGTATACAAATACAAAGAAAGAACACCTTTACAAAAAACAAAATATATAGGGGAGTCAAAATTACAACATCAATCGGCGGGGTCATCTGGGAAGGCATCCGACATTAGGTCCTTGCCTATGGAGTTGCCATGCTGCAGCGCCACCGGGTCTGATGGGAGAGACTTCAAGTTGAGGGACCTTAGGTCGTTCTGCGGGTTCGCCAACACATGGTCCCACATCCTCTCTAGGCCCTCTTGTAGCATAAGACCATGCTCAATTGCAGAAGAGCTTGGCCGTCGACAGCTGTTCGGACAGATGAGGGACTGTGTCCTGGACGTTGGCCAGGTCTAATTGCAGATCCTTGACAAGGAAGTCGTGGGAGGCAACTGACGCTCTGTCTCGGCCAGCCTAGCCTCCAACTCCTCCGCCCACTACTTCTCTGTGTGTCGTGGCCTGAGCAATGGCCACCTCAACATCTAGGTCCCTTGCCTGTTTGACCCAAGACTTAAGGAGGGACGACTTGTTCTTCAAGGACTTGGAGAGGAACGTGAAATTCTTGTGGAGCCATTCGTATGACCAAGAGTCAGAGTCATGCCGCTTCGTCAGCCTCGAGTTCTACTATTGAAGTTCTCGGATTGACTCCTTCGGCTTGTCGACATCCCCCATTCGGCAATCTAACAAGCCCTACAAGTTGTTCCGCGCCTCCTTGTTGAGCTTGGTTTAAAGGCGATACTGGTCAGCCTCCTCCTACAACTTGGCAGGGTTGGACCTAAGGTTGGCCCTCTGCTAATGGAATCGGAAAATCTTCTTCTGCCTTCTTCGACGGCTGAAGTCCATCTTGACGAGGGTCTCCTCTAGCTCCTCCTTTCTCCTTGATTACTCGCCTGGCGTGTTGTCTAACTAGGTTAGCCAGGGAGCGGAGTGCCCGGGCTTCCTCCTCTGGAGCTCCTCAGTCATCAACAATAAGAGTCACCAGCTGCTCCACCCCTTATCACAGAAACAAGCCAAGTCAAAAAAAAGAAAAAAAGAGAAGGAAGCAGAAAAGGCGTGCCAAAACCTAACTCGGAGAAGAAGGCCTAGCCTGTAGGCCATCCTCTGGATGGACTTAGCACGAGCCCTCTCGAACCTCGACTTGGCCCAAGGAGCCTCACTCCACCGGCTTCGTGGGACAATCCTGCACCCCCCAACTACTAGGAAGGCTAGAAGGTTTTCCGGGTGGGGGAGTCACCTGGCCCCTCCGGCGGGGTCGAAATGCCCACCTCCGACCTCCAACTCCGACTCCGACTGGAATTTGAGTTGGGAGATCGAAGTCAGAGCTTGGAGTTTCGATCGGAGTTGGAGTGGGCTTTGCCCTACTCAGATTGAGCCTGGGCCCACAGCTCAATCAAAAATTAATCCCTGTTTAAAAATCTTTAAAAAGACAAAATAATGTAAAAAAATAGTTAAAAATTCTAAAATACTGTGTGCAATGACTAAATCACATACAATTCAAAAATAGGTGATTTAATGTGTGTAAAAAATTTAAATTCTCAACTACAAATATTCCAAATAAAGTTAAATTTACAGCACCAAAATATAAATAATAATCTGGATTTGATTTAAATAGCTCAGTCCCGCATTAGTCCTGACAATCCATACATTTGTGTCGATGACTTGATAGTGATTATTGATTTCCTGCATGAAGTTTTAGTGATCAGATGCAATATTTTTTCTTTAATCATTTAACTATAGACTTCTAAATCATCAGCCAAGTGATACATGGCATAAATAGAACACATTTACATTATGAACTCACCTCCACCTCTAACTCTAACGAGTTTGGTTTGATGGTATTGAGTTTCTCACCAATAATGGGGTCATGGGGTTCTCCATCCAACAGTGCTTCTGTCTTAATCATCTACAATTAGTTTGAGATTCACAACTAGGTCTACAAAATCATATAAATTATAAATTATAAATTAAATAATGAAAATATTAAAATTATGTAAATAATAATTTAAAATCATAAAGTTGCCTAACTCTAGCCTATAGCTCTCGACATTAATGGTATCTACTCCAATGTGCATTGAACTTAACCAATTTTGTGTACAAACGAGGGCCTCAACGGTGGTCGAAGACAATGAACTCCGATAAGCATCCAAGACATGACCTTCGGTGCTAAACGCTGACTCAGATGTAACACCCCACTTCTTTACCCCATTAAGTTAACTCTTAAGTGAACCCTCAATTTTAGAAGGTTAGCTCACTTACTTAGAGGAAGACTGACTTTTGCTAGGCCAGCTTAGTTCAATTTCTTTCCTCGAGCTTTGATTCAAATTTTCCTTCTTTGATCATCTATTTCTAGCATTCATTAGCCATACTTTCATTTTTATTGAGTCTTAGTACATGTCATTTTGTGTGGTGACATGTCAAACCCTAAAACCGTTTCATCTGGAAACCATGTGTACTTTGTGTGAAACTAACCAAAATACCCTTAGCTCGATATTTTTCTTCAAGGATAAATCTGTTTCAGTCCCATGATTTATCTGTGAAAATTTCCTTGCAATTGATTTTGGAAAAAAAACCCTAGCCAAAACCCTAAATATTTTTAATAACGATTTATCCTTGGGAATTTCGGCAAAACCCTTTTTATTTTATTTTCTTTTTTTCTTCCTTTATTTGTTTTAATTTTGGTCACCTCTCCACTGCCCAATCACCACCATTGAGCCACCTTAGATGGCGCCTGAGTATGCCTTACATAGCCACTAGAAACCAAGGGAATAAGATAAGAGATTAAGACAAAATTTGCAAACCTCTTGTGGAAACCCTAACCGCCAGTCATTAAGGGCTTAAACCCTAGCATTAACTACACCACCTTTTCTCTCTCCACCACCCACATGGCAACTCTCTCTCTCTCTTCCCCTTTGGTTAATTTTTCCTACAACCTAGATACCATCATACTAGCCTACATGGAGGAGCTAAGCTTGAGAGGCATCATGAGCCACCACCCAAACCGCCCAATGAGGAAGCACCCAAGCCCAACGCCACCCTCATCTCCATGGCTCTATAAACCCCTCTTCATCTCACTTCTTCCTCACTTCACTTCACATCCTCTCTTCTCTCTTTAGTGTTCTTGAGAGTTCTTAGAGTTTGAGTGGGAAGCTTCAAGGCTCCAATCTTTGTGAGTATTTCTTCTCTTGATCTTAGTTTTCTTGTTATTTTTATGTTTAAGGTGTTAGTAGTCATTTTAGCATGAGGATCCTTAGTAGTCGAGTTGCATATTTAGGATAGGGTTAAGATTACATGCATTTTTGAGGAAATTAGCTATGGCATGATTAATTATGGTATAGTTTGGTCATAGGATTATTTATGGAAGTTTAGACTAAGATGAGAAACATGCCATAACTAGTTTTAAGTTCTATTTTGTTTTCATCATCAAAGCATGTATGGTTTGACTTTTTGTCATGCTTCATTTGAGGAAATTAGCTTATTTTATTTAGGCTTGAAATGTGAGCGCTTAGAAAGCCTTCTGATTGGGATAAGAAAAATGCATGATAATTAGCGTGTCATAAGTGATAGGATCATAAGTATTGGGATGAACTTGCTCAAACTTAGGATTTAAGTATGTCATTGAGGATTCTAGTGAGCATGTTCCTGGGAGCTTTTGCCTTGCATGCATCATTAGTGAGTTCTTTTAGGCATCAACTAGAGTGTTTGCCATGCATTTCATGAGATAGGTTATGGATTTTTAGATAGCATGCATCATTTAGACGTCTAAGGATATTTTCGTAATTTTCCTTTCATGTCACTGTTTATTTCATAGCCTGTACCTCACTTACAACTCTAGTAGTCAGTAAGTTGGCCTCTAACTTAGACCTTGATCGAGTATTTATGATTTATTGATAAATGTCATTTTTTTATAACTGTCATTTTTGCATGAACTGTCATATCATTTTGCATTCAAGCATCATTTTTGTGCCACTCATATACATTTCATGAAAATCATTCGTTTACAAAAAGCCTTTGTATGAAAATTATTTTATCATGGCGCCAAAGGATAGGATAGGGAAGCATCCTAGTGAAACTCCTCTGTCCACTCTGGAGTGATTAAATATGGAGTGTTAATCGCTGGGTTGACGAAAAATAGTCAATAGACTTCGAATGAGTTCTTTTTAAAGAACACTGGAGCGAAATCATACGTTAGGACACCTAATGCTGGTGAGTGTACATGTTATGATTTTTACGATGTTATGTTATGTTATATTACCAACGCATTGAAAATAAGTCTATAGACAACGTAGTTTCAATGAGTTATACAACGCTCACAGTGCATATGGAGAACTGTGACGATATCATACGTTATGTTAATTCTATGATTTTATAATGAAAGACTAAGTTTTACGACGAAAGTGAAAATTATATTCTCTGTAAGAAAGTGTGCATAAAAAATCTTTCTTGAAAAATCTGAATGGGAGACAAAACTAATTTTTCTGCATTTCATGTTTATCATTCTTCATGCATAGTTTATTTTTGTGTACATTGGTTGTCTAACTTACTGTTATTTCAAGTAAATCTCATCATTTGTGGACCCTCTATCATTTCACTCAAAATGATAGAAGTTTTAGATGTAGATGGACCCAATGGACTAGTGGATCAAGAGGATTGAGGAAGAACCAGACGTCGACAGGAGACTTGATCTTATTTTGATATTTCTTGGCCTAACCCTTTGTGCTATAGAACGCATGAAGCAACTGGTTTAGATCCTTTTGGAGAACTTGATATTTTGTACTAAGATTAAGCTACCTGATGTTTTGAAACTTATGATTCAATCAATATTATTTGAATGATTTAGTTATTCTGGCATAAGTTCATTTTCAGCCTTAATTTTCGCTACAATTATTGCATACTGCTAGTTGCATTTTTAGGATGCATTGCATATTAGCTATTAGGTGTAGGGGTGTGTAACCTTGTGTTGCATGTTCTGACGCTCTAAGTCTCCGTTACATCCCAAGCGGAGATTGTGACGTCACATCAGAGGCAACCATAGTGATAGGAATGGCTAGTACATCCCTGACTATTCGGGAAAGGACTGAAAACTTGCCAAAATTCACCTTCCACCAAATTAATATCTGAAATGTTTCACTAGGTGCCTCAACATCTTCCATAAAGTAACGCTTAATCTCAGACCTATACTACATAATATTCCTCATGCATAGTTTTGATGATATCGTCGTAGCCGCAATAAATTTGAGCTCTATGTATGTATGTCATCCCAAGAAGATGTTGAATCGGTCGTGCTTGAGGAGCTACCACCTTCGGTTGAAGACTGACCATTGCTATTGTAATGGCTATATAAATCATCAATATCACATTTAATCAATCTAATAAACTGATCAGCATTCTCATCACCGAGGACGTCCCTAATTCAATCTTCTACAATCGCCAACTTATATTGGGGGTCAAGGATTGCAGCCACAAATAAAAATCTGTTTATCTTCTCCACATCCCCCCAATATTTATTATATCTGTATTTCATCCTCATAGCCATTACATTCAACAAACCCACACTATCAATACAACTCTGTTGCAAGTGGTCATAAAACCCCGAGAGCTCCTCGAAGTACATGTTCGTAGTATGATATTTTGTCCCAGATATCCGCATAGTTATGTCATAAAATAACTTAAAATATTGAACAAAATACCTAATATTGGCCCAATCAACTGTGCTCGGCGCACCAAGCCTCTTTCTCCCCCCCCCCCCCCTCAACTGACTCCAGCAAAGCTGTTTGGTACTTCTGCGCTACATCCAACATCATGTATGTAGAGTTCCATTGAATCGAAACATCCAGTTGCAACATACTGGAAGATGAGATCTCAAATTGTTCGGCTATTGCTTTAAACTGGCGGAGCCGTTGGGGGGAAGCACTCACATATCTCATAAGGTTCCAAACTTTAATAATTAAATCATCAACCTCCTTGAACCTTTCAGAAACTATGAGGTTGATGATATAGGCACAACATCGAACATGGATAAACTGGTTATCACGAATGATATCCTCATGTACAATCATATTCTGCTTGAACCAATCAATGACAGTTTCATTCACACTGACATTGTCAACCGTGATACAAAGCACTTTTCTGATCCCCTAATCCTTTATACAGTCATCCATCTCCTTGCCAAGGGATGTGTGATCAACAATTTCTTTAAAGCCGATAATCTGCTTGTGCAACGTCCACTCACTGTCAATAAAGTGGGTTGTGATACACATGTAGCCCACATTATGTATGGAGGTCCATGTATCAGTCATAAATGACACTCTCTAGCCAGTGGCAACAAACACTTCCATTATCACTTCCTTCTCCTTGGCATGCCTCTTCAAATAATTGCGCATCATAGTATACCGTGAAGGCATGAGAAATCGTGACTCTAAAGTGTGCACAAATTTGCGGAAGCTTGCCTTATCAACCTTGGTAAAAGGCATTAGATCAGTGATGATCATCTCTACAAGAATATCCCTCAACATTTTTTCACTGTATTGAGGGATTGATAGCTTTTTAATCTGTGTGCCATCAGTGGCCATAGAAGTCTCGTAACCCAGCTTCGTCTGATCAGTTGCAACCAACCCTTTATGTATCTTATACCGCTTGCAGCCCGTAAGATGTGCTATTAATACTGATGTGAATTGCTTCTTCGAATGACAACTGCATAGTTGCCCACAGTAGTGGCATCAAGCTTGCAGGTTCTCATGATCACTAGAAACTTTAGTAAAATGTTTCCATGTCCATGACCTTTTTATACTAGGTCATGCTGGTCAATCGGCCTCAACTCCTCCTCCTCATTAAGCATATCAACATCTTCTAGATTTATTGGGACTCGACTACTTGTGTAACACCCGTCCTTATGGTGGGACTTTTTTATAAAATATTTTTAGAAAGGACGACGGGAATTACTGTTCCCTTAAAACTTTTCACTTGCATACCCAGGGTGCAAGACTCTACGTTTATAAGAATAAAATGCGTTTTGGTAATAAAAGAGGTTCACAGCGGAAAACATTGATTTTACAATAAAAAGGCCTTTCTTACATTTTAAAACTAGTGCCTAGACTTCCGTACTCTTCCCCATGGGCCGCGTCCATCCTGATCATGTAGTTCCTGTGGGGGGAGGGACATGCATAAAAACTAAAATAAGTCGAAGACTCGTAAGTATTACTTCATACAGTTAAAATATAACAATATAGGTTTTCATTCATGCATTCATCATTCATACATACTATTACGTGCATGCATACGTGTCATACGTGCGTTCATTTGAAAACGTCACTGGATGGGATTTTTCTCTTTTAAACATGGGCATCCTTTTCTTAAAACGTTTCTCCCGTTAGTGCCTTCATTTCTTCAAGAGTTCATGCATGCTTATGTGCATATGTGCGTTCTTTTGAAAACTTCACTGGACGGGGTTTTTCCTTTCAAAAGGTTTTCCTTTCTTTAAAATGTGTCCCCTGTCAGTGCCTTCATTTCTTAAAGGTTCGTGCATTCGTGCGTTCGTACATGCATGCATACATCCATTCGTTCTTATCACTTTCATAGGCCAGTACACATTATTACGCCCTGTGTGTTGGGAGCGGTCTTCCTTTGGACCCGGATTCCGCCCGTGGCCTCTGGTTGGGAATCCCTTTTATAGGGGGCAACACTGGGTGCACTTCCAGTACTACTTACCGGTATTACAATCTGCTCATTCATTGGTACCATTTTTCATTTATTTATGTGGCCGTTACGTATCTTCATACATTTCATGCTTTCATGTCTTCCTTGCTTTTCATTCGTTCGTTCATGTCAGCTCAAAAGAGCTGGAGCTTTCATTCAGTTCATTCTTTCCTTTAATAGTCCTTTCATGAGAAAACATTTATTTTCATGGAAAAACATCGTTTGGGGCGTAAGCCCGAAAATCATCCTTTCCTTTTTCAGTTAATTTCAATCCTATCATTTCTTTAACAGTTCGTTTGTGGAAAACTTCATTTAAGAATATACATGGGCTTAAACGTCAGCTTTCATGGCATCCATAAGCGTCACCTTGAACGTCGTCAATCATGGCATCCACGAGCATCACCTCGTGGTGCACATGAAAGCGTCAGTTCGTAGGATCCATAAAAGCATCCGTTGTCATGCCTTTCATGCATTTTCATCAGTTTATGGATTTTCTTAGAAAATACATACAATAGATACAGCGTATAGTCATCCATTCACATGCGTACAATTAATACTTTGGTTGCGTAAACAGGGGCTGCCAAGGAGGGGCCATACATACTTATACATTTGAACACTTAGCATTTTCTTTCGTAAAGCGTCTTTCGTTTCTTTTCGTAAGCATCTTAAAGGAAAAGCGTTTCTTGTATCTTGGAAAAACTCTAGAAGAGTATGAACGTAACACTTACCTGGACTCCATACTATTTGCATGTCATGCAGTCCATTCATGTGCTTGTCAGATGGCAACCTACATGGATACACATACCTTAGCGTCATTTTCTATCTAATGCATAAGCAACTTAAACTAGAAGTAGAGCTACATATCACTTAGAACACTTTCCTTCTATCTCATGCACTTACGTGCCCCTTACTATGTTAAACCCTTCGGGGACCACTTACGGTCACCACATCTTCCAACTCAAAGTCTTGCCTCGAGTTCTCATCCACTAAAGTGAACCCATGATTCACCTTAGGATTAAGACACTAAGACATTCGTCTTACTCTTCTTATTGAACTCATCTCGATGCATGACTCAGACCGACTAAGTCACGCATCCCAATCCTAGACAATACATCCGTCACTATCTTCATGCACTTTAGCCCATACTAATCTTCATTCCCATCCAGACAAGCCACACGGCTCTAAGCCAACTCTGAGGTTTAAGCACCGTGTAACTGTGCTAATGACAGATTACCCATTACATATGGTGAATCCGTCCAGCACATGTGTCTAACCAGATTACACATGTACCTTACCCCTTTATCACCTAAGATCAACATATGACACGTTGATCACCTACTTGTGTAAACAAGCACCATACTCTGATATCAACTTTCTCTTAACCCGGCTAGCATGACTTTTCACGCTACCCGTCCCTTTTGACAGTTCATCCCAACACTTAACACGACAAGACTCCATTCACAACTACGCCTTATGTCACCTCATATAGCTCGAGACTACACCCAAGCTACGCCGTAACCTTGTCGCGTTACCCAACATTCTACTACGCCAACTCTTAACTCATCACGAGTACGGTTCCTCACGTACTCTCGTCACATCGTAACATCTCGTCACATTCCCGATACGCCATTCATACACTATCACTTCATCACATGGCAAGCACGACTGTCAATAACCACGTCACGAGGTGACATTGCCCAGTCATGCTTCCGCTGCGTACTCTTACACTTATTCCGCTACTTCATCCATATTCCCAGCCGTAAGTCCCACACGGTGACACTTGTCACCGTAGACTACAGGCTACACCATAATTACTCCGGGACACTGTTCTACAGTTCCCTACACTACTCATAACGTTTCACGCCCATCAATCACACAACCATCCTTATCTCTATGACACGTCACACGGGGTGTCGCTGCCACGTGGAGTACACTCCACGTATACTCCCTTCATACATACTACGCCACATCACCACTATGGCATACCCGCCATATGGTACATCACTCAATCACATGGAGTACACTCCACGTGTATACCATTTACATACGCTACATCACCATTATGGCATATCCGCCACATGATGTATCACTCCGCCATACGGAGTACATTCCACATGTACTCCCTTCATAACTCCTCAAAAATCTATTCTTAATCCATACATCAAAACTTTAAAATAATTAAAGTTGTAGACAAAAGTCCTAAAGACGAATTCATTTTTTTTAATTAAAAATAAGGAAACTGAAAAGAAAAGCAGTAAGATAGATGCGAAAAAAGACGGATTACAGTTTGGACCAACTCCAATAGACTTTGAAATCTATGACGATGTGTGAAGGCAACACACTTGTCTCTTTTCAACCACAAATGTCAGATCTGAAAGATCTGGTGGTGGCGAGTTTGGTGATCTGGCACGTGTGGTGAGAAGAACTGCTGGAAGAGGTGGCACATGAGGACCACGCGCAGATGTGGGCGGCGCTTAAGGACCGACCATGAGCGGTGATTTTCGTAAAATCGCCACTTTCTTTCGAAAGATTTGCGACTTGGGAGTCTGGCAGTGCGCGTTTTTTGGGAGTTGTTGGAAAGCTGTAGATCTATCTCTTTCGGCCTTGAAGCAAGTAAAATAAAACTAAACAAAAAGAACTACCTTGATAGATAAGGTGGGTGGATGGATGAAGGAGAGAAAGAAGAGGAAGAAGTTCCTCCTCCTCCGACAAATATAAATCTGGCCCTTAACTTTTTACAAGAGAAAGAGGGAGAGTAGAAATCTCCACGTATAGTATATTATATATGAAGTGGCAATATGGTGCAAGCCTTAAGAGCCAACCTCACGTTGACGTCCAAGGGGAGAAAATTACAAACAGAGTCTCTCTGTTAATGAAATCTCTTCATTCGAAAATTCGAAAATCATCTAAGAAAATTCGGCAACTGCCTTTCTTTTCTCAGTTCCCATATTTAAAGGATTACAAGTGCTAAAGATCAGGAAATAAACTAGGAAGGTATTGCCGATATAGCAACCGAGTCTTACGGGAATAAAATAAGAAAGAATTAAACAACTTAGCAACAAAAGTTTGAAATAAAAATATAAGAATGGCTAAAGATTCTAGTAACTGACTACGTCCTCATCTCCCACAATTTAAGGAGTAATGTTCGCCAGGGAGCCTTGCTCTCTATTTGCATCAATTGCCGGCCACTCAGAAGAACTTGACTCCGGCAAGTTTTGAAGTACATAGGCAGTAAATAAATCTGGGTGAAGTCGATTGAGTTCTGAAGCTTGTAGCCAAACAGAATCAGATTGGGGACGATTTTTCCATCGCACTAAAAATTTGTAATACCCTCCGCGCCGGGTAGTAACAAACTGGTGATCGAGTATCGACGCAATTTCATCTTTTGGGGCTATATGCGTTGGAACACGAATAACCGCATCTTGTTGGTTAAATAGATCCGAGGCTTTTGGCACTGGTTCCTCTGAATCATGAAATTGCGTGAGGTTTTAAATGTTGAAAACAGGACTGATTCCGTAGTCAGCGGGTAATTCAATGACGTAGGCGTTAGGACCTAACTTCTTAATCACCTTAAATGGTCCTGCCCGACGAGCATGTAGCTTGTTGAAACTCCCAGGAGGAAAACGTTCAGGTTTTAATCGTATAAGAACCATGTCGCCAACCTGAAATTGTCTGTCCTTCCGCTTGATATTCGTAAAGGTAGAATATGCTTCCGTGCTGAGAGTCAGACGCCTCTTGACTTCTTCATGGATATCCTTCATGTAACTAGAGAAATCCAACGCTGCTTCACTGGGTCTAGAAGGCAAAGTTAAAGAGTGGAGGTCCAGTGGGGTGTTGGGGAGAAAACCATATACCACTGCAAATGGTGTGCAACCAGTAGAGCGATTAACAGAGTTATTGAAAGCAAACTCAGCTTGTGGTAACATGAAGTCCCAGCTCGCTGTATGATCTGCTACTAAACACCTTAATAAATTTCCCAAACTCCGGTTGGTCACTTCAGTTTGGCTGTCGGTTTGTGGATGGAATGCATTGGAAAATAGTAGTTTTGTCCCTATCTTTGCCCACAAAGTCTTCCAAAAATAACTCATGAACTAACATCCCGATCAGACACTATGGTAGTTGGTACACCATGTAGCCGAACTACTTCTTGGAAAAATAGTGCCGCTGTTTTGGATGCATCGTAAGTCTTGTGACAAGGGATGAAATGAGCCATCTGAGAAAAGCGATCCATCACCACCATTATGGAATCATGCTGCCATAGTGTCTTGGGTAATCCAAGCACAAAGTCCATACTAAGGTGCTGCCAAGGTCTATCTGGAATGGGAAGGGAGGTATAGAGACCTGCTTACTGCTTGGTCCCTTTATTTACTTGACAAACCCGACATCGAGCCACAATTTTATGCACGTCCCTTCGTAGTCGAGGCCAAAAAAACCTGTCATAGACCAGGGCAAATGTTTTATCAACACCGAAATGCCCTGCTAAGCCCCCTCCATGAAGTTTTGAAATAATAAATTCTCTAAAAGAACCGCATGGAATACATAGTCGATTGCCGTGGAATAGAAAACCATCTTTGACTGAGAATTCATTATTAGTTGCCTTCGCGTTTTCCGTGAGCTGGTGCCAAATAACGCCAAAATCTGCATCTGTAGAATATTGCTACTTCAGACTGTCGAATTTTAAGGCGTTAACCGACTATATAACCAGCAAATGGGGTCGCCTACTTAGGGCGTTGGCTACTTTATTTTCAGTTCCAGACTTATGCTTGATAACGAAGTCAAATTGTTGTAGAAAATCCATCCACCAAGCATGCCGTGCATTCAACTTACTTTAAGCATTTAAGTGTTTTAACGAATCGTGATACGTATAGAGAACGAATTCTCTGTGAATCAAATAAGGATGCCAATGTTTGAGAGTTTGAATCAAAGCATAAAATTCCATATCATACGCCGAATAACGCCGACGGGCCTCATTGAGTTTTTCACTATAGAAGGCGATAGGATGTCCTTCTTGACTGAGTACTCCACCCACACCTACATGCGATGCGTCACATGCAACTTCGAATATTTTGGAAAAATCTGGGAGCTTCAAAACGGGAGCTTCTCCCATTTTCGTTTTGATCTCATTGAAGGCGTTATTGGTAGAAGCAGTCCACAAAAATTTTTTTGACTTCAAACACTCGGTGATGGGGGCCATGATGGTGCTGAAGTTTCGTATAAAACATCGGTAGAATGTTGACAGCCCATGAAAGCTACGCACCTCAAAAAAGTTACAAGGAGCAGGCCAACTTTTAATTGCTTGAACCTTGGCAGGATCGGCTTCTACCCCTTGGTCTGAAATAATAAACCCCAAGAAATTCACCCGCTTCTTCATAAAAGAACACTTGCCACGGTTTACAAAAAGCTGTTCTCTTTTTAATGTCTCCAGAACTTGCTGCACGTGATCTAAATGATCCTGTAAACAATGGATAAAAATCAAGATATCATCGAAATAGACAACTACGAATTTGCCTAAGAAAGGTTTGAGTGCTTGCATCATGACACGCATAAATGTGCTTGGCGTGTTGGTTAGTCCGAAAGGCATGACCAACCACTCAAATAAGCCATCTTTTGTTTTGAAAGCCGTCTTCCACTCATCTCCGGGACGGATTCAAATTTGATGATACCCGCTACACAGATCAATTTTTGTAAAGATGGATGCCCCACTCAATAAATCTAACATGTCGTCCAGTCGGGGAATAGGAAATCGGTACTTCACCATTATTTTGTTGATCACGCGGCTATCGACGCACATCCTCCAAGTATTATCTTTCTTGGGTGTTAGTAGAACTGGTACAGCGCACGAGCTAAGACTTTCTCGGATGAATCCACTGTCAAGTAATTGCTGAATTTGTCGATTTAGTTCCTCATTTTCTGTGGGACTCATACGGTAGTGTGGTAGATTGGGCAAGGAAGAACCTGGAAGTAGATCAATGGCATGTTGCACCTCTCGCAATGGTGGTAGCTGTCTCGGCATTTCATCTGGCATGATGTCATGGAACTTCCCTAGCATCTTCGTAAATTCATTGGGGATAATACCATCACCTTGTTTAGCCTCTCGGTTCACTACCAACAACACTAATTGTTCTCCTTTTAGAGCTTGAGTAAACTGCCGAATGGTTAGCACTGGAACAGCCTCTTCTTTTTTGTTTGTTTCAGTTGTGTCTCAAACTCAGAAATTTGCAAAGGGTCTAAAACGAATTTCTTGCCATTAAATTGAAAAGAGTAAGAATTGGTATACCCATCATACGCCACCTTTCTGTCATAAAGCCAAAGTCGACCCAATAATAAATGACAAATAGTCATAGGGACCACATCACACCAGGCCTCATCTATATAGTTTCTTCCCAGTGCAAATTTCACCAAGCAACAATGCTTTACCAAGATGGGGTTATCTTCATTAACCCAGCTTACTCGATACGGGTGGGGTGTTTTTCAACTGTCAAACCCAACAGCTCCACTGCATCATTAGAGATTACATTCATTCCACTCCCATTGTCAATGATAACATTTAACGCACGACCACTATGCTCCATACGGGTATGGAAAATATTGGTGCGCTCCAATCACAACCACTACCATGGAACTTCTTCTTGGTGCCAGTCAAAACCCGGTGAATGACACAACTGGGCAGATCAGTTGCTTCCAAGTGTTCTACATCTTCACCATCACTTTCTTCATATTCTTCTTCTTCAACTTCCTCCTTTGCATCAACCATACTAAGTTCTTTTCCACACACAAAGGCCAATTTTTTTTCCTTCGTAGGACATACCACAGCAAAATGTCCAAACCCCTTGCACTTATAGCATTGTGGTCCATCGCCCGTAAGCTTGGCCTTTCCTCTTTGGTCACCCACCACAGCGTGTCTACCTTGGTTAATGGGCAGAGGTGGTTTCTGGAATTGTTGTGTTGGTGCGCTGCCTGGGATTCGTAGATGACATGCGTCTACCATTGAAGAAGCCCAGTTGCTTTTCAACTCGTAAAGCCAATTGATAAGCTTCATCAACATTTAGGAGTCGTGCTATCAACATCTCTTTCCGCAGCTCATTACGCAAGCTCGTGCGATAACGAGCAAGAGTTTGTTGCTTGTTTTCCACCACCTTGCTACATATGGTCAGTTCATGGAAACGATCTATATATTGGTCGATAGTTAATGTTTCTTGCCTCAATTGCAGCATCTCTTCAAACATGACTTGCTCGTAGTCAATAGGAAGATATTTCTCTTTCAGCCGCTCCTTCATTTCTTCCCAATTAGACACTGGCGCACGTTGAGTACGACGTAGTTGCTCTTCCACGCTACCCCACCAAGCTCGTGCATGGCCTTTTAATTTCATACGGACATAACAGACTTTTCTATCCTCGGACACAGAGAACCAATCAAAATAATCCTCAATTGCCGTCAACTAATCTTCAAAAGCATTGGGATCCAGCTTCCCAAAACAATCTGGGACATCGACCTTCATTCCCTTGGCTAGTTCATCAAGAGAGTGACGGTCGAAGCCACGTCCTTCTCGTCCCCTAGGAAATTCATGGCCATTCCGCCCAAAGCAAACATCATGACCACCAAATCCCCTGTTCCTCTCCCCGTATTCTTCATCGTCTTCGTTCCCTTCATTGCCGTCTACTTCATCTTCCGGAGGAGGTCTACGCCCTCTCCTATTGTGAGGTCCAAACTCATCTCGTATCCAACCTTTGATTGATCTGTTCCAGAACAGATGCGAGTTGGGTGATCTGCACTTGTAGCTGGGGTAGATCAATGTTTGGATTTTGGTTATTCGACATATTGTAAGAATTACCACTACGAGTTACAGGCATGAAACACTGAGTTCCTTGAGGAAAGAAACCTTTCTCTGATGCCAAAAATGGTGCAAGCCTTAAGAGCCAACCTCACGTTGACGTCCAAGGGGAGAAAATTACAAACAAAGTTTCTCTGTTAATGAAATCTCTTCATTGGAAAATTTGAAAATCATCTAAGAAAATTCAGCAACTGCCTTTCTTTTCTCAGTTCCCATATTTAAAGGATTACAAGTGCTAAAGATCAGGAAATAAACTAGGAAGGTATTGCCGATATAGCAACCAAGTCTTACGGGAATAAAATAAGAAAAAATTAAACAACTTAGCAACAAAAGTTTGAAATAAAAAGATAAGAATGGCTAAAGATTCTAGTAACTGACTACGTCCTCATCTCCCACAATTTAAGGAGTAATGTTCGCCTGGGAGCCTTGCTCTCTATTTGCATCACAATATATTTGGGCGGAGCTTTCTGGATCAACTATCTCACTTTCCTGAAGATATGTGTGCATGCATTTATATATATATATATATATATATATATATCTAATTATGAGTACAAATTGTAGTATTGCATTATTATATTTTCTATATTTTATTAATACATAAAGATTGGAATTTTGATTCGTTTCTTTTATTTATTTTATTTATTATTATTTAAATCTTTTTTTTAAAAAGAAACTTTCAAAAACTCTTTAATCAAATGAAGCCAAACCTAATTAAGCTCCACTCTCATACAAGTCAAGCCTCGAGTCGAGACTATTTAATATTGATGAGGTTGGACTGCCTCAACTTGCCCGAATTCGGCTCAAATACATCCTTAAATCGAAGTCGACAGACTCAAACCAACCAGAGCAACAGTACGATAAGTAAGCCCAAAACCATGAGGCGGGACAAAACGGGGCAACACCATCAATTTAGCTGGATTAGGGTAGTGAGAGAAAAACTCTTTTTCACACTCTACTATTTATCACACACTTCACACACTTAGTGTATTTGAGTTTAAAAAAAAAAAAAAAAAATTTGAAGTGCATGGTGTGTGGAGAGTGTAGGATATGTAGAATTGCTCGAGTGAGAATATTTAAGAAGTGTTGAGAATATTTATAAATAGTATTGAAAAAATAATAAAAAAGTAATAAAAAAATATTGAATAATAGTAAAAAGTAGGTGAAAAGTAATGAATAGTAGAAAAGTATGTGAAAATTAATAATAAAATAAAAAATAATAATGAGAGTACTTGAGGTACTCTTAGTAGCCAAACTAGCCCTTAAGACTAGATTGCGATGAGAGAGTTTAAGCTACGTTTATTTTTACAGATGAGATTAATTTAAATAAAAATTAAAAGTTAAATAAAATATTATTAAAATATATTTTTTAATATTATTTTTATTTTAAAATTTTAAAAAATTAAATTTTTTATTTTATTTTATGTAAAAATTTAAAAAAATTATAATGATTAGATAAAATAAAATAAATTGAATTGATAAGTTTTATAAAAATGCAAAGGGAATATTACTGATTAAGGACATCTACCCATCTACTACTTTTTTTGTATTTGATTTTTTAAAAATTTTTTTTACTTAATGATTAAGAAAGTAAATATTAGTAAAGTTATATATATTTTTTAATTTTTTCTTAGTGATTAAGGATGTTAAAAAAATATTTAAAAGAAAATGATAAAAAAATAAAAAAACTTGAAATGCACTTGGGTAGTAGATGGGTAGTAATATGGTAGTAACCCTATCACTACCAATGTTTTGAATACCGTACCGGAAGCCGTACCGGTTAAGGCACTGGAACGAAATATTTCGATACCGGTACTGTTTCGTGTACCGTTTTGGGATAGTCAATATATGAATAAATTATATATATATATATATAAATATATATATATTATATTTCAAAATAATAGTTTATATATGAATAAATTATATATAAATACATATATATATATATAAATTATAAATAGCTTAATCTGAATTAAGGGTAAAAAAATAAGCTTGTAATTTGAAAAAAAAAAAAAAAATTGAAGGCCGAAATTGAGGCCGGTACGACCGATATTTGAGTTGGTACGAAACGTATATGGAACCTGTACTGGCCCAGTAGCCGGTACGGTACGAGATTGAAAGCAGTGATCACTACCCAATAAATAGTATAGAACATTTATGTTATAGGTATTTTTTAATTTCAAAATTTTAAAATTTAAAATTTTCAATATTTTATTTAATTATTAATTAATCATTATAATTTTTTTAAAATTTTAAATAAAATATAAAAATAATTCAATTTTTTTAATCACAAAACAAAAATTATATTATAACAATATTTTAATTTTATAATATTTTTTTCAATTTTTTCTCTCTCATTTTCTAAAATTCTATAAAATATTTTTACTCAAATTATTTTATTACTATTTACAAACTATATCATTACTATTCATAAATTTTTTATCTCATCTTTAGATTAACCAAATGAGACGATGACAATCAATCCCAACAATTAATAAAGGAACGAAACCTGTCCGGCATGAAAATAGGGGTAATGACGACGGAGTAATGAGTGGAGCCACAACTAGTGTGAAGCCACTTCAAACCAAAATATAAGAGTCTGTTTAGATTCAAAGGATGAGATGATCTCATCTCATCTCATCTCATCTCATCTAATTTCAACTAAAAATCTTACTATTATTCACAAACCATCTTAACTCATCTCATTTTATTTTTGAATCCAAACGGGCTAATAGTTTTCGACCTAAGAACATCATGCTAACTTTTAAATTTTAATGAGTTATGATTTCATCACACGTTGAAGGCTAACAATTGCAACCTCTAACAATTATTTTTTTCCATTCTGTCAATCTCTCTCGTGTGTCAGCAACCAAGAGCCAAGCCAAGCATTCATGGATATAGAATGGATAATTTATTAATTTTTAACGTCTGTCAACCCTATACCACTTCGTAAGATAAGCAATGGAAGAGTAACTAGTAAGTAGCTGCTGACACGAGACAGATGGAGGACAAAACTTATATGCATCTTTTGATTAAAGACTGTAGTTTAATGTGTTATATGAAGGTCTCAAAGACATTTAAAAGTTAGTATTTATATAGATAATTTTATGATAAGACGAGAATACCTGATTATCAAGAAAAGACTCTTTGGATTTATATGTTTTTTATAATGTTGAGAAGAAATTTGAATTTTGTTCTGATGTGACTTAGTTTGTTTTTACGATTCATCTCTGCTCATCTCATTTAATCATTACAATTTTTTTAAATTTTCACACAAAATAAAATAAACAATTTAACTTTTTCAAATTCAAAAATAAAAATAATATTAAAAAAATATATTCTAACAATATTTTATTTAATTTTTTAATTTTTTAATTTTAATCTCATCTCATCTCATCTGTAAAAACAAACGAGGTATCTCCTCTCGGAGGGATGTTAATGACGAAATGATAGAATGGTGAAGTTGGATTTTTGTGAAGATAATTGAGTTTGCGTATAAACGTGCGTGCATGTGTGGAGAGGGAGGGAGTGAAAGAGATGACTTCCACCAGAAGAAAGTGGCTAAAAGAAATAGCTATAAACAAACCTCTAGATTCCATTCAAGGAGCTGCTAAGCTACCCTCCATCTCTGAAAAGATAATACTTAGATATGAAAAAATACCCCAATACGCAGCAATACAAAATCTTCAAGACCCTTCTCCCTCTCTCTCAATTTCAGTTAAGCCTCCCAGCTCTTTCCAGAGGCTTTACACTTCAAAACCAGTACAAGAAGCACAAGAATCACAATTAGACCACCAGAAGAACCACCAACTCTGTGAATCCAATAAGGATCAGAACTGGTAAAGCACCGTTCCAAGTAACTTGACAGAGTGATGGCCAATATCAACACCAACAGCATTAGAGGAAGCCAAGGAACAAGGCTGACGGGCTCCTCATCGAGTTCTGAATCACTAATCACCGGTCTCCTGTCAATATAGAGAGGAGAAATCACAGCTAGAAGGGCCAAGCCTATAGCCACCAGCCTCTCATATGAAGAAAGCCTGCTTGTCTTGCTGCATGTAGCGCCAGCCTCCATTCAGGAAACAAATCACTGATGCAGCGGGGGTGGGGGGAGTTGGCACTTGGCAGCGCTTTGCCGGACAACTTAACTCTCCATCCCTACTGACTGTTTGATATATTCTCTGAAACTAGTTGCTGAGCTTAGCTTGTTTTGGGAGCTAATCTCAAGGAATTTTCCTACGCAACAACTTTGGTGAAGATTCATGAAAGAGGCATCCTCTTTTCATACTTTATCTTCCCCAAGGCAACTACACAGCTTATTAATAAACAATTACTCCCTGCTTTGTAAGATAATGCGCTAGCAGCTTACCCGTGAAGCCACAGTTGTGTAAACATTGAATAGATGTGAACATGCTCTTGGAAAGGGATCAACTATTCTCCATTCACAACAGTATTATGCTCTATGCATAATTATATGGAATCAGATTCTGTCTGAGCCGCATAGATTCCCCAGACAATGCTCAGTTTGGATTAAGAAACACTTTCAACCTATCTCATCTCATCATTAAAACTTTCATAAATCTCCACATAAAATATAATAAACAATTCAACTTTTTCAAATATCAAATTAATAATAATATTAAAAAATATTATTCTAATAATATTTTATTCAATTTTTAACTTTCATCTCAACTCACTATCCAAACCCAACCTTAACATATCCATCAATTTCTATATACAGAAATGCACGAGGAAAAGTGGCGACACTGTTGAAGGTCGTTGCAAAACGAGATTGGCTTTTGATGCAACACACTGGTTGTTCCATGGCAAATATGACAGTGAAATTTTAGGGCCTGATATCTGCCTAAAATGCAAATGATTATGGCAGGGATGCTATTGCCCATAGCAACCATGATAGTTTCAAGGTGTCGATTAGACCTGTCTGATAGGGAATCTGGGATCCTAATCATAAAGCAGCCAAGACAGTTTCCTTAAGGAGTTGATTCTCATGGATGTAGAGGATACTTGCCAAAATTACAGAGAGGTAAGTGGTCATGAGTTCTCTGCTTCGAGAAACAACCCTGGGTCTTGGTTGTGTTCTTTGTCGACAATCCGATCACATTAACAGACTCAAGTGTGCTACATGAATGGGGAAACAGAAATAAACATCCATTTTTTAGTACTGCTACATCCACAAAATAATCCCACAAACTGACATGATTTCATCCGATCTGTTAGATCTACTTTACAATAAAAATAACTTTATAATCAGACGAATCACATCTAGTCATATCAGTATGTGAGATTGCTTTTGTGTAATCTCTTTGTGGCTAAAGTATTTCCCTCCATTTTTACATTTACTTTGACACATGTTCAGAGTAAAGAAATCAGCAAGTCAGCCAAAATCACAATCTAAGCCCTGGACTTCATCCTATCAATAGCAAAAGACTAGTTCACCGTAATAAAAAGTAAAATAGCTAGCATTGTCATTCCAAATGTTTTAAATTTGGCACCAAAAAAGATGATAGATCAACACATCTCCCAGCTTATGAAAAATGAATTACTATCAACAATGTATAGCAGAAGAATTTTGGCAGTTCAGCACAAAAGAAGACAAGGTAAAAGCCGGAAAGGTATTGTCCATTTCTCAAACAGTACAAGAATACACAGACTGCATATCTATTAGACTATGAAAACTAAGAATGCAGAAAAATTTAAGGAGTAAACTATGGAAATTAACAGAAAGGTCTAATTGGCACCACCGCTGCTCTTTGACCTGTTTCCGTGAAGCCTTCTCATCCATTTCTTCTGTGATGTAGTAATATTAGTAAACTTATCAAGAGATACAGGAGATTCTTCAGGTGTTCCCGTAGCTGGAAGTTCCGCAGGAAGCGCAGCAGCAGTGCTGGTAAAGGCATTCAGAACCAGAAATGCTAGTATGGGAGAAAAATCAAGAGTTCCTCCAAGTGGTGGGATAATTCCACGGAATATGTTCAAGTAAGGGTCACATAAAGTGCTGGATGGAAACATGACATCAATCATAAAGATATATATACAGAATCATTGTGGAAAATTCAACACCATAAGCTAAAGCCGAGTAAATCTCCATTTTTTCTGTCCATTTCCTTTTTTCCATACATGGAAATAAGTGGTTCGTTGGTTCAAGGTAAGTTAGATATAGAGGATGCTCTCACCTGAGGGGACTAACAATGGCAGGAGGAGTGTTCGGAAACCAAGTCAAAACAAGCCTGACAATCAAAAGCGTGTTATAAATGTTCAAGAAATTTGAGATACCATTAGCCACCACAATTCCTGCCACTGAATCTCCGGGTAAAACGGCAGCAAAATTGTGATTGTACAGAGAATTCACATTCCTGTAGTTCCTGCAGTTAATCTGAAGTAGAGTTCAATGAAGCACTCCCACCAATCAAATAAATAAGCAAATTATTTCTCAAAATCAGATTAAACATCAATTTGAAGCTGTCTAACGAAGAAAGGTCGGAACGGCTCCTTGATGAACAACAATATAGATCTCTACGATGGACTACTTCCAATCACTTCTTCTTCTGCATAAAGTCCTCTCAAAGCATGTTGAGAGAGAGAGAGAGAGAGAGAGAGAGAGAGAGAGAGGAGGGAGGGGGCGTTACCTGTTGGCAGAAGCCTTGAAATTGAGAAGACAACGATAGCACCTTGTTGAGAAGTGGATTTTGAGAAGCGAATAAGAGAAGAAATCTGAAACACTTATCAGCAGTTGACATAACTGAGCAGCGAAGGTCACGAAGAAGAACGCTTGGACGAACAAAATGGCTACTCGGCTTGTAGTTGGAGTTGGAGTTGGGGCCGGAGTTCGATGGTCTCAGAAATGGCGTTTGAGTAGTGAATGCCCACCAGGATAGAATTACACGGTTCGGCACCGACTTCGTCTCTATGCATATCGTGTTCTCAGCGGACGAATCGTTCTTCAGGGCCATTTTCTCGCGACTCCACTGTTGTTAAGCGAAGCAGCAGGCTGAGAGAAAGATAACGCACGCATCGAAATCAGGAGGACGGGAAAGAGATGATATTGTCCCCAAGAATGTACTCCATACGACGACGTTTTTGCACGGGTGAATACAGCATGGCACTCGCTGCTATTTTGACCACAAGCCAGTCAAAGTAGCAGCCAAAGAAGAAAATATGTGGATGTCGTAGATCAGATATACATAATTCATCGTCATCTGTCTCTCCGTCTCTCTCTCGCGCGCTCGTACAATGGCGACCGATCTACTACGGCTGTCTCTCTTGCCTCACCGAAAGCTCTTATACAGCTACAGCTGCAGATCAAGCTCCATTGCTCGCTGTTATGGCTTCGATTCTCTTGTTCCAAGAGAACGGAGACGTAACCTTCTCCTCCCAAAAAGACGCCGACGCTCGGCTCCTAACTTTGTTCTCTCCAACTCCCTCGAAATCGAGCCTCTAACACAAAGCGAAGAACAAAACTGCAATGAGTCAACTTCGGTTCTTCTTGACGTCTCCGGAATGATGTGTGGGAGTTGTGTGTCCCGTGTCAAGTCGGTCCTCTCCGCCGAAGACAGAGTCGAATCGGTAGTGGTCAACATGTTGACCGAGACCGCGGCTGTCAAATTGAAGCCAAGGACCGATTTTCCGGCGAATGTTGCGGAGAGTTTGGCTCGGAGGCTGACGGAGTGTGGGTTTCCGGCGAAGCGGAGGGTTTCGGGGCTGGGAGTCGCGGAGAATGTGAAGAATTGGAAGGAGATGGCTAAGAAGAAGGAGGAATTGCTAGCAAATTCTCGGAATCGCGTGGCTTTCGCGTGGACTTTGGTTGCCTTGTGTTGCGGATCGCACGCTTCGCATATCTTGCACTCTCTTGGCATTCACGTCGCTCATGGTATTCCTTCATCATATTGGAACTGGAGAACAGTGCTTTGATGTCCAACTTTGATTTATTGTTGTTGGTTTTAGGATCTTTCTGGGAAGTACTTCATAATTCCTATCTAAAGGGCGCTTTGGCTTTTGGGGCTCTGTTGGGACCTGGAAGAGGTCTGTAATGGTTTCTCTTTCCTCTTGTTTGAATACCCTATACTACTTATTTTTTCAAGCACTCCATGTTTTGTGGGATTTTAATGTACTAAAAGTAAAAAAGATTAGTTCAATTAGCGTGTTTAGAAATACAAAAATTCTATGTGCAATCACTTATACGTATTTTGTGTGCACTATATTAATATGATTGGCAGTGTTATTCTTTTTAATATAAAATATCACATCGAGTGTCCAAATAAGATACAAAAATGACTGTACTTAATAAAACTCGCTTCGGAATAAATATTCTATTTTTTATTCTCTACTACATTCCTTTTAATTGGAATTTTCGAAATTCTCAATTTTTATTTTTTGATTATTTAGAATAACAATGTGTTGCAGACTTGCTTTTTGATGGCCTGAGGGCATTCAAGAAGGGTTCCCCAAATATGAACTCGCTGGTGGGATTTGGGTCCATAGCTGCATTTGTGATCAGCGCGGTGAGACCCTTTCCTTAGTTTTCCATTGCATTCCGGGATGCTCCTTTTTTATTTTTGTTGCAAGTTATAGAATCTTGAATTCCTTCCCTTTTGTAGGTCTCACTTCTTAATCCTGGGCTTGAATGGGATGCATCATTCTTTGAGGAACCGGTGAGTTGCTTTACGTTCATTCTTTACAGTGTTTTACATGATCTTGTAAGAAACTTTTTAAATTTGAGATTGAGAAACCTACAACACAACTTGGTTGTTATAAGTTATAACTAACCTTCCCATCATTACATCTGAAAGCTAGAAGGTTGAACTTTATGGTTTAGTAGATAACACACTGATGGAAGGCCGGTGTTTTAGTATGCAGGTCATGCTTCTTGGTTTTGTGCTCCTTGGACGTTCTCTGGAAGAAAAGGCCAGAATCAGGGCATCAAGTGATATGAATGAACTTTTAGTAAGTTAGAATGTGGTTCATGTCTCTAATTTCAACAGATAAACTAATGACCATTTCGCTGGTCTCCTCGTGTGAAATTTGGCTTCATTTCTATTTCTATTACTTTTGTCTTCTTCTGCAAAATTATGTTTGGATAGTTGCAAATTTTATTTTGATCCCATTACATTCACTTTAATTTTTTTACATTTTTTTTATCTGCTCTGTGATTCACTTTTAGTGGTTCTATGTTTGAAATGTTTTAACAGGTATTTTGAACATAAGACATGATTTCTTTTTTTCTTTTTTTTAAAAAAACAAATCTAGTACATTTTGATGGAAACTTCATTTTATAATAAAAAATAAAGCCATATAGTCAATTAAAATTCTTACTTATAAAATAAATAAATGAATAAAGCATATAGTCAGTTACCGAAACACTTTTGTCACGGATGTCTCAATGTATTTTTACTTATAAAAAAAAAAAAAAGATGTCTCAATGTAGTTTTTGTTTGACTGCACCACCATGTCTCTGCTGCCTGTAGTAGGTCTAGCCTAATGTCATGGCCCATATGAAAGTAGCATGGGTATGCATATTTGAGGATAGAGTACCATTTGCTCGCTATGATGAACATGCTAGCAGCCTAAGCATCCATGTAATATTGTGTTGTTATAAAATATGGTACCGCAATTTACTTAATTAAATTCAGCACTTTTCAGAGCTCACACTTCTCTTGTTCTTTAAGTCTCTCTTTGGACGTATTTGGTGACTAGAAAAAGTCATTGGTACATTTATGTTTATTGCATGGGCAGATAACTTTTGCGCATCAACAAGAAATGGAGATATGCATGATGCGCTTTATCATATACTTGGTATCTCTCAGGGGATGAAATAATCAACACTTGTTTGATCTAGTTTGCTGGGTGTTTTTGCAGTCACTGATATCCACGCAGTCACGGCTTGTGATTATGCCCTCTGAAAGTGGTTCATACAGTGATAGCATACTTAGCTCTGATGCAATATGTGTTGAGGTCCCAACTGATGACATCCGAGTCGGAGATTCTGTGTTGGTTTTGCCCGGAGAGACTATTCCTATAGATGTAAGTGTTAAGGTTGTTATGGAGTTGCATATTTTGTAGTCAAGTCATTGTAAGAAATCACGTCTTCAATACCATTTTAGCATGATAGCAAGGCCCTGATTGGATTTCAGAGATGGTTTCATCTCATCTCATCATTACAACTTTTCCATATTTGCATACAAAATATAATAAACGATTCAACTTTTTCAAATCTCAAAACAATAATAATATTCTAACAATATTTTATGTTCTCATACTGCTTCAACCCATCAGGAATATGGCCAATTACAACATCTTCAATCAATATAGACACAATAATATGCTTTTGCTTGAAACAAAAGTGCCGTTGATTAGTTACAATAATAGCTCTTTCATTTTCTTTTTAGTTTGCTGAGCGTCTTCCCATTATATATTGACTCAGCACACGGAGAAGTGGTGTTGTGTAATATCAAGTCTAATGCAGGATCTTTAGGATTTAAGCACTATGTAGGTTTCTGGATGTGATCTTGGTTGGAGGCATTTATTGTTAAATAGGTGTTAAAAAAGGGATCCAACGACTTTGGTGCTTATTGAGACAAGAATAGAATGGAGAAGAAGGAATGGACTAGGCAATCACACCTTGAAAGCTCAAAAACAAACTACAGGAAATTATCAAAACAACATTTCTGAATCTGAAACAGATTATCTAAAGGCCCTTATATTGGCTATTGCCAAAACCTATTCAACAAAAAATAGGATTCCTTATTTTGTTTTTTAAAAGAAAACCTAAATTAAGTAAAAAGTATAAGAATGAAACAGGAAAAGTTCTCAAAAAAAAAATTAAAATAAGACATTTTGGTCTCTGATAATCTCATTCCAACAAATCAAAAAATTACTAGATTATCCACAGTTAAGAAAAACTTATTTAAATTTGAACCAATGGGCTTTCTTACGTGATAAGCTTAAATATAAGACCCAAACTAAATAGGTCAAGACTTTGTATGATTGCATCTAGACGCCACTGCTGTAGTCCAAAATTTCAAATAACTTTGGTTTCCAAGTTTTGTCTAACAGAGCTTCTTTTGCATCACACATGTAATACATGCATGTGCACACACACACTCCAAAACTGGATTTTTGCATATGGATTGAGAGTTAAAATTAAAATTTTTGGAGCAGGGAAGAGTTCTTTCGGGAAGAAGTGTTGTTGATGAATCCATGCTTACAGGAGAATCACTTCCTGTATATAAGGAAAAAGGCCTCACGGTCTCTGCTGGGACAATAAATTGGGTATGATTAATTTTAGACTTGAGAATTGTGATAATGTCTGTTTTTTGTTTATCTTTGAGACATTGGTGGGGTATAGATAGAACTGCTCATTTTTCTTGGAGGTTGACGTATGCTTGATTAGCATGTTTCTCCTTGTAAAATCAAGCTTTAGATCATATAGTCGAGTTAATTCTTGGGAATTTCAAATTTATGTGGCTTTTGACAATCCAATTTCTCTTAATATTATTAGAAGGGCTATTATTTATTTCAGGATGGTCCTTTGAGGATTGAAGCCTCTTCCACAGGCACCAACTCGACAATATCCAAGATTTTTCGCATGGTTAGTAAGCTAGCTTTCCTCTCTCTCTCTCTCTCTCTCTCTCTCTCTCTCTAACTGTGTATGTGTGCATGCGCTCGCTCGCATGTGTTCCACATCTTCAAAATACCTCTAGGTTTTAAAGAGGACAGCGTCACTGCTCAAGCAACCTCTGAACATGTATTGCAAATGTTATTGATGGCTAAGTAGAGCAAGTGATTAAAAAATAGGAACTGACCCTAGCACTACCTTTCCTTCACCACTTTGTTAGTGATTCACATAAGGCTTGAAACTCATTACAGTTGCATAAAGTCATGAACAATTCAATTAGCCTGGTCAGGTTGGATTAACAGTTACCATAAAAGCCCAAATGAACTATCAAATGTTTGATGCTATATAGGAAATTTTAGGCCTTATTCTATATGGGCAGATTCTTCTTCAAATAAAGCTATATGTTTTTATTGTCAGGTTGAGGATGCTCAAGGTCGTGAAGCACCTATACAAAGGCTTGCAGATTCGATAGCTGGGCCCTTTGTATATAGTGTAATGACTCTTTCAGCTGCCACATTTGCATTTTGGTATGTGTTTGTTTCTTTAATTGCTTTTCCATGTGATTGAACCATACCACTTAGAAGTGCTTTAAGGTTGATGGAAGGTTAAATAGGACTAGGAATCGGTTTTTAAGAAAGGTTCAAATTGTTGGATTTGTGTTAACATTAATCAATTTAACTCCACATTGAAATTTCTGACTCTTCTATATGTTTTGTTAACTTTTATTTGTTTCTTACACCTTGTTGTATTCATGTTAAGGTATTTTATTGGGACACACGTTTTTCCAGATGTTTTGCTGAACAACATTGCTGGGCCAGAAGGGGATCCTTTGCTTTTGAGCTTGAAGCTTTCTGTCGATGTATTGGTGAGTAATGGTAAACTTATATGCCATTGACTAACTGTATATGGCCTGATGCATTAATTTTAGACTATTTTGGGATTCAGTTCTTCTACATGGATGCCGCCCATTTTAACACACCCACACACTGCACTGACATGGCATTAAAAGAAATTAAAAAACGAAGGTGAAAGAAAGAAAGAGAGCCAACACAGAAGAAGACCATTTCAACCCGATTTTATCTCAGGCATGGATAGAACGAGAAAGAACGCATTTTTATCTCATCTCCTCGTACATTCAGCGCGATTTTCATCTCATCTCCTCGTACATTCAGCGCAATTTTCATCTCACCTCCTCGTACATTCAGTGCAATTTTCATCTCATTCTTCTACTTGGTTCTATTTTTTATTTTTATTTTGTTATTGTTGTTTTCACTATCCATTGTGTCTGATTTGCATGACCCATTATCTTGAGTTGGAAACACATGGGTGTTGGTGTCATCTCAATGGGAACTACCACCGATGTCTGAAGCTGAACGGTGCAGGTTCAATATGAACGGTGTCCGCTACTCCTGCTTTTTGAGGAATAAGTGCTATAAAAGTTGCATTGAGGCTTTTTTCAAACCTTCCTTTTACATGGAACTCTTGAAAACCCCACATTATGTCCTCTTTGACTGCTTTCCAACAAACTTGGAAGAATGCCATAGTGAAGCCATTGGGACCTGCTGCTTTGTCCCAAGCCATATTTTTAACCACTTTGCAAACCTTGTCTTCTTCGAAAGGCCTCTCAAGCCACCCTGTTTCCTGGGGATCAATTGTCTCAAACACGAACCCATCTAATTTCTGTCGTTTCCATGTACTGTTCCGAGAGTAAGTGCTTATAATGTTGTACAATATGATAATTTGTTGCAGATTGATCTGAGGAAATAATACCATCACCATCATCTCACTTGCATTGTTCCTCCTATGTGAATTAGCCACTCATTGGAAGAAGTCTTCATTTATCCCCCTCCCTCAACCATAAAGCCCTTTGATTTCTGTCTCCAAAATATCTCCTTCATTACGTTTTTCATCGTTGGTGATTCGTTAATGGCGCAAGAATACTGAAGTGATTACTGTAAGTTTTCAAGATTATGATGGGTCAATATGTTGAAGTGGTGATTGAATCCAAATGTTTCATCTTGTCAAAACATAGAGAGGGTGGTGTGCGAGTAACAGAGAGAAGATGGAAAACAGAGCAATCGGTGGAGCTGGGGTACTCTTCAATACAGTGGCTTTTGAAGGTACTGGAGGAGTGCTTAAGTAAGGGGAAGAAGGAGGTTTATTCGGCAACACGGAATGGATTCTCCAGTATTATAGCACAACGATGTGTTAATAGGAGAGGGAGATTTATTGAAATATCAGAGTATAATCAGGGAGGGAGGAGAAATGTTATTTGTATTCTTGAGGGTGAAAACGGAGGGGGATGGAGGAAGATGAGGGGGATGCTGAGAGAGATAGGAATGGATGGCTCAAGAAGGGATGGTGTGCATGGAGGAGGGTGGCAGAGTCTCGGCAATGGAGCACTGAGACACAAAGATAGGTCGTATAAGGAGACTCTGTCCGTGAATATTTACCAGCGCCAGGGTGGTGAGAACTCGTGCGATGGCGGTGTGAACCTGCGCGATGGCGGTGTGAACCTGCGTACAGAAGGTGCGAGAGTTGCAGGAAGAGGACAACGGCCATGGCAGCAGGAAGGAATGCTGCATCCAAATTGTGCGTCGAGCCATGCTTTGTGTCAGGAGACGTGGGAAGTCAGAAGGAGATTGGCGGAAATGCAGGGACAGCTGCGTTCACTACAGAGGGATGTGGCTATAATAGTGAAATATGCCGGGTCATTTAAGGCTATGGAGGACACAGGGGTTTTAAAAGGGAAAGAGAAAGTTATGGATTACGGGCCGGGTTACACTCAAAACAAGGCCCAGCAAAAAACAAAAAAAGGAAAGAGCTGGGTTGTGTGGAGAAAGAAGAGTGGGCCGTCGCGACCCAAAATCAGTCTTAGCAGCCCGCCCGTATTCTCTCGGGCTGATGAGGCAGGGCCTTCTAGGCCTTCTGGACAGCAGATCGATGGGCCTGGGCCGGCCCAGCCCAGGAAACCAACAGGATTCGGGTCAGAACAACCCGTTTCGTCGGGAACGAGCCCTAGCCACCTTCCACCCGAGCTGAGTAGCCTCGGGTTCGTGCAGGATAGCCAACCGACGGCGCTGGGTCAGCCAACGATAACACAGACGGTGTTGACGGTGGCAGAGGACGTCGCCGATGAGGTGATGCCGGTGTTCTGCGCAAAAGGCGCTGGTGGGTTTCGTGGATCCTTTTTCTCCGCCACACGTGGGACAGAAACCGCCGATGAAGGGAGGTGGGGTGTTCTCGACTCCAGTGGACCTATCTGTGAGACATTTGGAGGAGCTTGAGGTGGATGAGGAGGAGAATGATTCGGATGACTTGATGCACTCCGTGGAGGATGAACTTTTCATCCCTGAGGCTTGCGGTTTTGATGAGCTTTCGGTAGGGGGTGATTTTCAGGATAATAAAGTGGGGAATCCAATCCCATTGAACTATTATTTTCCAGACCAAGTCTCAAATTGGGTAGTACACAAAGCAAAGGAAATTCAAAATGTGGTAGGGATAGCTTGTGATGGGTATGAGGAGCAGTTCATAGCTTTGTTAACTGCTATGGAAGCTGGACACCGCCTAAATAAGAAGGGGGAATCGAAGAAAAGCCGGGAATTGAAAAGATTGATGTGGTCGATGAATTCGGAAGGTGGTTCTAGTAGGAATAGGGCAAAAGGGAAGGGGCTGACTGTTTCCCAATGAAGCCCAAGATTGTTTCTTGGAATGTTCGGGGCCTCAATGTGGTAGAGAAACGTCTTCGGATTATACATTTAATTCGTGAGTGGAAAGCCGACATTGTGTGCCTACAGGAGACAAAACTGAAAATGATCAGCAGGAAGATTGTGAGGAGTTTATGGAGCAACATCTATGTAGACTGAGTTTATTTGGCCTCTTCAGGGGCATCGGGAGGTATTGTGGTGATGTGGGACAAGAGAGTGGTGGAGAAAGTGGAGGAATATATAGGGAGATATTTGATAGCTTGCGCATTTAAATGTGTATCAGATGGTTTTTCGTGGGCATTTGGAGGCGTGTATGGGCCTAATCAAGATTCAGACAGAAGCATGTTGTGGGATGAGCTTGTAGGGGTGTATAGTTGTTGGGAGCTCCCTTGGTGCATTGGAGGGGATTTCAATGTGGTTCGTTTTCAAAGTGAATGTTCTGGAAGTAGAAGATTGAGACCAGCAAGTTTGGAGTTCTCAGAGTGTATTTTTTACTTGAATTTGATCGACCTTCCACTTGTTGGGGGTGTAGCAACTTGGTCAAATAATCAGACTTGGTCCCGTTTGGACCGTTTCTTAATTTCACCTGAGCTGGAAAGTCATTTTCCTGATATCTGGCAAACACGTTTGGTACGCCTAGCTTCAGATCATTGGCCAATTTTGCTTGATTGTGGAGGTATTCGTAGTGGTAAAAGGTATTTTAAGTTTGAGAATATGTGGTTGAAGTCTGAAGGTTTCGTGGATAGGGTCAAACAATGGTGGAGTTCGTATCATCTTGAAGGTACACCTAGCTACATTTTTGCAAGTAAATTGAAAGCGTTAAAAAGAGACCTAAAGGTGTGGAACCAACATACTTTCGGCAATGTAGAAGATAATAAAAATACCAAGTGGGAGGAAATACAGGAGTTAGAAAGATTACAAGAAGGGAGACCACTTACTGAGGAGGAACAAGTACATAAAACTATGCTGGCTGCAGATCTTGAGAGAATAATTTTACAAGAAGAGATTTCGTGGCTCCAGAAATCAAGAGCCCTTTGGCTAAAGGAAGGGGATCGGAGCACAACGTTCTTCCATAAAATTGCAAATTCTCATAGAAGAAATAATACCATTGAGATGCTGAAAATTGAAGGGGTCGAGTGTAGAGAAGAAGAGGCAATAAAAGATCACGTGGTAAATTTCTTTGGTGAGCTTCTTACTGAATAGGTGGGGTGGAGGCCTACTTTGAATGGATTGGTTTTTGGTACTATAGAATTGGAGGAAGTCGCAAGGATGGAAAGGGCTTTCGAAGAGGAAGAGGTCTATGATGTAGTAAAGAAAATGGCAAAAGATAAGGCCCCCGGCCCTGATGGTTTCTCCATGGGTTTTTACCAAGAATGTTGGGAGGTGATAAAGGGGGATCTCATGAAGGTGTTTCGGGAGCTTTTCTCGGTAGGCAAATTTGAGAAAAGCCTCAACACCACTTTCCTTGCTCTAATCCCTAAAAAGGTAGGGGCTTCTGAGATTTTCGATTTTCGGCCTATTAGTCTAGTGAATGGTACGTACAAGATCATTGCTAAAGTACTCGCTAACCGTCTGAGTGGGGTATTGGGACAGATCGTTACTAAGCCCCAAAATGCCTTTGTGAAGGGTAGACAAATACTTGATGCGGCTCTAATTGCTAATGAATGTCTGGACAGTCGTGTGAAGGTGGGTAGCCCAGGGCTTATGTGCAAGCTAGATATGGAGAAGGCATATGATTATGTTAATTGGGATTTTCTTCTATATCTACTGGGTAGGTGTGGATTTGGAGAAAAATGGAGGTCATGGATCAGATGGTGTATTTCCACGGCAAGATTCTCTGTGCTAATCAACGACAGTCCAGAGGGTTTCTTCCCGAGCTCTCGTGGCTTGAGACAAGGGGATCCATTATCTCCATTACTTTTTGTTATTGTTATGGAGGCACTAAGCAGGATGATTTCAGCCTTGGTGACTAATGGTTATATGTGTGGTTTTCAGATTGGATCGCCGAGTAGGGGTACCACTACCATCTCACATTTAGGTTGTGTTTGGATGTTGAAGTGAGTTGAGTTGAATTGAGTTGATAAAATATTGTTAGAATATTATTTTTTAATATTATTATTATTTTGGGATTTGAAAAAATTGAATTGTTTATTATATTTTGTGTTGGGATTTAAAAAAGTTGTAATGATGAGTTGAGATGAGTTGAGAGGAGTTAAGTAACCAAACGAAGCTTTATTGTTTGCAGATGATACGCTTATTATGTGTGATGCCGAGTTAGATCAATTGAGGGCTGTGAGGGCATTGTTGCTTTGTTTTGAAGCAGTGTCTGGTTTAAAAGTGAATTATGATAAATCTGAGTTGGTGACTATTGGAGAAGTTCAAAATTTGAGAGTGTTGGCTGGTACACTAGGTTGTAAGATAGGGTCTCTCCCTATGAACTATTTGGGATTACCATTGGGTTCAGCCTCGAGGGCGATTTCTATTTGGGATACTGTGATTGAAAAAGTAGAGGGAAGATTGGCAGGTTGGAAGAGAATGTATTTGTCAAAAGGGGGTCGGATTACGCTTATTAAAAGTACGCTTTCTAATGTACCCACTTACTTCTTATCCTTATTCCCTATACCGGCTAGTGTAGCGGGACGTCTTGAGAAGATACAAAGAGACTTTCTGTGGGGGGGTTTAGGTGAAGAGTTCAAATTCCATTTAGTCAAGTGGGAAATTGTGTGCCGTCTTATCTCCAATGGTGGTTTGGGTATTAGAAATTTGAGGATGTTCAATCGGGCACTACTTGGCAAATGGTTGTGGCGATATATCAAGGAACTGGATGCCTTATGGAAGATTGTGATTGAGAACAAATACGGTGGTCTTGAGGGGGGTTGGTGTACTAGAGATGTTCGAGGGGCCGTTGGTAAGGGACTATGGAAACACATTATAAGAGGATGGGTGGTTTTCCATCAACATAGAAGATTGCAATTGGGTACAGGTTCAAAGATCAGATTTTGGAAGGATATTTGGTGTACCGATAGTACTCTACAAGACAGGTTTCCTACACTTTTCGTGATTGCAAATGCTAAAGATGCCATGGTGGCGGAGGTAATAGAAGTTGTAGGTAGAAACATCCAATGGAATATCAATTTCTTTCGGGCAGCACATGACTGGGAGATGGGGAGTTTTGTAGATTTTTATAGTCTTTTATACTCTTGTCGCCCAAATACCCAGTATACAGATGATTTGTGGTGGAGTCCAACAAGGAAAGGGGTCTTCACTGTTAGCTCCTTTTACAAGGTACTCACACAAGTTCCTGACAAACAATTTCCATGGAGAAAGCTTTGGCGCAATAAGGCTCCTCTCAAAGCTTCTTTCTTTGTGTGGACAGCGGCTCTGGGGAAGATTCTTACTACGGATAATCTAAGAAAAAGAAACATAATTATAGCAGACTGGTGTTGTATGTGTAAAAAAGGGGGTGAATTGGTGGATCATTTACTTTTACATTGCAAAGTAGCCAGGACTATTTGGGATGCGGTGTTTAACATAATAGATCTAGCGTGAGTTATGCCAGAAACTGTGATAGATGCTTTGGCCTGTTGGACCTCAATTCGAGGTGTGAGACAGATTAAAGCGGTTTGGAAGATGATTCCAAACTGTATTATGTGGTGCTTATGGCAGGAGCGTAATGAGAGGATTTTTGAAGACAAAGAGAGATCAATAGCGGAGCTAAAAATGTTATTTTTTAGGACCCTATGTACTTGGGCTAATGCTGTGGTCTTTAATGGCATGGAATTTCATGAGTTTTTAGTTTCTAATGCTCCCACCTAATTAGGATGGGAGCATTAGAACTTTTGTTTGTAATTGACACTTGTTTAGATGAATATATACTTATTTTACTTATAAAAAAAAAATATCTCCTTCATTAATGTTTCATTTTCAAGCTTTACGCCATATGATGCATTTTTTAACTTGTAAATAGTTCCCCCGATGCTCCCTTAAGCAACAAACATAGTTAGTTTCTCCATTTAATCATCCCCAAGCAAGTTGTCATGTAGAAAGACATTTTTAACATCCAACTAAAACAATGGGCAGTCAAGATTAGGAACAAGAGAAATCAACAGTGGAACAGAGGAGATTGTGGTAACCAAGCAGTCTACTAATACTCGATGCCATAGGTATATATTTAAATCTTAGCTATCAATTGTTGTTTCAAACATTCTACAACCATAAAGATTAAACTTCAATGTATTTACCCATGTACATCAAACAGTTTGTGTAGTAGGAGATAGGGGTGGCAAATCATGTTTTTGGGTCGTGTTCATGTCATGTCAAGTCATGAATATTCGACTATATAGGTCACCCGAACCCAACCCATTAAGCTAAACGTGTCAAACTTCCAAACCCTAACCCAACCCAGTGTCGTGTCATCCATTTTGACCCATTTAATAATTAATTAGAAATATGTTAACACGACTCGACTCATTTAAACTCGTTTGTTTCGTGTGAATGAGTTGAACTAAAACGCATAACTCATTTGACCTGATTAACATAATTTCACATAAAAGTTAAAATCTATATTTATTAATAACCACAATATCTTAAAAAATATATATCAATATTGTTCAAATTTTAACATATAATAAAACAAATATTACAAACCATACAATAACAAATATGAGCATAAGTCTAAAATTACAATCCCAACAATAAAAACATAAGCATATTGAGAAATACCAATATTACAACTTAACAATAATAAAATTTTAATTTTGAAATAAATTCTAAACTGGTTAAAACGGGTTGATTTCGTATTAAGCAGGTTGACCCATTTATAAATCGTGTCTTAACGGGTCAACCCTTTAAGACCCGAACCCATTAACATCAAACCCAAACCTACTAGTTTCGTGTTGTGTTCGCATTGGGTTCACAGGCCGTGTCACATATTGCCACCCCTGGTAGGAGATAATGGAGCAAGGATAGTGGGAGAAATCAATGCTTAAATTTTCACTTTTCTTTACCACTGGATGGCAGTCCACCTTTGTCTTCCCAATTCTAGTATTTAGGAGAACCCTCGGTGTTCGCTCAAGTGGTAAGGGCCTCATTGTTGGTGCCATGCTTCCTCCAAGTCTAAGGTTTGAACCTTTGAGTGTAACAATTTCTTGGGGCCACATCCTATCGGTGAATAGCCGATGATTTACTTGATCTGTGTGATGGGGACGTGCTACACATGTTTAGGGTTTAAACGGGTTAAAGGCATGTTGATTTTGTATTTTCTCCAAGATTCCTCATAAAAAGGGTATTCAGGAGTTCTTTTTTACCTCTTTTCTCTCTCTCATTGGGTGTATTCGAAATATACTCCCTATGTACTTATAATGTCTATGCTTCTTTTTCTTGATCATTAATTAAACTTTGTCTGAATTACCAAAAAAAAAGTTAGTTATTTAAAATTGGAATTGATTCTAATACTTATCAAAAGAGAAAAAAGGTTATCTGTGCTGATATACTATTATTCAAGATAGTGCTAACAAGAAAAGAGCTGCTTCAGTCACTGATTTAACAGTTAAAGAACATACTGGAGGCTGAGAACTTTGAATACAATTCATCATTCAAGGTGCAAGCCATTAATGCCTTTGATTTAGACTGATCCACTTTATCTTGTCATTGTTTATATTGTTGCTATTGGCAGCAGTATGTTCATAACTTCTATGTATAGAGGGAAGACATTTATGTAGTTGATTCTATATGTCAAATGAGAAACTTTGCACTGAAGATTTAAAAGAAATGTCATTATCTTATTTATTCAGTTCATCAAATAAAATTATATATCTCTTGATAACCATGCTTAGGTGTCGCTCTTGTATGTCCACCCCCCATACTTTGATAAAAATAAAGTAAAATTATCTCTTTCCTTCCAGGTGGTTTCTTGCCCGTGCGCACTGGGTCTTGCCACTCCCACAGCAATCCTAGTTGGCACCTCTCTCGGTACATTAACTTGTTTGATATTTTCAGCTGGAATATTTATGATGTAGATGGAATTTCTATAACAGTGAGTGCTGCTTTATATGTAATCCTTGATGTCCTGTAACTTATAAAAGAGAATGATACTTTATGTCCTGTAATTAACCTCTTTCTTCTTGATACCTGCTGTTAATCTGTAGATTGCGGGTATAAAATTGTCTGCTATAGTGGGATCTGTCATAACATATGCTAAAATGAGTGTTTTCATTTTAATAAAATCGTCTTTCATACTTCTCAAAATGAAGAAAAACATATGCTAAAATGAGTGACTTCTATTCCATTATATTTTTTTCTTGTATGTAATTTGCTATATATTTAAGCATCCAAAACAATAATGTTGGATAAAACATTATTTGAAGGATACGTGGATTCTCAAAATGTCTATCCTCTGTGAATATTGAATACCACTCCCTCCCAAAATAAATGAGTTGCCTACTTTTGACTGATTCAGGGCGCCACCATCCTTAGAACCCATTGAGAGAGAGGGGTCTTGGCCAGGGAAGGGGAGATGCTGTAATCTATTCAACTTTTTCTACATAGATTCTAATCGTACCTCTCCCACTTGTCTGTTGTAGACTTTAGAGAAGACAAAGGAGGTATTTGTCAGTATCCAAAAGCCACCGAGCAAAGCTCTTTCATTTTTTTCTTTTGTCATGATATGAAGTTGAATTATATTTTATGTTAGTTAGAGAGGTTGTCAAACTATTATGCACTATAGATTCCCCATATGCATTTTAAGTAAAAATAAATAAACATAACAATGCTTCTATGATTTCTTATATGGACAATATAAGAGTAACCTGAGAATTTAAACGGAGAAATGTTTTCATCTGTAAAATTCCCTTATATCAGACTAGTAAGAAAAGAGAAGTATTCATACATTTATGAAAGACGGAATAGTTTGTAAGATAAGTCTACTGTATATGACGATAAAAGTTCTAGAACAGTGTACCAAGAACGTTCTCCTCTCCATACAATCTTATAGAACTTGTATTCATATATGATAAACTTACAGTTAATAAGAAATGATTGTATGGAGAATGTTTCCAAATAAGCCATATAGCCTAAATTTGCTTGAATCAAGATTTTTGTGTTTTGTTTTGTCTTTCCAATGGCCAGCAATTATCTTTATGTTTTTATACCCTATATCATAAATGTTGTACCTATTCAGACCACCATTCCCGTTGTTGCATTGGAACATGAACAGGAGCAAGACAAGGGCTTCTTATCAGAGGAGGAGATGTACTACAACGCTTGGCCAGCATAGATTATGTCGCTTTAGATAAGGTAGCTCTACATGCATAGAATTGTTTGCATCTCTCTCTCTCTCTCTCTCTCTCTCTCTCTCTCTCCTCTCTCTCTCTCTCTCTCTCTCTCTCTCACACACCCACACACACACACTGAACTGGCTTTAAAATTTGAAAGATACAGTGCCTTGTAATCTAGATTGTTTCGAGTACTCGGCTTCCTCACTCAACTTCTCCACTTTCAGACAGGGACCCTCACGGAAGGAAAACCTGCTGTTTCTGCTGTGGCTTCTTTCCTTTACGAAGAAAATGAAATTCTTCAAATTGCTGCTGCAGTAGAGAAAACAGCATCGCATCCAATTGCAAAGGCTATTGTAAGAAAAGCTGAAACGTTAAATTTGGATATCCCAGTCACAAGAGGGCAATTAGTAGAGCCAGGTTTCGGAACCTTAGCAGAAGTAGATGGGCGTTTGGTCGCAGTTGGTGCTTTAGAATGGGTTCATGAACGGTTCCAAAAAAGAGCAGGCCCATCTGATCCAAGGAATCTGGAGCATGCTGTGATGCAACATTCAGTAGAAGGAATATCATTGTCAAACTATTCAAAAACAGTTGTTTATGTTGGCCGTGAAGGAGAAGGCATTATTGGTGTTATTGCAATATCTGATAGTTTACGCCATGATGCTAAATCTACAGTAACTAGGTAATTTGCTCTCCCATAAAATGATGTAGTACTGATCATCAATGTATTCATAGACAAGAAGTCTTGTTTCTCTTGTGTCTTGTTCCCAGTTTTAAGTTAAAGCAGCCACAAGCATCCTTTTGACAAAAGCTATTCATTGTGGAGTCCAACTATAGTGCATCTCAACATTTTTCCCTTTTCCCCAACTTTCTTCTGATTTTTGTTCTGGGAATTTCTTGTATTTTATAGATTCATGTTTTACCTGAACCTCACCAAAAGATTATTGCAGTGCACTTGTCACCAAAAGAGCATGTAAATTGTGTACAACTTCGTAATGTCACCTCACCATTAAAAGATGTTCCAATGAATCACGTGGTCCTTGAAAAGTAAAATAAGTATGTAAATAGATTTTGAACCATATAATTTCCATGAAAAAGTTGTGTCAATCTTATGTTTGCCAGTGTCTTGATTGATAGTCTTCTGTTTCTTTTTCATTTTATTTGCCTTTATTTTCTCTTTTTAGGGCTAGTCTTCAACTTTCCTATGTTGGATCATCTGTCCCAAATCTCAGCATGTGTAATTTTCTTTTTCATCATTTCTGAAGTCTGTTTGGTACCTGACCTTTATGCTGTGGCTGTGGGTTGTTGATAGATTGACTGTCTCTAGTTTCATTCCATTTATTGGATCCAGAAATTATATTTTTTATACGGTTTTTTTTCCTGAATGAAAGTCTGGTCCTTGCTATTACCATTATGTGATTTTCTGCTTCATGTGCTTATGTTGCTGCTTTGATGTGAAGGCTCCAGCAGAAGGGTATCAAAGCAGTCCTCCTATCAGGAGACAGGGAAGAGGCAGTTGCAACTATTGCAAAGACAGTTGGAATAGGAAGTGATTGTATTAATGCCTCCTTGAGTCCGCAGCAGAAATCTGGAGTTATCTCAACTCTTAAATCTGCCGGACATCATGTTGCTATGGTAACCATCTTCTATTGGATTCCTTCTCTAGAATTTATGTGATTGTAATCAATATGCAATGGTCAAATAGGTCCTAGCTTGCTAGTGACTCTGATCTCTTCAATTAAACTTTTGCATTAAACACCATGGATGCTGAAAAACACAGCTCTTAGGTAAATCTCAGTTGGGCATCTAATCTTCCCGTGGAGATCAGTTAAAGCAATGTAAAGACTCCTAAAAGGCTATTGCTTTTTATTATTTTGAAGGTTGGTGATGGCATAAATGATGCACCCTCTTTGGCTCTTGCCGATGTTGGGATTGCTCTGCAGATTGAAGCACAAGAGAATGCTGCATCGGATGCGGCATCCATTGTACTTCTTGGAAACAAACTTTCACAAGTATGTTCTTTTGAATTAGACGGACTTAGTTTTCTTGTTTTATGCAACTCATGAGGTCATGGAATTTTTCTGTTGCAAAAAAGGTGATGATCATGATGACCTCTAACATGGCAATAATATATAGTAGCAGATATTTTTGTTGTAAATAATAAACATGATGTGTTTTTTTGCTTTGCTGAAACTCATCGTTCTTGAGATAACATCTTAGGATGGCATTCGTTTCTGTAGCTTCTATATTAAAAGGTAATTTTCATTCCTATATTTTCCTTTGCTCCATAAGGTTCGATATGAATATGAACTGCAGTCAGCCCTATGTTCTCTATTTTAGTGATCAGAAGTACCATAGAACCCAGAAAACTTTGCTTATATTACAGTATCTTTAGATAAGAACCTGTGTTGCTGATACTCATATATACTGATCCACACTTTCACAGAGAAAGCACCTACACCTATGTATTTGTTTGATATTCTGCCTAAAAGCTTTGGTTACAAGACTGTTGCCATTTCAAATTAGTCACTTGATTCAAGCTGATATTACCCGAATCAGACTGATTGCACTAGGAGATTTGAAGAACTAAACCATGTTTCCAAAAGGATGAGGAATCTTCTATATGTTGACAGAACAAAACCAAGTGATCCGTTCCCCTTATAAAAATCCTAGGCTGAATTTCCTTTCTGCTGCAAAACAATTCATTTTAGTGATAGAAGGGGTAAATTTTCTTTGAAGTGTATCATCTGGTAGTGGTTGATTGAAAGCATTTGAGTTTTAGATCACTGCTAGAAAATTCATTTGAAATCTTTAGTATTGTGATTAAGTTGTCATAAGATTGGTAACGAAAGAAAAACGAGCCCAATGTGAGTTTTTGAACCAGTAACGGGGTTTATCCAATATTAAATAAAGCCTATTCGGTTTTTATGCTTCTGGTTTATGAGTTCTATTTTTTCTTCAGGTTGTCGATGCACTGGAACTTGCACAGTCAACAATGGCAAAGGTGTACCAAAATTTATCATGGGCGATAGCCTACAATGTTGTTGCCATCCCCATCGCTGCTGGAGCACTCCTTCCCCAATATGATTTTGCCATGACTCCTTCACTTTCAGGTATGCAGATTTATTCTTCTCTAATGGAAAAATTACTTTTCAGGTATCTGGGGTTTGTGCTTCTGCAAAACTAGTATCTAGGGTTTGAAAAGCTAAGTAAGAACTAGCACCTGGGTTAGGGTCAGATAACAAAATGATCCCGTCCTTCAATTGTATATCCAATAAGAGAAAGATACGTGTCATCTGTATGTTCAGTCATCATTTAAAAAATTAAAAAATACACAGTCAACACGTCACGTTAGTGTGAACAGTAAAAATTTTGAAAAAATAAAATTATTAAAATATTTATTAAAAAAAGAGGTCACCCACGGCAGTGCCACTCCGTGGATGTCCACCAAGGGCCACCCAGATTTGACGGCTCGATCTAGGCCGTCGTCCAAGGGCCCACCCCTTGGTGGCCACCAACCACTCATGGGTGCCCACCTTTTTTATTTTTCATAAATAGCTTAATAATGTTGTTTTCTTTAATATTTTCCTGTTTTTAATATTTATCTTAATTTATTTTTACGTTATTTAGTATTTTTATTTTTACACAAATTTAAACATTTTAATTATTTAAAAAAAATAGTTTATAATTTTTTTAAAATATTTTTCTTGTAATGTTTTATTTTTTAATGTGTTCTTATTTTTAATTTAGTTGATTTTTTAAACTTTTGTATCTTTATTTTATTTTATTTTTTTGCTATTTTCTTGTTTTTCATTTTTTAACTATTAATGCTAACTGTAAAATAGTTTAAAACAGTTGTAGGCATATCATTACTATTTTTTTTAAACTCTAATTGTATATACAAATGATGTGTCCTCTTAGGGCCAGTTTGGATATTAAGAATATCTTAGAATAAACTCTGAGGAGTAACTCAGCTGGTCCGGCCTTGGGTTTGCTCCCCAATGGTCACCAGTTCGAGTCCCCTTAGGGCCACTGAAAGTTTACCTAGTCGTTAACTTCAGGGTCCTATGGGATTAGTTGAGGTGCACGCAAGCTGGCCTGGACACCCACAGTTATAAAAAAATATATATATATCTCAGAATATATGTGAATAGTAGTGAAATAATTTGTGAATAGTAGTGAAATAGTTTGAATTAAGATGTTTTATTAGGCTTTGGGAGAGGAGAGAGAAAAAGTTGAATAAAAATAGTATAAAGTTAAAATATTATTTGAATATAATTTTTTAATATACTTTTTATTTTAAAATTTGAAATATTTGAAAATATCTTGATAATACTTGAGAATAGTTACATTCACAAACGGACCGATAGATTGGATGTGTCGATCAAGTGGCACTTCAACTTCTTCAATCAGGGGACTAGCAGAGGGACCATTTTGAAATGATTCAAACCTTAGGTTGCTAGGTCGTAACTTTTTTTAAAACCTTAGCAAGTAGTTTTGGAAAAGATGCAAATCCTAAGGTCCTCAATAGTGATTTACCCTTTGCTTTATATTTGTTATTTGATTGGAATGGCTGGAAAGCCTCGTTCCATGCTGAGCTATATGTGTGGACAGCCTTGCATTGCACTGTCATTTTATCACTCCGATATTTTGGTTTGGCAGGTGGGTTGATGGCTCTGAGCTCAATATTTGTTGTCACCAATTCTTTGCTTTTACAGCTCCATGCATCTCAGGGAACCAGAAAGATGTAGAGCTTTTGATTCAGATGCCCCTCGCTTATATTTCCACGAGTTGTTTCTGCAAAGACTTTTATTTTAAAAATTAAAATTGAAAGAATAAAAAAAAACATTTATCATGATATTTCAGAATAAAAAAACAGTTATCATGATATTTCCACCCCAACTCAATTCTTGTGTGTAGGGAAGTAGAAACAGAGTAATTGTTGTTAAAAAATTCTACTTTTTCCTTTTTCTCAGATTTGTATGGCAGGTATGTTACTTTGTATCTAACTCCGTTGAAATTCAGCTTTTACTGGTGTTGATCGGTTTCGACGGATTGCATTGTTTAAAACCCAATGTTAAATTTTGACCCGATGGACCTGTCTTTGTTCGGATTGGACAAATCAGATGTTTCGATCGGATTGGATCCCAGCCATTTATGCACAGGCCTAATAATGGGTTTCATTTGTAAAAGTGGTGTGTTGAGCCCGAGCTACAAATAATCAAATACGGACAATAACATGCATGTCGTGTTAGATATCTTGTTTCATACCAAGGGCCCAAAATTACCAACAGGGTTGCGCCACCCACCTTTAAATCAATTGACCATTTTTTTTCTTAAGAGAGAACAAATGGAAAAGGTGGAATGTAAACGTTTTCTTCACAAAAGGTTTATAAAAAAAAGAAAAAAAAAATCCTCCAACCACAACGTGTTAATTAGTTTTTCATGAGTTACGTACTAGTTTTACATCTTTTTTACAATGTAATGATATGACAATCAATATCAACTTGCCATGTCATTTGTATTTTTAGTTTTTTTTATTTAAAAGGACATATCATTCATAAATCATATCATTTCAAAATTCCTAATTTTTTTTAATTGTTTTTTTTTTTATATAAAAAAAGACATTATGCAGACTACATATATGGAAGTTGGCAATCCCACTTGCAGCCATGTGTTTTTGTGGAGAACTTGTCTTAATGTCTTGTCGGCAAAGAAGAACTTGGGCAAAAAGAAAATAGTGGACAACCCCCAATGCCCTCTCCATATATACTATGGGAATGCATTCCTGCTAGTGATGTCTGGCAGTGCTAAAAGAAAATTCAAAAAAATAGAGTTTCCAATAGAGCCTTAAGGAAATTATGGAACAAATGTTCATGAAGTTAAACAAGGAGGAGATAGAAGAACTGTCGGTAGTACTTTGAAAACTTTGGAGGAGAAAAAATGACTTTGTATTTAAAGATATTCTCACCCACCCAAAATCTTTGTTACAAAATGCATATCAGTTGCTACAAGACTTTAGAGGCTCTCAACAAGTGGTGACCAATCAACTAGCAATTACTAACAATCGGTTTGATAGATGGGAAGCTCCTCCAAGAGACTCCTACAAGATTAATTGGGATGCTGTTGTGGATAGGGTACACTGTAAGGTAGGGATTGGGATTGTTGTTTGAGATTGGGAGGTTAAGGTTTTGGCCACAATGAGGAAGAAGCAAGACTTATTCCCATATTCTCTAGTAGCATAAACTTATTCAGCTCTCCAATCAGCTATGTTTGGTAGTGAGCTGGGTTTGAGGAGAATAATATTAGAGGGAGATGCAAGATAAGTTGTGATATCCAAGGTCCCGTGGAAGACTTGAATTGTTTTGAAATGCCATTATCAGACGTCAAATTCAAGCTACAAAGTTTTGAATACTGGTCAATAGATATGGAAGAAACTCCTCAGTGTATTCAATATATGTTATATAGTTCTTAATCAATGAAAATTGCATGACTAAAACAAAAAAGAATATCATTACAAAATCCCTAAAATCTAGCAACCCGCTTGTTCATCCTCCACTATTGCACTTTTCTCCGCCATCGCTCTGCTGCTACTGCCATTAACCACGAAACCCATCAACACCATCCTGGTCTCACACCACTTCCAAATTGTTGTCTTTTTTATGTATTTGGCACTGAGTTCTTTTCATCTCATTTTTTTGTTTGTTCTCCAGTTTGTGCCCTTTTCATCTCTTTACACTATAGAAAAATATTTTTTCTCGGATCTTATTGCAGTTATTTCGTTTGACAGTTGATAATTGTAATTGTACTCTATCTGGTTAACAATTGTTGTTGGAGAGGGTAAAAATGCCCAGCCCAAGAGTCCGAGACCCCATGATCTAAAGGAGGCCCATCGATTTGATCAAGCAAAGATTACAGCCGATGGTGGGCTTGTCCCACCAAGTGGGAGGTCTGTTCGACTAGCCCCAAGAGTAACGAGACGCCAACAGAAGTGGCCAGGGGTAATATATGCCAACTCGTTAGTTGCCTTGAATCATCACCAACACATAGCTACCAAGAAGCGTGTGGGAGAAGCTATGACCACCATTCACCTGGGAAAAGGACGATAGGCAGGCCGAGAGGGTGTAAAGTGTAAACTCCTCCAGTCCCTAGAAAACCGCTGCTAGGAAACGTGTGGGAGAGGTAACCATAACTCCTACACCGAGGAAGGAAAGGTGGGCATCGCCGCAGCAGGCTGAGAGGCAACCAATATGATGGGCGTGAAGCAGTAGCTGTGAGAATGTGTGCCGAAAGAACAACCATGGCTCTCCTCGCGAAGAGAGAGAGAGGGACTCGTCGGACTTGACTGAAGGGGCGTTGAGACGTGAGTCAGAGCTCAATGCCGCATTGATTATTTCCCTTAGGGTATCACACCCCCTAACTGATTCACGTGCACGAAGCATGAGACACGATGGGACATCTCCTTTTGGGATGAAAGCAACATAACTCCAAACTACCTAGTATAAAAGCCTAATTAAGGTATGATCAAACTCACAAAATTTTAAGGCAAAATAAACACTTTCTAAAAAGGAAAACTAACTTAAGTATCGGAGGGTCCCCTGATCACCCCCAAGCTCCATTCTTTATTTGTATGCTTGCAGGTCCCTTGGTCCACCTCCCAGTTGTCCGAAGAGTCCTCCAAGTACGTACGAAACATGTCCAAAACAGTGATGTAGTCTGTGGGATCTTATTAACAAATTAAGGCAGCTTGGGTCTGGTGGGCTCATCAGTTACCATGGACACAACACAAATGAAGCAAGACGAGTTGGTGAAAAGGTTAATAGCGCAGGAAGAAGCACCCGTGAAAGAAAACGAGGCTTTGCGAGAAGGCTCCCATGTGACGACCAAGATTTTTGCTAAGCTTTTTATGCATTTTATTAAATATTGTTAATTTGGGCCAAGAGAGAGGTGGATTAACCCAATCAGAAATTTGGTTTGGTACTAGGCATCTATGGCCTTGAGAAAGGCCCAAGCCCATGAGTATTTTGGCCTCTATAAGGGAATTAGAGTTTTGAAGCCCAATAGAACTAGGGCACACGCCCAACCCAAATTCTTGGACACCACATGTCATCCAATGGAAAGTTGGAGCTTGAGGGAAGCCCAAAGGGCATGCACAACAACCATAGAGAAAAGGTGTTTTGATTTTTGCCATATGTCATGTACGCAAAAAGGGAAAGAGAGGATGTCTTGTCTTGGGAACGGGCGAAATCTACATAAAAGAAGGAGAGTCACACGCCTATGGAGCTTCTAGAAGAATATTATGAAGGGCACACATGTGGTGGACGGTTAGGGCAAGGGAACTTGTGCATTGCCACCCACAATGACCAGTCACACAATGTCCAAGACATTGGTAGAAGAAAGATCTTATTGGGAAGGAGATGAGCTTTTCGACCACCACACTCACACACTCTTCACCCGCCACATGGCACACATGCACACTTGTAGAGGATTGAGGAAAATCTTAGTTTGAAGAAGGACCATTTTGCCACAAGATATAATGAAACAAGACACAAAATGAAGGGCAAAAGGGAAGTGGAGCTTTGGTTTTGGGGAGGCCAAGCCACTTGTTCGAAAAGATGTGTTTGGTTTCCAACACAATCCAATGATGGGAAAGGGGAAGAGGCTCAATGGGTAATACGCCACTTGGCATCCCCATGCAAGGATGTTTAGCTTGTTCAAGAAGGATCAATTGCCTATATAAAGGGAAGAGCCAAAAACCCTAAAGTTTTTTGTAGTCACTTGGTGAAATTTCACTTTAAGTTTTCGGCCACAACACTCTCTCTACTTTCCATCACTTTCTCTCTATCCAAACACTATCCACATTACACTCACTTCTTTCAAATTCCTTTCTATGTGCAAGAAAAGCTAGATGATACTTTCTAGGAAGGGAGTCACTCAAGGTAAGGAGCATGAACACTATTTTTCCCTAAACTACACACACAGCCAAAGGAAGCAAGTTTTGGACTTGACTAAGTTCACCATGAACACTTGCTCACACACACGCACCCACAACAAAGAAGATTATAGTTTTGGTTTTTGTGAAGTTTCTCACGTGAGCATACCCATGCACACACTCGGCTAGGTTAGGGTTTTTGTTTTCTTCTAAAAGGATATAGACTCAACTTCATTGCTTTAAGCTCGTAAGCATGATGTTTTGAGGAAAGGAGGCCACGACTTTAGCAATTTTATGAGCTATGGTTTTTTGTTATGTAAGCTTCGGGCTCGAGGAAGGGAGGTCCGAACATTGGGGGATTATTTCTTGGAAATATGTTGAGAGCACAACACTCACAAATGCACGGTTTAGGGTTTAGAAAGAATGAAATCTTATGACCTTATTACTATATTTTTCAGGTTGCTTATTTTATTGGACGTTGTATTTTGTAAGTAAATCTCTAACTTGTACCTGGATATTTTATGTATATGTCATGTGAACTCGTTTGTTGTTTGGTTGCATGTTGATACTTGAAATAATGATACTTTCCATGTGATATAATTGTTTCCTTGCATGATTATCCAATATATGACTGAAATGGTCTATTGTTATTAGTTCACATCATGAAAATGGAATGAGAGGCCACACTTAGGGTTCAGATTGCATGATTCCTAATATGTTCATGGATATTTGTTATATGACCGAATCTCTAGAGGATTAAGTTGATAAAATACTTGCCTTTCCATGAGTATGTTTCAGCTACAAATGCATGTTTCATTGATAAAGTTTTATTTAATGCATTAGAAGACTCTAAGTTCATGAAAAGTTGGTTTAATGTATATTTCAAGATTGAAAGGTCTTGGCCATGACTATGGATGAAGTATTAACATTTTGTGATTGAAGTTCTACTGATTTAAAACCAATTCTCGAATATGCTAGGGTTTATATGTTTTGGCCACAACATGTAAAGTTTGAATGTTTGTTTCTTGCTTGTTATTCAATGCCTTGGAATTTATGAAAAAGAACATGGTCGCATGTTCTAATATTTTCAATCCGTAACGTGAAATGTACAAGGATATGCATGATTGTTTGTTACATGGTCATGATTAAGTTACAACATTGCATGTGTCCCATGAAAGTTGTAAGTTTCATAGTTCATGTCACATGCATTGGGATTGTGAAAATCTTTCAAAAGAAAATGAGTCTTTTAAAAAATTTTGTCACGACCCCAAAGGCTAGGATGGGGAAATGTCCTAGTGGAACTCCCCTGTCCACTCGGGAGTATCTAAAATGGAGTGGTAACCCCTGGGTCGACGAAGTACAGTCAACTGACCTCGAATGGTTCCTAAAAGAAAAGGATCCTAGAGCGGGGTTGCACTTAAAACTAGTGGGTGCCCTACAGTGAAGGCGAAAAGCGAACTGCCGTAATATGAATGATTAAAAGTAACACATAGTCACCTTGGTTAAAGTGGCCAATGGTTGATGTGGTAACTAACAGGCAACACATGGTGCATTGGGGAGCCGTTAGGCATCCATTTATAAGCTAAAAGTCAAGAAAGGCCTTGAGCTCAAAGTTATGCTAAGATATATGAACAAGAACCCGAGCTCACAAGTATGTTAAATGAACACAAGTATGAAAATGAGGAAATATGTTTTATGAAGGAAAGGATTTTGAAAGTTATGATGTACACGGTATTTTTTTGAAAATGTCAAATGCATAAGTAAAGTCTCATGTCCATGCATTCATTTTTAAGTTTGCTTACATATGCTTACGATATCTGTTACATGGTATTTATTTACTTACTAAGATTTCTCAAAATGTCACTGTTGTGATTTCCACTACCATTCCCTACTTGGAATGGTAGAAGTTGTGATGGAAAAATGCAAAAGACCAACTCCCCAGATGCCTAAGGAGTCTCCAGAAAGACACAAGGTCTCTCCGGAGTCGTTACTTTTAGAATGGTTGGAACTTGCCAACCAATTCATCACTAAGGTGTTGCAGCTTTTTGAGCAACCGAGAATGATTCTAAATCAGGACAAGGCCAAGTAGGATCGACCCCATTAAAAGACTTACGTTATGGGACATCTTTTGATAAATGACTTATTTTGAAAACACTTGATGTAATGGTCCCATGTTTTGGGAGTCTCTTTTGAAACATTTAAGTCTTTTGATTACATTTACAAAATTTTTGTTTTGGGATTTATGTGCTTTGGTTGTGACGCCCCCAAATTTCGCTTGGGATCGGACGTATATTTGAAGCGTCGAGACAAGCAACACAAGGTTACCTGCCCCCGTTCATGACATATAAGATGCAATATTCCTAACATGCATCTAGCATTATGTAATATTCGCAGCGGATAATAATTTTTTTTTAGCAATACTATGCACCAAACTAAAATATCCCAATTACTTAAAACATATTTTATACATAAAGACATACTAAACAACTGAGATCACAACACTAGTCCAAAATGGTTGTGAACAAAAGAGTGCTGGAGATTGAACTCCACAAAATATAAGTAGTAATCTGAGGTAACTACTTCTACGTCGCCTCGTTGCTTAGTCGACCGTTTCTAGTTGGTCAACTCCCGGTTCTCCTTCTGATCCTGTAACAAGATCTACCATTCGGGGGGAATGGTAGTTGGGACTACCACAGTGAGATTTGATTACAAATCTCAGTAAGTTAACAGGAAACTTCCACACAAGTTAATGATGCATGCATGGCAGTAAAAGCATGAATGCATAATCAAATCATAAGTAATCATAGCATAACTTGACATACAACATAACATAACTGGCATAACTTAAACTGAAACTGAAGCTTAGCATGAACGTGACTTGAAACATAACGTGGACTTGAAACATAACATGGACTTGAAACATAGCATAACATGAACTTGAAACATATTCTTGTCTCATGGGATTACCATGATTGCGTGAACGTAAACTTGAACATAACATAACGTGAAACATGACTTGAACTTGGAATCTTATTCAAAAGACTTAATCATTAACGTGACCATATGGGTGCTACACAGGTCCCCTTGAGCCGTGTGTCCTTACCGATTACCGCATCACATCACAGGTTTCTATACCAGCTGTGAGTGCGTTAATATGTACTCCACAGTTGTTGTGGCCCCACGTATTCTACGTGTCACAATTGTTGTGTCTCACGTAGTGTATGCTCACAGTTGTTGTGGCCCCATACTTCATGCTCCACAGTTGTTGTGGCCCCATGACTTATCTGTTTGTGCCACACTTGCTGTGGACACACGTAACATAATGTGTGGCACCATCGGCGTTAGTGCCTGGCGCGCTCCGGTGACCAGCTAATTAGGCCCCATTCGCAACCTGTTGACTGTACTTCGTCAACCCAGGAAATTTCACACCTATTTAAACACTCCAGCGTGAACAAAGGAGTTCCACTAGTATATTACCCCATCCTAGCACTTAGGGTCGTGATTGACATGAATGACTTAACTGGCAGACATGACATTTCGTAACGTGACGTAACATGAACGTGACATAAAATACAGAAATCTTGACATGGCGTAACGTGAAATGAACGTAAGACGACAAACATGACATACTTTGAAACATAAATGTAACAAACAACATTTCATAACATGGCATACATGTAACAGGCAACATTTCGTAACATAGCATACCATGTAACAGACAACATTTCTTAACATGGCCTAACATGTGACAGTGAATATTATATGACATGAAATACATGTAACAGATGTCATACTTAACTTAACATGACATACTTGCAATTTATAGCAATACGTGACAGAATATCTTGTGTAACAGATGAATAATTCATGACAGAATAAATTTTGTGTAACAGATAAATATGTAATGACTTCGCATGGCACATATGATAACATGCATACATACACTTTAGTTCCCTTACTTATCACTCATACACATTAAACTGATAGTAAGTTAAAAGCTAACTTACCTCGATCTTCGCGATTCGAGACAAAACTCAAGTGCGATGACGAGAAACTGAAAGTAGCGATTTCTAAAAATTAGAACTTAATCACTAACAATTAGGAATATGGAGAAATATCAACTTTGAGTAAAATGACCATTTTACCCTCTACATGTGGGAAAATGACCATTTTACCCCTAACTTAAGGATTTGCATCCTAACTACAAAAATCACCAAAATTTACATACCTTATGCAAAATTTTGTCCTAAGCTCAAATATCAATTCAAAAAAATTTAAAACTAAACACAACCATTAAAACTCTATAAGTCCGAAACTTACAAGGCTATTTCCCTTGATTTTGTTGTAATTCTTTCAAATTTCAAAACTCATGATTAAACCAAAATTTTTCTTCTACTATACTCATAACATATTCCTAAGAATAATCATGTTTTGAATCATGAACAAAAGTCATCAACATCACTAAAACCATACTTGAACTTTTTGGTTTTTCTTCTAAGTTCAAAACAGAATTTTGTTTCTAACTTGTTTTGATCAACCTCTTGATCCATGACTTATAAAGATGTGATCTTCAAACCAAAACATCACATGGTTTAAAAATATGTTCTAAAACAATTCCAAGCATCAAACTCAAGATCACATGGTTAAACATCAACCAAAACATAAATTTAGCCAAGAACATCATCACTTTGGCCTAACTGAATACCCCATTGCATAAAATTCCATATCTTCGAAACTAACATCAAATATCTTCAAAATAACATTTTAACATGTATATAAGAGGCTTAGGATCTTCCAATAAAAATATCAAAGCCATTGGAATAAGATTAAACCATAAAAGATTTAAACTTTCTCAAAACAGAAACTGTTTTGCCTCTTCCAGTTTCTAAGTTTCTAGACCTAAGAAAATATTTTACCAAAACTTTTAATCATGCAACAAATCCTCAACCAATAATCATATACACATGTTAACAGTACTCCATAAAAATTTCGGACCAAGATCTATTCATTAGCTTGGTCAAAAACTCCAAAATATAACACACTCTCCAGTTTATCGCCCAGAATGACCTTTCTGGGGTTTAAACAACTTTTTACCAATAAAATGATCTCCAAATGGAACACATAAGATATCCACGTAAACTAGACTCCAAAATAAACAACTTTCATGAGGAAACTTTGCGAGAAAACACTTACAAAAGCTTCGAAACGGGCGTTCAAAAGAGGTAAGAAAAACTGTCCGAGAGTGTCTTTTGTGTTTTATGAAGGAAAAGTGTAAAGGAGAGTTGCTTTTCGTGGGAAGTGGACTGGAGAGCTTCTTACACAAGCTATGTAAAGTGATAGGACTGAAGGAATGGTTGAGTGTTGGCCTTTTCTTATCATAAAAATCAGACCAAGATCTTTTCTCAAAGTGGAGTGTGAGAGTAAAAGAGTGAGGTGGCCCTTTAGCTTTGTCTTTCTAGAACCTTCTAGGCCCTTCTTGTACAGATCTGACCAGCAAAGTGAGGGTACAAAACTTAGTCATGAAGCAATCCTATAGTGACCAAATTCGTGGGCCTTAATGGGCCTAAACCGAATGGGCCTAAATTTTGGGGTTTAAAGAGGGTTTGGGTTGCTATCAAGCCCAAATCCAATATCACTTGGTCCAATCAATTTCTCAAGGTTAACAAGGTTGGATAAAGATGTTCTAACAAAAATTTGAAGGATTAATAGCATGTGGAAGTGATTTAATTAAGTGATTAAACACAATGCTAGAAATCGGATTAGAAAGGGTTTAGAGGCCAACTTTAGGTTTTGGGGAAACCGTTTAGGGTTCCGATTTCAACCATACTTTTGGGCTTTCAATTGGATTCCCACCATTTAGGGTTTCACTAGGATTAAAATATTTTTGGTCTGGCACAATTTGGTTGAGCAGATGAAACAAAGTTTTGCTTAAGTGGCATGATTTCACACATTGATTCCTTCAAATCTATCAAACGTTCCTCATGGTGCCAAGTGTCTAATATTATCCACTATGTGAGGCTAATATCTTCCCAAGTGTCCAAATGAAAGTTCTCTAATCTAATTTGGACATTCCACACTGTGATTTTGAAACACTGCAATTGGTGCGCTTACCGAGGTTACTATTTACTCCGAAAAAGTGAATCATAAACTTAGCACTAAAAATTTCTAAATATTCATATTAACCTATAGTGAAAATCGTTTACCGAAATTCATTCTCGAAGTGCCCCTAAAAATAATTTCACAATTTCCATCAGACGTTTTATTCGGAATTATGAAAATAGGATATTGCCCCATAAAATTCTAAATAATCTACTGAGTCTAATGGCGTAGACTATAATGCATTCTGACACTTCTAACCACCTCAAATAATTAAACTCATATTTCTAGCACCATAGTGAGTGATAACACTGACTATGTTGATAGACTAAAACCTATGCGATTGGTTGATTCGTAAAAACTTATGGAGTTTTCACGAGATTCCTAAAGTCAATAGAAATTCCACTAATGAATTTCTAGCGGGCTGTTACATTGGTGCCATGATATCTGACTTACTTATTGACCTAAGTATTTAAACCAATTGACCATTTTTTTTTCTTAAAAGAGAACAAATGGAAAAGGTGGAATGTAAACATTTTCTTCACAAAAGGTTAAAAAAAAAAACAAAATCCTCCAACCACAACATGTTAATTAGTTTTTCATATGAGATATGAGTTACGTACAAGTTTTACATCTTTTTTAACAATGTAATGATATGACAATCAATATCAACTTGCCATGTCATTTGTATTTTTAGTTTTTTTTTAAAAGGACATATCATTCATAAATCATATCATTTCAAAAATCCCTAATTTTTTTAATTGTTTTTTTTTAAATATATGGAAGTTGGCAATCCCACTTGCCGCCATGTGTTTTTGTGGAGAGCTTGTCTTAATGTCTTGTCGGCAAAGAAGGACTTGTGCAAAAAGAAAATAGTGGACAATCCCCAATGCCCTCTCCATACTATGGGAATGCATTCCTACTAGTGATGTCTGGCAGTGCTCAAAGAAAATCTAAAAAATCAGAGTTTCCACTAGAGCGTTGAGAGAGAGAGGTAATCATAACTTCTACACCGAGAAGGAAAGGTGGGCACCAGCACAGCAGGCTGAGAGGCAGCCGATATGATGGGCGTGAAGCAGTAGCTGTGGGAATGTGTGCCGAAAGAACAACCATGGCTCTCCCCGTGAAGAGAGAGAGAGGGACTCGTCGAACTTGATTGAGGGGGTGTTGAGACGTGAGTTAGAGCTCAACGCCGCATTGATTATTTCCCTTAGGGTATCCACCCCTAACAGATTAACGTGCACGAAGCATGGGATACGATGGGACATCTCCTTGGGATGAAAGCAACATAACTCCAAACTACCTAGTATAAATGCCTAATCAAGGTATGATCAAACTCACAAAATTTTAAGGCAAAGTAAACACTTTCTAAAAAGGAAAACTAACTTAAGTATCGGAGGGTCCCCTGACCACCCCCGAGCTCCATTCTTTATTTGTATGTTTGCAAGTCCCTTGGTCCACCTCCCAGTTGTCCGTAGAGTCCTCTAAGTACATACGAAACATGTCCAAAACAGTGGCGCTGTCTGTGGGATCTTATTAACAAATTAAGGCAGCTTGGGTCTGGTGGGCTCATAAGTTACCATGGACACAACACAAATGAAGCAAGATGAGTTGGTGAAAAGGTTAATGGTGCAGGAAGAAGCACCCATGAAAGAAAACGAGGCTTTGCGAGAAGGCCCTTTTGTGACGACCAAGATTTTTGCTAAGTTTTTTATGCATTTTATTAAATATTGTTAATTTGGGCCAAGAGAGAGGTGGATTAACCCAATCAAAAATTTGGTTTGGTACTAGGCATCTAAGGCCTTGAGAAAGGCCCAAGCCTATGAGTGTTTCGGCCTCTATAAGGGAATCAGAGTTTTGAAGTCCAATAGAACTAGGGCACACGCCCAACCCAAATTCTTGGACACCACATGTCATCCAATGGAGTCTATAGCTAGGACTTGATGAATTTGGAATGAATTGAGGGAAGAGAGGTGGGAGAGTCTAGGGTTTGGCCTTGCACACCTACCATAGAGGATCACCCACCTTCTTGCCATATGTCATGCATGCAAAAAGGCTTGCTTGTAAGAAGGGGTATTGTGACGCTTATCACTAATAGAGGGAGGTTTCTAGAAGGGAAATGATAAGGCAATGGAAAGTTGGAGCTTGAGGGAAGCCCAAAGGGCATGCATGACAACCATAGAGAAAAGGTGTTTTGATTTTTGCCATGTGTCATGTATGCAAAAAGGGAAAGAGAGGATGTCTTGTCTTGGGAATGAAATCTACATAGAAGAAGGAGAGTCACACACCTATGGAGCTTCTAGAAGAATATTATGAAGGGCACACTTGAGGTGGACGGTTAGGGCAAGGGAACTTGTGCATTGCCACCCACAATGACCAGTCACACAATGTCCAAGACATTGGTAGAAGAAAGATCTTATTGGGAAGGAGATGAGCTTTTCAACCACCACACTCACACACTCTTCACCCGCCACATGGCACATGGCACACATGCACACTTGTAGAGGATTGAGGAAGATATTAGTTTGAAGAAGGACCATTTTGCCACAAGATACAATGAAACAAGACCCAAAATGAAGGGCAAAATGGGAAGTGGAGCTTCAGTTTTCAGGAGGCCAAGCCACTTGTTCGAAAAGATGCGTTTGGTTTCCAACACAATCCAATGATGGGAAAGGGGAAGAGGCTCAATGGGTAATACACCACTTGGTATCCCCATGCAAGGATGTTTACCTTGTTCAAGATGGATCAAATGCCTATATAAAGGGAAGAGCCAAAAACCCTAAAGTTTTTTGTAGTCACTTGGTGAAATTTCTATTTAAGTTTCGGCCACAACACTCTCTCTACTTTCCATCACTTTCTCTCTATCCAAACACTATCCACATTACACTCACTTCTTTCAAACACCTTTCTATGTGTAAGAAAAGCTAAATGATACTTTCTAGGAAGGGAGTCACCCAAGGTAAGGAGCATGAACACTATTTTCCCTTACACTACACACACGACCAAAGGAAGCAAGTTTTGGACTTGACTAAGTTCACCATGAACACTTGCTCACACACACGCACCCACAACCAAGAAGATTATAGTTTTGGTTTTTGTGAAGTTTCCCACGTGAGCATACCCATGCACACACTCGGCTAGATTAGGGTTTTTGTTTTCTTCTAAAAGGATATAGACTCAACTTCATTGCTTTAAGCTCGTAAGCATGATGTTTTGAGGAAAGGAGGCCACGACTTTAGCAATTTTATGAGCTATGGTTTTGTGTTATGTAAGCTTCAGGCTTGAGGAAGGGAGGTCCGAACATTGGGGGATTATTTCTTGGAAATATGTTGAGAGCACAATACTCACAAATTCACGGTTTAGAGTTTAGAAAGAATGGATTCTTTTGACCTTATTACTATATTTTTCAAGTTGTTATTTTATTGGACGTTGTATTTTGTAAGTAAATCTCTAACTTGTACGTGGATATTTTATGTATATGTCATGTGAACTCGTTTGTTGTTTGGTTGCATGTTGATACTTGAAATAATGATACTTTCCATGTGATATAATTGTTTCCTTGCATGATTATCCAATATATGATTGAAATGGTTTATTGTTATTAGTTCACATCATGAAAATGGAATGAGAGGCCACACTTAGGGTTCCGATTGCATGATTCCTAATATGTTCATGGATATTTGTTATATGACCGAATCTCTAGAGGACTAAGTTGATAAAATACTTGCCTTTCCATGAGTATGTTTCGGCTACAAATGCATGTTTCATTGATAAAGTTTTATTTAATGCATTAGAAGACTCTTAAGTTCATGAAAAGTTGGTTTAATGTAACGCTCCAATGGAAGACCCAAACCACATGGCCTATACTCCAAAAGGACTAGTCAATGATGTAATTGGAGCCCCATTAGAACCTTATAAAGATTAAGAACTTATCTTTCTCAAGCAATGTAGGATCCCATACACCACCTACCCTTATCCATATCATATGGGGTATCACAATCTACCCCCCTTAAATTTCCGACGTCTTCGTCGGGCCTGTTCATTGTAGGTGGCACGGCTCAAGTCCTACATTTCTGGTTGGGATAGGCTCTGTTACCATTTGTAACGCTCCAATGGAAGGCTCAAACCACATGGCCCCATTAGAACCTTATAAAGAGTAAGAACTTCTCATTCCCAAGCAATGTGAGATCCCATACACCACCTACCCTTACTCATATCATATGGGGTATCACATTTAATGTATATTTAAAGATTGAAAGGTCTCGGCCATGACTATGGATGAAGTATTAACATTTTGTGATTGAAGTTCTACTGATTTAAAACCAATTCTCGAATATGCTAGGGTTTATATGTTTCGGCCACTACATGTAAAGTTTGAATGTTTGTTTCTTGCTTGTTATTCAATGCCTTGGAATTTATGAAAAAGAACATGGTCGCATGTTCTAATATTCTCAATCCGTAACGCGAAATGTACAAGGATATGCATGATTGTTTGTTATATGGTCATGATTAAGTTACAACATTGCATGTGTCCCATGAAAGTTCTAAGTTTCATAGTTCATGTCACATGCATTGGGATTGTGAAAATCTTTCAAAAGAAAATGAGTCTTTTAAAAAGTTTTGTCACGACCCCAGCGGCTAGGATGGGAAAATGTCCTAGTGGAACTCCCTTGTCCACTCGGGAGTATCTAAAATGGAGTGGTAACCCCTCGGTCGACGAAGTACAGTCGACATACCTCGAATGGTTCCTAAAAGAAAAGGATCCTAGAGTGGGGTTGCAGTTAAAACTAGTGGGTGCCCTACGATGAAGGCGAAATGCAGACTGCCGTAATATGAATGATTAAAAGTAAGACGTAGTCACCTTGGTTAAAGTGGCCAATGGTTGATGTGGTACCTAGCGGGCAACACACGGTGCATAGGGGAGCCATCAGGTATCCTTTTATAAGTTAAAAGTCAAGAAAGGCCTTGAGTTCAAAGTTATGCTAAGATATATGAACAAGAACCCGAGCTCACAAGTATGTTAAATGAACACATGTATGAAAATGAGGAAATATATTTTATGAAGGAAGGATTTTGAAAGTTATGATGTACATGGTATTGTTTTGAAAATGTCAAATGCATAAGTAAAGTCTCATGTCCATGCATTCATTTTATGTTTGCTTACATATGCTTACGATATCTGTTACATAGTATTTATTTACTTACTGAGATTTCTCGAAATGTCACTGTTGTAATTTCCACTACCATTCCCCTACTCGGAATGGTAGATGTTGTGACAGAAACCCAAGATGATAGTAATGGAAAAATGCAAAAGACCAACTCCCTAGATGCCTATGGAGTCTCCAGAAAGACATGAGGTCTCTCAGGAGTCGTCACTTTTAGAATGGTTGGAACTTGCCGACCAATTCATCACTAAGGTGTTGCAGCTTTTTGAGCCACTGAGGAGGATTCTGAATCAGGACAAGGCCAAGTAGGATCGACCCCATTAAAAGACTTCTGTTATGAGACCTCTTTTGATAAATGACTTATTTTGAAAACACTTGATGTAATAGTCCCACGTTTTGGGAGTCTCTTTTGAAACAATTAAATCTTTTGATTACATTTATGAAATTTCTGTTTTGGGATTTATGTGCCTTGGTGCCATGATATTTGACTTACTTATTGACCTAAGTAGACTTTCCACTGCGATATATTGCATACTGCTAGTTATCATTAGGTGAAATGCATTTTAATTGTCAAGTATGAGGGGCATGTAGTCTTGTGTTACATTGAAGCTTTAGAACAAATGGCTAAATATACAAGATTTTTGAAGGATATATTATCAAACAAAAGGAAGTTGGAGGAGCATGAGACTATGATGTTGACCGAGGAGAGCACTGCAATTTTACAAAAGAAGCTACCGCCTAAGTTGAAAGATCCGGGGAGTTTCATGATCCCTTGCACTATAAGAAATTCCTATTTTGATAGAGTTTTATGCAATTTAGGGGCAAGTATTAATCTAATGCCTCTATCTAATTTTAGGAAATATGGCCTTGGTGAAGCAAAGCCAACCACCATCTCTCTACAGTTGGCGGACAGATCTATTAGGTATCCAAGATGACTCATTGAGGACGTACTGGTAAAAGTTGATAAGTTCATCTTCCTGGATGACTTCATTGTGCTTGATATGGAGGAGGACGAGGAGATTCCTTTGATACTGGGCCGACTTTTCCTTGCGACGGGAAGAACTTTAATTGACGTCCCGAAAGGGAAACTCGTTTTGAGGGTCGGAGAGGAGCATGTCACTTTTGACGTGTTTAAATCTATGGAACTCTCGTCCGAGGTACATTCTTGTTTTCAAATAAGCGACCGAGACATGGTCAAGGCCGACGAGACTTATGGAGTCGAATTTCCAAAGCTACCACTGGAGGTATGTCTTACTCACTCTACATCTATTGAATCCGAAGATGAAAAGGTCAAGGAGTGTGAGAGATATTTGGAAGCTACACCTTCACTTTCTCCTTCAATAAAACTGAAAGTGGAAGAGCTAAACTCATTTCAGCTGACGTCACCCAAGCTTGCACTCAAACTAATTCCATCAAATTTAAGGTATGCTTTCTTAGACCAGGACTCTACTTTTCCAGTTATTATTAACAGTTCCTTAAGAGATGTAGATGAAGAGAAGTTGCTGAGAGTTTTGTGGGAACATAAGATGGCCTTGGCCTGGACCATCTCGGACATCAAAGGAATTAGTCTTTCAATTTGCATGCACAAGATTTTAATGAAATATAATTTTAAACTGATCATCCAACCCCAGAGGAGATTGAATCCATCAATGCAAGGAGTGGTGCATAAAGAGGTATTGAAGATGTTAGATGTCGGGATCATTTATCCAATCTCAGATAGTGCATGGGTAAGTCTAGTGCAAGTCGTTCCAAAGAAAGGAGGGATAACCGTGATCAAGAATGACAACAATGAACTCATACTGACGAGGACGGTCACAGGATGACAAGTATGCATAGACTATCGAAGACTAAATGATGTAACTCGGAAAGACCATTTTCCCTTACCGTTTATTGATCAAATGCTAGAAAGACTTACCGACCACGCCTACTATTGTTTTTTAGATGGATATTCTGGCTACAATCAAATAGCCATTGCACCCGAGGATCAAGAGAAGACCACTTTCACCTATCCTTACGGCACTTTTGCATATAGGCGCATGCCTTTTGGTCTTTGCAAGGCGCCAGCCACTTTTCAAAGATGCATGATATCCATCTTCTCGAACATGATGGAAAAATTTTTAGAAGTCTTCATAGATGACTTCTTTGTTTTTTGTCACTCTTTTGATAACTACTTATCTGAATTATCTTTAGTTTTGCAGAGATGCAAGGAGACAAATCTTGTTTTAAATTGGAAAAAATGCCACTTCTTGGTCAAGGAGGGAATAGTGGTCAACCACCGCATTTGCTTCAAGGGAATTGAGGTCAATCGAGCAAAGATCGAAGTTATTGACAAACTCCCACCACCAACCAATGTGAAAGGTGTGAGGAGCTTCTTGGGTCACATTAGGTTCTATCGTCGATTTATAAACGATTTTTCTCAAATTACTAAACCTTTCTGCACTCTGTTGATTAAAGATACTCGGTTTGAATTTTCTAATGAATGCTTGCATGTTTTTGAAACATTGAAAAATAAATTAATTTCAGCACCTATCATTGTGTCACCATATTGGAATTTACCTTTTGAATTAATGTGTGATGCCAGTGATTATGCTATAGGGGCTGTTTTGGGGCATAGAAAATATACAATTTTTCATGTTATTTATTATGCAAGTTGGACCTTAACAGGATCTCAACTCAATTATGTTACTATTGAAAAAGAATTGTTAGCAGTTGTGTTTGCCTTTGACAAATTTCGCTCTTATTTGTTAGGTTCGAAGGTGGTCGTCTACACCGATCACCCAACTCTTAAATACTTGTTGTCAAAGAGGGATGCCAAACCAATATTGTTAAGATGAATTCTGCTAGTACAAGAGTTCGATTTGGAACTAAGAGATAAGAAAGGTACCGAGAATGTAGTGGCCGACCACTTATCTAGTCTTGAGCTTAAAGAGGCGGCTGATGAGGAGAATTTTCCAATTAATGAGACCTTCCCAGACTAGCAATTAATGGCTATACAAGTTGTTCTATGGTATGCCAACATGGTAAATTATTTGGTGTTCAAAATTCTACCGACCGAAATGACATATCAACAAAAGAAGAAGTTCTTGTCCAACTGGAAATATTATTTTTGGGAGGAACTTTCTATTCCGGCACTGCGCAGACCAGATAATCGGGAGATGTGTGCCCGAGGAGGAGATGGCAAGCATACTCAGACATTGCAATTCATTGGAAGCGGACAGTCACTTTGGTAGAGCAAAAACAGCAGCAAAAGTTTTACAATGCGACTTTTATTGGCCAACTATTTTGAAAGACTTTTAATTTTGTTAATTTATGTGATCATTGTCAAAGGGTTGGCAACATTTCTAGGAAACATGAGATGCCTTTAAACAATATTTTAGTGATTGAATTACTTGATGTTTGGGGTATAGATTTCATGGGTCCTTTTCCATCCTCATATTCTAACAAATTTATTTTGGTTGCTGTAGATTATGTCTCCAAATGGGTGGAAGTGGTCACCTTGCTAACCAATGATGTGATGGTCATAATGAATTTCCTGCAGAAGAATATTTTTTTCCCGATTTGGCACTCCGAGGGCCATAACCAGTGATTGCAGGAAACACTTTTGCAATCGCCAATTTGAAGTGCTACTAACTAAGTATGGAGTTACCCATCACGTGGCGACACCATACCATCCTTGAATGAGCAGCCAGGTAGAGGTGTGTAATCGGGAGCTGAAGCGCATACTGGAGAAGACCGTGAGTGTCTCTCGACAGACTGGGCGAGAAGGTTAGATGATGCGCTATGGGCCTACCGGACAGCATTCAAAACACCAATCGGGTTGTCACCTTATCGGCTCGTTTATGGAAAAGCCTGCCACATACCCGTGGAGCTAGAACACAGAGCCTATTGGGCGACAAGAACACTGAACTTCGATTTACAAGCGGCTGGCGAGAAGATAATACTGCAAATCAATGAGATGGATGAGTTCCGCAATAATGCTTATGAGAATGGTTGGATTTACAAAGATAAAATGAAAAGATGGCACAATAAGCATATTCTGAGAAGGGAATCAAGACTTCGACTCTTCTGGGGAAAGTTGCGCTCTCGGTGGTCGGGACCGTTTGTGGTGACCCGTGTCTTTTCCTATAGGCGATTGAAGTCCATCATGAGACAAAAGGTATATTTAAAGTAAATGGACAGAGATTAAAACCCTATATGGATAGATACTTTAACTCGAAAAAGTGTTCCATTGATCTCACCAGTAATAAATGATGAGAGGATAATGTCCAACTATAGACTTTAAATAAAGCGTTTTTGGGAGGTCACCCAAGTTTTTTTATTATTTTATTAATTCTTATTTTTGCTTAATATTATTCCTTTTCTTTCATCTTACAAAAATGAAAAAGCGAGGAGATCTCCCAAAAGTACACGGATGCACCTTCAAAGAAATATTCGATTGGCAGAACTAGACAAAAGCATGGGAGCATCTCTTACCTTCTCTCATCATTTTCTTCATTTTTCCCATTGAGGACACTGTGTTATTTAAGTTTGGGGAAAATGATATTATTTTCTTATTTTATATAAATATATATATAAATAAAAATAATGATGATGATGATAAAAACAAGTATGGTTTGATGAATAAAATTCCTATGATAAGAATATGATTGAAATTGATTATAATTTTTAGGAAAAATTCTCATTGCTTAATTCTTTACTTTATCTTGTTTAATTATTTACTGTGGTCATCTGGGTTGGAGGCATTTACGTAAAAGGCAGGGTTCTGCTTTGGAGGCAGTAAGTGTATTGTTTACGTTACGTTGGAGTCATCTGGATTTTTTTACATTTACGTTAGAGCGGGCAGCATATACTGTTTTCGTTTTGGCTTGGTCATTCGTTATTCTTTGTATATAACTCTTTAATAATTGTCCTGTTGACTAGTGTTGGGTTTCTGTTTTCCTTTAAGTTTTGGTCATTGACACATGGGATGGTTTTCTTTGCATATATGTAAATCTTGTGGGTCTTGAATGTTGCCATGGTTTTCCTCCGCCAGAAGTGAGGTCTTTTTTCTAATAAAAGTGGGTCGGGGTCACTTTTGGACATGTGACATCGTCTCTTTATAAAAATAAAAAATAAAAAAAAAATCTCTATTATCATTAATTGTTTTGAGTACCAAAAGAAATTTTATGAGAATTTTGTGGATTTGTATGGTCTCAACTTACTCTAAAACTTGTTTGATTACACTCGAGGTGAAATCCTACACAGAATATTACTGGAGAAATGATTAAGGCATTCTTTGGATCAATTGAGCCTTTCAAGCTTACCTCTTTATTATCTTTAATTCTAGTCATCCTTTTGAGCTTATATTTTGGCCTTATATTTTTCTTTCTTGTAAACCTCATATCCCCTACTCTATTTGAGTTTAAACACTGATATCCTTACCTTTCAAGAGGACTAAGTTTACACAAAATCACAGACTCACAAGAGCATGAAAGGCAAGAGAGGGAGAAGGTCTACAAGTAAAGTAATTATAGCAATATTATCAAAATCATAAGTTTGGAGATGTGAAAAGTCAACTCGTCTATTGTGTGGCCGACGAAAGTCATCCACAAAGGCAATGGAAAAGGTATGGAATATTCTCAATAAAAAAAATCCATTCTGTCGAATAGAGGGATAAAGAGAGAGATACTTGAAAGTACAGTAAAGATAAAGATACTTGAAAGTGCAATAAAGAGAGGTATGTTGCGAGATTTACAATCATTGAGAAGAGATGTTTGTGTTAAAGTGAGAATGCTCTATTTTATTCTGTTGATGTTCAAACTTAAGTTCTCTTGCTTTATTTGAATCTTACATTTTCTTTGTAGCCCTTACCCTTGCCTTACATTACAAACTTAATAAAAACTTATTGATCCCTAGTGATAGTTTATGTTCTACATTAGTGGAGAGTGATTTAAAAAGCAAGCCTATGGAGTTTTTAGAGATCTATTATTTATTTACTTGTTTGCATAAAACTATCTGAGGAGATAATGATAAAGTGAGAACGATGGGTATGCATGAATGTGGGAATGGATAATGCGGTGGAATTGAGTTTTGAATTAACTTTTGGACTTGATTGATCTTAAATGATTCCTTTGAATTATAGACTTTAAACAATTTTGGAGGCAATAAATCTTATGAATCAAACCAATACTTGTTTTAATTGTCTTTATTTCTTCTTTGCTCGAGGGCGAGCAAAGCTTAAGTTTGGGGGTATTTGATAAGTGTTATTTTTATATGATTTTTATCACTCTTTTATTTATGAAAAGTGTCATTTTCCCTTCAATACTATTGATTTTATTTTATTTTATTTTTCATATTTTTATTTATTTTCTTGGATTTGAAAGAGTGAGAAGATTTAGTTCAAAAGGAGAGCATTTTGGTACAAAGAATAATCTACAGATCTAGACCAATGAGAGGCAGCGAGATCTGAAGAGAGCCGATGAGATTTGGGTAAGGAGCCTTGTCCCGTGGGCAGCAAAGAGATTTCTTCGCCCAAAGGCGAGAAGACTTACCTCTCGGTAGGCGAGCAAACTCGCGATCAAAAAGCGCAACCAGAAGGCGCGACGATTTGGTGACAAGGCTCTAGGTGGTTAGATTGGGCTACTAGTCTAAACGATCAACCTAAACGACATTGTTGGCAACAACTAGAAAAGGCGAGAGAAGACTTTCATCTTGGTCGGGAGTCTTTCCACTCGGAAGGCAAGGAGAGGGTCGTGTGGTCTTTGTGACCTCCACGCCCGTTCATTTGTGACCTTCACACCAGTTATATTTAGTGCAGATGACATCTACTCTGCGGGATAATTCATCCCGACTGGGATCAATCTGCTGCTGACCACAAAATCTGAGTTTTGCAATCAATCTATTGGCGACCAAATCCTTTCGAGCTCCACAATTCAAGCCACATATCACTGAATCTTCCATTTTGGATAACTCCGATATTTTTGGGATAATTTCCTTTTATGTTAACATCTATCTTTAGAAACTATTTCTAGATTTTTAGGCTAGATTGTAGCCGCATTTATTTTGTATCCATATTTGAGTTTTGACATCTATTTAATCTCGTATTGTGGGATGAATAAGGAGTCTTGGTTCTTAATCTTAGTTTTAGTTTTAGGTCTTAGGTTTTTGAGTTTTTAGTTTTGAGTTTTAGAGAGTCTGAGTTTAGGTTTCGACAGTTCAGAGTTTATTATTTGAATTTCTTTCAAGGGGACAGATCTGGGGAAGCAGAGGCGAGAGCCGCATACTTCATCAACTGACTCCAACGAAAAATACCAGTTTTATTCTTTTTGTTTTTAATTTCATTATGAACTAATTCTATTTTCTAGAGTTTTGATTTAGCCTAGCATTGAACACACAGTTTATGTTCCAAGTTATTTTATTTTCAATATTTTCATGATTGAGTGTTTATTCCTTGTTCTTAATTAATGCTTACAATTTTCTAGCTAATTAATGTTCTTGGATTGCAATGAGACCTAGAGGAGATTTGTGATTAAAAGTTTAGGATTAAACACCATTAGTTGAGCGAAAGCAGAGATGCATTACCGCAACTAGTGTGCTTTTCAAGAAAACCCAAAGAACTTAATAAGTTTCCAATTAGTTAAATTCACATAAAGATATGGAGTTATTAGTTGGAGATATTTTTAGTATTGTTCAAAAGAAAATATTGAATAATTAAATGATTTTTATCATCAACTTGGGATAAATGAGATTCTATAACAAGGAAAAATAAACTGTATGGGATTTGCTAGGTGAAGTCAAATGCTCTAGATATTTTCTTATTATTTTTAAAATCTTAATTTTAATATTGTTTTATTCAGTTTAATTTAGATAAACCATTCTTCAAATTCCGGTTTTCTAAATAGTAATTGATTTAGTCAATTTTAATAATCAATAGCATAATTATTCTTTGTGGGTTCGATAACCGTTTTCTTTAAAACACTTTACTACTTGTTACGATTCTGTACACTTGCAGATATATTTTTATGCGAACAACAACTTCTACCATTCCGGTTGGGGAATAGTAGTGGAAACTACCACAAAGAGATTTTGAGAAATCTCAGAAAGTAAGCACACAATATACAATGATTAACATAAACATACAAATGGCAAACCATGGAATGCATGCGTGAACATGTACCAGACACATGACGTGACCAGAAACTTGACTTGTGCACTTGACCTTTTTCAAAAGACATGTAACAGATTTCTTGGACTTTTTAGAAAAACATTCTTTTGTCATCATTTCATATCTTGTTAATCACATGATCCTGAACATAACATATCATATCATATCACATGATTCATATCATGTGATCCATATCATGTAGGCTCATTACCTTGTTCTTATAACACATGTGGACACATCACGGCTCCTCTATACACCGCGTGTTCCTACTAGTTACCGCACCAACAGTCCGTACACCGTGGTAAATACGTCTTAATCATATTCATATCATAATAACATGACAGTACTTCGTCGAGTTACTTGCCTTAGTCATGGCACTCACTAGCGTTAGGTGTTATTTCGCTCAGGCATCCTTTCCAAAAAACTCCATTCGAGGGATGCCGATTGTTTTTTGTCGACCTATGGGTTACCACTCCATTCTTAAGCACTCCAGAGTGGACAAAAGAGTTCCACAAGTACAATCTCTCATCCTAGCATTTGGGATCGTGATAAAACATTTTTGACACTTTTCTTTTTCTTTGAAAAATCTTGTACCCAAATGCATGTGACATGAGACTTAAAACATGATCATTTTCATACTAGAAATGTGGCACATGAGATGTCGTGCATGAACTCATTGTACATAACATATTCAAATCATGGCATGATAACATGGGATATGTGAAACATCCATAAGAATTTCATGAACATGAACAATAGGTCATGGCCGAAACTTCATAGGCATGTAACATAGAAAATATTCACTCAAACATGTTCCATACTTGAAGCATAAGAAACAATAGTCATATGGATGAATCGAACATGAAATCTTGGCAACATCATAGGAATCTGAAACATACAATATTACAATAGCCGAAACTTCATGATGAGTGAAACATCAACACAACATCAAGCAAAACCGAAACAATAGCATGTGATTCATGGCATTTTCATCATGGATCTGAAACATATAACACTTTCTCATGATCTTATACAAGTCAAAGCAATAGATTCAACCAAGCAAAGACATAGGTTCACATTCAAAGATGAGAATAAAAATGAGATATTTACACAAGCATATGCGTATGTTAGCAATCTAGGTTGAGTGTATACTTACAAAAATCCTTTGAGAAAACAAACAGCAAGCTGAAAATGAGATGTGCAAATCATTAGAACAAGGGTTTCAAAACCCTAATCCGTGTGCATGAGTGTGTGTGATTTCGGGTTGCCTTTTGTTCAAGGAAATTCCAAGACCATTCGGTTCTAGGGTTTATAGACATGAAAACCCTTCAAAATACTTGACTCTTGGTTAGATTGTGGACGTGTGTGCGTGGTTCATGTGGGTGGCCGAAAGTGTAGAGGTTCTAGGTCCTCAAAATCTCGGCTCCTTCTCTTTCTCAAAGCCCTAGGTTATTTCAAGATGAAACAACCTTGAACTTGTGTGTGTGTACCGAAAAGTTATAACTCTTTGGAGATTCATCATCTCCTTGAGTTAGGCGTGATTGATGTGAAAAAATTGGGGAATAAGAGATCCTCACTGTAGTCTCCTCCTTTCTAGTGTTGTGACACTCTCTTGATCGTAGACATGAGTAGCCTTTCTTGTTTGGTTGGAAGGAAAGTGAGTGAAAGGTGAGGAACACTCAAGTTTTCAGTGTGAAGTCGTATGGAGGATGGAGAGCATAAGCAAATTTCGAAATGGCAAGGGAAGAAGAACCCTTGGGCGTGTGTCTCTCTTCTCTTTTTATAGCATTTCTCTCAATCCCTCATTGGTTGCTTGTGGTCCAATGCATGAAGGACAAGTGTCACTCCTTCTCTTCCTTCTAGCTGAAAGTCCCTTCTTCTTCCACACTCTTGGATTGCCTTGGGAAGGTGGAAAATCTTCTTGGGCGTGTGGCCCTTGGCCCTAGCCGAATGTTTTGCCTTCTGTGCCCCTCTTGTTTTGTCTAGATACAATGCATCTTAGGGGTAGAAAAGTAAATTACTCTTTGTGTCTCTTCATCTCCAAAAAACGAAGCTTTGCATGTGTGACACATGTCATAGGAATGTGCCTTGCCCCAGCCATCCATCTCTTTTCCAAAATCCCATGTGATTCTTCATCTTCCAATGCCTCTTCCGTAGGTGACTCTTCACTTCCCAAGAACCTCTTTGTAACCCTAAGGTGACAAGTGGCATGTGTGAGTGTGCCTTTGGTTGTAGTGGCCGAAAAAGTAAGGGTAGACTTGTCATTTCGAGTGGTTGTCTCTTCACATTCCTTCTAGAAGGTCCTTGCATGGTTGAAAAGTGTCAATTTCTAAACAGGATCCCATGGATGGGTGTGTGGTGTGGGAGCCGAACCATCCCTTTTGTCCCTTGGCTTTCCCTATGCAAATCTCTCTTGGAAATCTCTTTGGTCTTCCCTAGGTGCCACTTCCCTATGCAATCTATCTTGGAACTTCAAACTCATACCTGGCATGGTGTAGGCGTGTGGGTGAGTTGGCCGAAAATCCCTTGGCCTTCTCTAGGTCTTTTCCTTTCTCTTTCTTCTAGAAGATATCTTGCATGTATGACATGTGGCACCCAAGCTAGAGTTGGCGTGCATGCCTTCCCTTGGATTCCCAAACACTCCTCTCTCACTCTCCTAGCCCACTATCACGTCTAGGTACATAGTGGTATGTATGCATGACACATGGCACTTGTAGCAAGGGCTTTTGGTCATGGGCCATACGCATCTAGGGTTTTTGGGCTTAGGCTCCTTATGGTGGCTAAATTATACATGGCTTAGTTGGCTTCCTTTTGGGCTTGGGTTCCTATTCTACAAGACCAAGGCCTAAGTCTAACTAGACATATTCTCATGGCCCTAAAATACTACTAAGGCAAAGAAAATAAACATGAATGTAATCTGATCAAGTTTCGGATTTCACATTGCTTATCCACTTATGCTACATGGGAGTCCCAATTTTTTGGTCCAAAAGGTATTTAAGGTTGTGGTGTTAGTTCTAACCACAAAAGATCTGCCTAAAAGGTATGGTCTCCACTTCTAAATTGCAGTAACCATCACATATAGTTCCTTTTCATAAGTAGATAGTAAAAGGGCCTTTCCCTTAAAGGCCTGACTATAAAAAGAAATGGGTTATCCTTGTTGCATTAGCACAACCCCCACCCCCTATCCCAAGGCATCACACTCTATTACAAATGGTTTCGAAAATCTGGAAGGGTCAGCACAAGAGGACTGGTCAGTGCCCCCCTTTAGTCTAGAAAATGTTGTTTCTACATAATCATCCCATTGGATACTATTTTTCTTCAGCGGTGTAGTTAAGCCAAAAGCAATCACTCCATAATCCTTAATAACTAAAACCCCTTGGGGATTTTATTGTTTTTGGTTGTGGCCACTCAACCATGGCCCTTAGTTTCTCTGGATCTGCCCTTACTCCCTGTCCATAAATGAGATGGCCTAAGTAACCAACCTCTAGACACCCAAACTGACACTTAGACCCTTTAGCATAAAGCTGGTGCTTTTTAGCATCTCCAAGATGAGTTTTAAGTGTTGTAGGTGCTCTGTTTAATTCTTGCTATAGATCAGAATTTCATAAAAAATAAAATAAAAAACAAAATAAATCTTCTTAGGAATGGCCTGAAAACCTCATTCATTAAGTTTTGGAACATGGATGGCACATTAGTAAGCCCAAAGGGCATGACTAAAAACTCGTAGTGGCCTTCATGAGTCCGGAAGGTCGTTTTATACACATCCTCAGGCCCCACTCTAATCTAGTGATAACCAGATCGCAAGTCTAGTTTAGAAAACAATTTTGATCCACTCAATGCATCCAAAAGTTCCTCCACCATTGGGATGGGGAACTTGTCTTTACCAATGACCTAATTTAGTGCGCGATAATCCACACACATCCTTCACGTACCATCTATCTTTCTTACTAACAACATGGGGGAGACATAAGGACTTTGACTGGGCTGAATTACCCCTGAACTGAGTAGTCCTTTATAATCTCTTCTATCTCATCCTTTTGAAAAAAGGATATCTATATGGCCTTAAAGACATTGGGTTAGACCCAGACAGTAGGTTAATGGAGTGATCTTGGGCTCGAGAAGGAGGGGCCCTTTGGGTTCTTGAAAGACATCATCGTACTGGCCCAATAACTTCTTTATGGGCTCTGAGTAAGGCATGTCACTGGCAGTCTTTACATCATTTATCACCTGCAGAATTACACCCATTTTCTCTAACTGTTTAATTTTGTTGTAGGGGCTCTCTTCCAATAACTGACTGGACCTTATCCCTCGCAATTTGATACTATGCTCTTGGAGGGTAAATTGCATAGTAAGTTTCTCAAAATTCCACAACACCGTGCCTAGAGTTTGTAACCACTGCACCCCTAGGACCATGTCACAGCCCACTAGTTCCAGTATAAACAAATCCAAACTGAATTGGTATCCCTGGATGTTCACCTTAACCCCACAACTCTTTCCCTCACTGCACAATTGTTCTCCATTTGTCACTCTAACCTTCACCATATCCCCTTCAGAGAGAGGAACTCGAGACCTTCTTGCCACTGCCGAATCTAAAAAATTATGAGTGATGCCCGAGTCAGTCAAGACAACCACCCCTTGGCCAACCAGTTTCCCCCTAACTCTCATAGTCCTAGGGTTGGAAAACCCTATCAGTGCTTGGAGGAAAATTTCTGAGTTAGAACTGACTTCAGGAAACTCAACTGTCTCCTTTCCTCCATTCCCTTGTAGGGGCTAGTTATTTTCCTCTATTTCATCCTCATCCTCATCTTCTACTTCTATTAAAAACAACTTAGGATTCTTACACTTGTGTCAAGGATTCCATTTGGAATCGCAATAGTAACACAACCCCTTCCCCCTTCTCTCCTTCATCTGATTGTGATTGATGATCTTTTGAAGTGGTACTATTGCCTTGCTAGCATTTTGTCCTCTTGAATAACTACCCCCTTTTGTGAGACCAGAGTCCACCTACCCCGTAGAGGGAACCCTTAGCCCACTTCTACTAACCTTGACATGTTCTTCCTAAATTTTTGCTAAGATAAAAGCTGTTAAGAGGTCCAGGGGATTGATTATCCGAACCGGAAGTCTAATCTTGTCGCTCAATTCACTCAAAAAATAGCTCAACTTGTAGGAATCAGATAATCTCCTCAATCTATTTGATATGGCCTCAAACTCCACCTTATACTCCTCAATTGTCCCATTTTGCCTTAACCTTGTTAGGGCCTCCATAGGATCGTCGTATGAACTGGGTCTAAATCTCAATAGAAAGGCCTTAACAAAACCCTCTCAATCTGTGATGGCCCCAGATTCCTCCAAATCATGGAACCAAACCATGGCCTTTCCTTCCATGTGGAAGGAAGCCAACCTCAATTTATGATGGGGTAGTGTGTTGTTGTGATACCCTGCTCCTTCTTCTTACGTACGGTTCTTCCTTCTTATGTACGCTTCTTCTTTCTGACGTATGTTTCGTCTTTATGACATAAGCAAATCCCGAAGACAGAGATTATGTGATCGTCTGCCTTTCTCACTAGCGACTATGAGCCACGTTATGCGTGTCGAACCATGATGGCGTGTCTCGAAAGATATCGTGTGACTTCTAGGGCACGCCTAGTGTTTTAAATATGTTGGAAATATTTATAAGGAGTATTTCCAGTGTTATTGAATTAAGATTTGATCTTAAATACGACAATCATAATATTCTTGAAGAGCTCTAAAAATATTATAATTGCCGGAAATCATTTTAATATTATTATTAAAATGATTTCAATTATTTAAGATATTATGGTATTTAAATTATGTTGAGAGCTTTTATCAATTAAATGGTTTAACCCTTTTAAATATATTAAGTGAGACTTCATCATTTTATTAATGATGAAGAATATTATTTTATAAACTAAAGTTAGTTTAAAATAATATTCTACCTTAATTCCTCTAAGTGCTTTTAATTAAGTTAATATTTACGCATGTTCAAATCAGTGTTTTAATCTCTCATCGTTAGATCGTTACGTAGAACCCAAGACGAAGGGACTGGGTTAAATACCCAGACCCCCTCTCTTTTCCCCTCATTTTCCCCATAGCCCTCTCTCTCTCCTCCCTCTCTCCTTCGGCGTACGTGATACGCAGTGTGCGTCTCCCACGCCGAAGCTTCCAACGCACAACCCGGCGCCGCCGTGCGCCGCCAGCCCTCACCGCCTGCACCTTTGGCCTCCCCTCCCTCTGGCGAGTCCATCCATGCCAATCTCTTCCTCTCACGTTCTCTCTTCCTCTCCCTTAGAAGTGTGAAGCCTGAACAGGCTCAAGGTCACTGCGTCGCCGTGCGCCGCCCAATGGCTCCACCGCTCCCACGGTGACCTCCCCTCCCAGCCATCATCCTCCACCGAAGTTAGCCCCTGTTATGCAGCCACCTTCCCTCCGTCGCACACACACACGCACAAGGAGACCCACGCACGGCTTCACCGTGCGCGGCCCCTAGCGCCGCCGTGCGCAGCACCCACGACCACCATGCGACGCCATGGACCTCCTCTCCCCTTCCCCGAGCTCCTCCACGTGACCCACTGCCAGAAGCTCCCTCCTCCACCTCACGGTTCCCCTCTCACACACGCACGGGTTGCACGCCGTGCACCGCCACCCACGGCTGGTAACCACCACCTCCAGCCTCCTCAGGCCGCCACAAAGCCAACCCAACCTCTCACGGCCCCAATCTGCCACCCACGAGAGCACACTCTCTCTCACTCTCCCACGACTTCTCCTCCACTGGATGGCCAGATCTGCCACCGGGGCGCCACCTCGACGCCACCACGAGATCCACCGCACCTCCCTTAGCTGAGCCCTAAGTCCAAACCACCACTTTATGTAGTGGGTAACCACTGCACGTGATGGACAGTCACTGCGTGTGATTGACCGCCACTACACACGACTAGAGCAGCCGTGTTATGCCCCTCACCGCCATCACAAGGCCATCACGAGCCCTTCCAAGACCACACCTAGCTATCCAAACGCCTAAACAATTAACATACGTGGGTCAGCCGCCACGTACGACACTGTCGACATCATCGGCTATGACGGTCAACGAGCAACGCACGGGTTATCCCGTCGATGGTATAACCCTCTATCTCTCGTATTTATGTTAGATATTGATTAGTTGACTAGGTTGTGGACTGTGCTGTTAGTATTAATTGAGTTGTGGCATTGTGACGTGGTGTTGTGTGATGAAGTGCTGGGCATTCTGTGTAGTAAAGTGTTGGGCTTATCTATGTTGTATGGAGGTGCATTGTGCCGTGTAGTATGCTGTGAAGTGTTGGGCGTATTGTGAAGTATTGTGGACTGTGCTGTGTAATGCAGTTGTGGGGTTTGTGCTATAATTATGGAGTGGTTGTGATGTGCAGTGTAGTTGTGGGGCATGTGTTGTATGGATGGCGTGGCATTGTGTGGAATGGGAAGAGTACACGCTGGGTGTACTTGTATGTGGCGTAATGTAAGACAAGGAGAGTATATGTAAAATATACCCTCCTGGCATATGGTAGAACGGGATGAGTACACGGAGAAGTGTACTCTGTAGGTAGTGCGTGTAAAAGGAGTACATGTGGAATGTACTCCATGTGGTGGATTGATGCACCATATGGCATGTATGCCATAATGGTGATGTGGCGTGGTGTATGTGGAACGGGAAGAGTACTCGCTGAGTGTACTCTGTGTGAGGTATGATATATGAAAAAGATATATGTGGAATGTACTCCGTATGGCAGATATGCCATAATGGTGATGTGTATGTGGAATGGGACGAGTACACGATGAGTGTACTCTGAGTGGTGCAGTGATGTAACGTGTATGGAGTACGTGTGAGGTGTACTCTGTATGGCATAGTGTGTATAAAGGGAGTACGCGCGGGGTGTACTCCATGTGATGAAGTGATACACCATATGGCAGGGATGCCATAATGGTGATGTGGCGTAGTATGTATGAAGGGAGTATACGAGGAGTGCACCCCATGTGATATAGTGATGCACTATATGGTGGGTATGCCATAGTGGTGATGGAGCGTATGTGGGGAGTACAAGTGGAATGTACTTCATGTGATGGTGAGATGCACCATATGGGGTGTATGCCATAGTGGTAATGTGGCGTAACGTGCATGGAGTATATGCAGAGTGTATTCCATGTAGTGGGGTGATGCACCATGTGGCGGATATGCCTAATGATGATGTGGCGTAATGCATGTGGATGGAGTACACAAGGAGTGTACTCCATGTGATATAGTGATGTACCATATGGCAAGTATGCCATAATGGTGATGTGGCCTGGTATGTATGAAGGGAGTATACGTGGAGTATACTTCACGTGGCAGCGACACTCCGTGTGGCGTGTTGTAGAGATAAGGATGGTTATGTGATTGATGGGCTGGATCGTGATGGATAGTGTCAGGGAACTGTGGAACAGTGTCCCAAAGTAGTTATGGCATAGCCTGTAGTCTGAGGTGACAAGTGTCACCGTGATGAACTTATGGCTAAGAGTATGCGTGAAGTAGCAGAACAAGTATAAGAGTGTGCAGCGGAAGCATGACTGAGGAATGTCACGAAGTGACATGACTACTGACAGTCGTGCTTGTGATGGGCGAAGTAGTGGAACAAGTGTAGGAGTACGCAGCGGAAGCATGACTGGGCAACGTCACGAAGTGACGTGGTTATTGGAAGTCATGCGTATGATGGGTGAAATGTTAGAGTGTAGGAATGGCGTAACGGGAACGTGACAAAATGTCACTATGTGTCGAGAGTACGTAAGGAATCGTACTCATGATGAGTTAGGAATTTATGTACCAGAGTGTTGGGTAACGCGACAAGGTCACGGTGTAGCTTGGGAGCAGTCACGAGCTGTATGACGTGGCATAAGACATGGTTATGATTGGAGTCTTGTGGTGTTAAGTGTTGGGATGAACTGTCAAAGGGACGGGCAGCATGAGGAGCCATGCTAGCCGGGTTAAGAGAAGGTTGGCATCGGAGTATGGCCCTTGTCCCTCGAAGCTGGTGATCAACGTGTTATATGTGTTGATCTTAGGTGATAAGGGGTAGAGTACATGTGTAATCTGGTTAGACATATGTGCCGGATGGATTCACCATATGTAATGGGTAATCTATCCCGAGTATAGTTACACAGTGCTTAAGCCTCAGAGTTGGCTTAGAGCCGTATGGCTTGTCTGGATGGGAATGAGGATTTGTATGGGCTAAGATGCATGAAGAAAGTGACGAGTGTACTGTCTAAGGACGGGATGCGTGACTTAGTTGGTTTAAATCATGCGTCGGAATGAGGTTAATGAGAAGAATGAGACAGAGGCCTTAGTGTCTTAATCCTAAGGTGAATCATGAGTTCACTTTAGTGGATGAGCACTCGAGGCAAGACCTTGAGTTGGAAGATGGGGTGACCGCAATGGGTCCCCGAAGGTTTTAACTTAGTAAGGAACATGTAAGAATACTGGATAGAAGGAGAGTGTTCCAAGTATAGCGTAGTTCTATTTATAGTTTAAGTTGCTTATGCATTAGATAGAGAATGACGTTAAGGTTATGTGTATGCATGTAGGTTGCCATCTGACAAGCATGAATGGACTGAATGGCATGCAAGTAGCATGGAGTCCAGGTAAGTGTTACGTTCATACTCTTCTAGAGTTTTTCAAAGAGACAAGGAACGCTTTTCCTTTAAGATGCTCACGAAAAGAAACGTAAGACGTTTTAAGAAAGAAAATGCTAATTGTTAAAAGGTATAAGTATGTATGGCCCCACCTTGGCAGCCCCTTTTTACGCAACCAAAGTATTAATTGTACGCATGTGAATGGATGACTATACGCTGTATCTATTGTATGTATTTTCTAGGAAAATCCATAAACTGATGAAGATGCACGAAGGGCATGACAGTGGATGCTTTTGTGGATCCTACGAACTGACGCTCTCATGTGCGCCACGAGGTGACTCTCGTTGATGCCATGAGGGACGACGTTCAAAGGTGACGCATATGGGATGCCATGAAAGCCGACGTTTAAGCCCATGTATGTTCTCAAATGAAGTTTTCAAGAACAAACTGTTAAAGAAAAGATAGAACTGAAATGAACTGAAAGACGATTTTTGGGCTTATGCCCCAAACAATGTTTATCCATGAAAAGAAATGCTTTCTCACGAAAAGAAATGTTTTCTCATGAAAAGAAAGGACTGTAAATGAAAAAAAGAACCGAACAAAAGCCTCAGCTCTTTCGAGCTGACATGAACGAATGAATGCATGAATGAAAAGCAAGAAAGAAAGAAATGAAAGCATGAATGTATGAAGATACGTAACGGCCAGATGACTGAAAGGAAAGGGTACCAATGAATGGGCAGATTGCAATGCCGGTTAAGTAGTACTGGAAGTGCACCCAGTGCTGCCCCCTATGAAAGGGGATTCCCCACCCGTGGCCACGGGAGGAATTCGGGTCCAAAGGAAGACCGCTAACCCCAAACACACGGGGCGTAACAGTGTGTACTGGCCTATGAAAGTGATAAGAACGAATGGATGTATGCACGTATGTACGAACGCACGAATGCACGAATCTTTAAGAAATGAAGGCACTGATGGGGGACACGTTTTTAAAGAAAGGAAAGTCTTCTGAAAGAAAAGCCCCGTCCAGTGACGTTTTCAAAAGAACGCACGTAAACATGCACAAACTCTTGAAGAAATGAAGGCACTGAAGGGAGAAACATTTTACAAAAAGGAAGCCCATGTTTAAAAGAGAAAAATCCCATCCAGTGACGTTTTCAAACGAACGCACGTATGACACGTATGCACGCATGTAATAGTATGTACGAGTGATGAATGCATGAATGAAAACCTATATTGTTATATTTTTAACGGTATGAAGTAATGCTTATGAGTGTTCAACTCATTTTAGTTTTTATGCATGTCCCTCCCCCTCACAGGAACTGCACGATTAGGACGGACACGGCCCATGGGGAAGAGCACGGAAGTCTAGGCACGATTTTTAAACGTACGAGAGGCCTTTTTATTATAAGATTTATGTTTTCCGCTGTAAACCTCTTTTATTGTCAAAGCACATTTTAATCTATAAACGTGGAGTCTCGCACCCTGGGTATGCAAGTGAAAAGTTTTAAATAGGACGGTAATTCCCGTCGTCCTTTTATAAAAATATTTTGGAAAAAGTCCCACCATAAGGACGAGTGTTACAGTTGTGAAGCAAAAAGAACTAATTAGCTTTATACAGCCAACCCAAGGGATCATTCCCTTGAAAAGAAGGAAAGTTCAGCCTTACTAACCTGAGGAACTGCTCCCCATTGACCTCCCCATAACCCTATGCTCTATGTTGTACTCCTGAGGAGGATTCTCCATGTTGATTTCTAGAATTTTTCTTTTGTAGCTCCAAAGTCAGTGCTACTAGCTGCTGGACTACGTCATATGATTGCCTTTTGAGAGCCAATACTTCGGTTTCCAGAGTTTTAAACTAAGATTCAGTCGACTTCTTCAATCCATTCAACTCGTCTTGCAATTGTTTCATCCTAGTGCCTTTAGCCATGGTGGAATGCGAGTTCCAAAGAAGACCAGCTTTGGTACCAACTATTATACGCCTGAGTAGCAGGTGGAGTAATCGCTTTGAAGGTGAGTGCCTCCAGAAAGTGGGGAAGAAGAGAGAGAGAGAATTGAGGAATAAAGTCATTGCATTAATTTTGCAGAATTCCAAAAATTCCTTACACCGACTCTTTTATGCTTATGGCTTGTAACAAACCATAGAGTAAAAGAGAATGTTAATGTGCTTGACACAAAGGAAAGTGACGAACACCCCACATGGGCTTAACTAGACTTAATTGAACTTACTTAAATGGACAATCTAATGTAGCCCATACGGATACAAGAATAACCCATATCCTACTTATTGGACTCACGCTACTAAAAGGACTTAAGCTTCGAAGCTCATCAACCAACCCAAGCCCATTGGCCTGTTGTCGATGAGAACCCTAGATCCCCTTAGGTTGTTTCTTCCTGACAAAACTCCATCTCTTTGCTGTCGTCAACCCCACTTATCCTTCGTTGTTGTTGGCGCCCTGGTCACCTCCCTCAAATAGGTTCCGTCGTGTAACAAACTTGTGGTTCATCTGAAGTGTGCGCTAGGGTTTCTAAGTGCTGCAGATCTAAGTATGTTTCGTTCTGTGGAGGAAGTTTCTCTATAGAATGTAGAATGTTTTGGAGTTTGGCGGGGTTGAAAGCAACATGTACATGTTTTTAAGGTTTGGAATCTTTGGATGCCTTCTATTTGTTAATCTTTATTCTAGAGATCTAGGAGTATTTCTTCTCCTTCCTCCCACTCCTGTCTCTTGTTTAGAGCATCAATGTTTCGGACTAGAACACTAGTTTCGGCCAGAATACCGGAATCTGACTGGAATGGGCCATTACAGGCTGAAATGGCCGAAATTTTAATCTGTACAGAATATCCACTTAGGCCATGCCGGTTAGTGTTTCGGCATGACAAATTCCTGCCAGAACGGAACGGGAATCAAAACATTGGCTAGACATGAAAATGAATTTAAAAATTAATGATGTAGAATTTGACACATAAGTCAATAGTATGAAAGTTGCAAAATTTGCAATAAGGGTATCATTTCTTTTTTCATATTCCCTTGATACTTCACATGATTTGTTTTACGTGATGGCGTGGCAATGAGGCATGTCACTGTCACGTCATATGAACAACATCTATAAAGTCTTTTCTAAAAATAAAATTAGAAAATAATCCTAAAGACAATTTCATTTTCTTCCCTTTTATTTAAAGAGAAGTGCTAAATTAAAAATAGATCTTTTAAAAGTAAATCCACAAATTGATATGACTTTACATGATATATTAAATCTGTTTTACAACAAAAATAACATTAAAATCTAATGGACCACATCAAACCACCTCAACTTGTAAGCTTACTTTTGTAAAATCTTTATTCGACCTTCAACCCACATCATCATCTTCTCCACGTCTTCTTGGCAGTTTCTATCATCGACCTCTTTTCAGCCCATGACTCCTTCCTTTAGCACCTTCCATCTACACCATTCCATCCTTCACCACAGTCAATCCGGGCCTTTCCAAAAGCTTCATCATCGTCTCCATTGAAGTGCCAAAATACAACAGGCATTTGTCCCGATTAAAACACATTGTCCATTTTCCTCGGTTACTCTTTATTTACCTCATATTTGTCTTTGTTGGTTGGTTAGATAGTGAAATATGACTGCTCCCATTATTGTTTCTATAGATTTGAAGGGTGGTGATCACACACAAAACAGTGTATCTCTTCGATTTTCATCCTCTCTATGGTGATGGTTCCAATTGGGGTGTTGGTTGAGGGAATTTCAAGTCACACAACCCTTTAATTCAATCAAACAGTTGTGCCTCTTGCAATTGGTTATGTCCCTTGCCAACCAATGCCTTGTGGTTTATAAATAGAGGCCGAATATGCACAATTTAGTTGCTTGCAACTCCTTTATCAAATATTAACCTGGGATAAATACACTAATGAGATTGTCACCATTTTACTACAACACCAACAAGTTGTCATTCTTAAATTCTAACAAGGGTATTAGAGTCACGACAAGAGGCAAGTGCTTGGTTTGACAACCACACTTGTGTAATAAACCATTTACGAAGGCTTTTGGAATCAACTCAGAAATTTTCCCAAATCACGAGGAGAGGGCTTGAATATATTTCATTACTAGTCACTACTTTGAACAAAATTGTTGGAAGATTTTCACTAAAAAAAGGAACATTGTTCGAAACCGAGAAACATAGAGAAGTTCTAGAAAATTCTCAAGAACAATTTTCTGCCGGTTAACAGAGTCTCTCACTATCACTGAGGTTTGAGATTGTCAAGGACACATTAGATATTGAGTCGTCACTGTCCAATACGTCAGGGGAGGGAGAAAGTTGGAGTTTTTTGGATTTGGAATCTGGCAAACTCAAGGTTGAAGACAACTCTATTGGTCGAAACGTCACCGTTTGCACATTCTCATTTAGCTGCGTGAGAAGATTATTGACCAAGGCTGCTGCTATCGATTAGTTTTCAATTGTAAACGACATTGTTTAACTAGAATCCCAACACAATGTTGTTCCGAGGATCTGAGGCATAGGCAAAAGCAACGCGACGACATCGTTTCATCTAAAGCCATGTGCCGAGCCATTGATTGCACTGTTGACCCGTTTCACTTTGTTTTTTGAACCAATCCAGACCAAATTTCATGTTCTTGGCTATTCTAAGTTATTTCAAGCCCGATTTGATCAATTCAAAAGTCATGACGCTCTTGGTTTTGTGCAAAATCTATATAGAACATCTGATTTTTTATAAGATCACCAAAAATTCCTTAAAAGGGGAGAAAAGTCAAGGAGATTTCATGACAATACTTGATCAAGTCACCACTTCCATTATTTTCCTTATTTGAAGTACAACAAGAGAATTTCAAAGAACGCATCTATTATTTCTATATTCTTTTCATTTTTTGTTGTTAATTTTAAGGTTGTTATTTATGGCACAGAAGAAAAATATTGATCCCTCTAGAATTCAAAAATTAAATGGAAGAAATTCTCGAGCCTATAAGAGGCATATAAATTTTCTTCTAATCCACAAAAAGACCTTGTAAGAGGGCACAGCGGAATACTTCAAGCACAACTTTTCCAATTGCTCCACGAGTTTATCCAACCTAGCCAAGATTCCAACAAGCCTCAAGCATCTCCTCTTGGTGGTGAAGTGTACTACATAGAATGAATTAGAATAACACTAAAAACCCATAGCCTAAATGCTTAGTCAAGAGAGAATGAAAAACAGAGATTGTTGTGCGTATCAAGAATGGTGTATCAAAACTGACTGAGGAGGGACTATATATAGTAGCCCTCTCAGTGCAACACTCACGACTGACCTTAAAAACCAGCTTTTAAGCCTCATGAAGTGGTTGTTAGCCACTTTAATTTCTTGCATAACGTATGGACATTAAGGGCATGTGTTACCTCATGTAATGTTGCCGCACAAACAAGCAGGAGAGGCATGCCCATGTGGGCGCCCCTCCAACTTATATCTCCTACTTGCACATAGTGGGCATGGCCCCAAGCCTGCATCTCTCAATTTTTCTCAATCTTATTCATATAAAAAAATAGGATGTGCGAGTATCGAGCACACCTGCAAAAGAAAAGTGGGAGCACTATACGAAATCTCTCCCAAAGAAGACCAGTATAGCAACATCCCTAAAGTGTCTCGTCATACCCTAGATTTTTTATTATTATTATTGAAAAGCACTTCATTTCATAAAGGCATAACACCTTGAGATAGGTTACAGTAGTGTTGATCAATGAAAATTACATTCTCAATTATAGGAGGAACACTATTCCACCAAATGAACATATCTTCAATGGACCAGGCATGTCTTGCAAGTCAATGGGCAGCCTCATTTGTGAATCTGCTGCTATGCTGAATACTACACTGAGGGAAAGTTTGCATCAAACCTTTGACTTCTGCTACCACAGATCTTATAGATGCATTAGACCCAGATGATTTGTTAACCTCTTCTACCAAGAACAAACAATCACTTTCGATAATTAGCTTAGAGATGCCCATACTCATGCACAATTGAAGTCCCCTCAATAAGGCCACAACTTCTACTTGTTCTGGTTCCAGAAAAACAGTTTCAACTCTACTATCTTCCGTAAGCACCTCGTCCATGTGATTCCTCAGAACAGCACCTATACCAGCTTTGTTTAAATCAAAGAAGAAAGCCCTATCAATATTTAGCTTAAGAGAGTCTTCTGGAGGGGGTGACCATCTGTACAACAGGTTTTTAGAATTAGGAATCCCCAACTGATGCCTAACCACAGCACTATGCAATTTCTTTGTAAAAGCAAAGCCAATAACTTGCTGAGGTGGTAAAGCAATCTGTTCATGAACCATCTTGTTCCTTCTGAACCAAAGGGCCCAAACCATCAAGAAAAAATCAGTCAATTCCTCAGTAGAGCCTTTGAAGAGAATTTCCATTGCAGTAGTGATAAAAGAGCTGATTTGGCCTCCATTTTGGATAACAGAAAACCTGCGCATTAGAAATTCATGGATGGAAGGGCATAATATCAGCACATGGCTCAAATCCTCAATTGGATGTTGACAAAAGCAACATTGCCCCTCAATGTCAAGTTTTCTCTTAAGCAGATTGGTCATAGTTGGTAAGCTGTCTTTACATGCTCTCCAAGCAGAAACCTTAACCTTATGGGGAACTTTTAACTTCCAGAGAGCAGTCCAAAACTTTTTCATCAAACCCCATTAGAGGACTCCCCATGTTCAGGTTCCAAGCAAGTTTTAAAGAATCTGTAAGCACTTTTGACAGAGAACGATCCTGACTTTTCATGTTCCCACATCCACTGATCTAACGCTCCAGTATGACTAGGATGCAATCTAATAACAGCATCCACAATGTTTGGATTGAATAGAGCTCTGACTTTTGCAAGGTCCCACCATTTAGTACTTGGAACAATAAGGGATAAAACTTGATTGTCCAATTGGCAAAGTTGCTCAGTACTTTGCTCATCTCCCAATTCTTGTCTCAAGTTTCGAAATCCAAGTATCCAAACATCATTTAAAATATGAATTAAGCTTCCATCTCCCACTTTCCATCTTCCACCTTGCACTAGACTTATTTGATCGCACCAAATCAAGCATTTCGAACATTCTTGAATTTCAGAAAAACTCAGAACAATACTTAACTACCTCCAAATCATTTTGATGTGTTCACAAACTTTGTTGCTACCAATGTGTAGCGCCATCATAGTTTTATGTTAGCAAACACCATCGAAGATACGATGTCGAAGAGTCTTCCCTTCGCCCTCATGTCATTTACTTTTGGTCGAACTGCTTTCTTAACAATGCCTCTTTAGACCGTTTCAATCATGGCCATAGACAGCATGCCAAAGTAGTAAACATTACAACCTCCATCTTATGGCATAGTAAAAGGTAAACAAATGGCACTTAATAAAATATGAGACTCACACAGTGACAAAGGGAACCATTTACTCACTTCCTCATTTGGTCGAATGAGCACAAATAGTATGAAATACATGCTACGGTAGATTTCTCTTCCTCAAAGAGTGTATGTCAATATCAACACCATAAAGATCTTACTCTAGCCACTCCTTAAGCATGTAACCCGAGTCCCCCTACTTTTGCTTGCCTCCAAGGCGTCAAAGAGAATCTTGCATCTGGCTAACCACAGGCTACATGGATTGTGAGGTATCCATTCATGGTTCTCTCAATACAATTCACCGGATGAAGGAGTCGCTGGCTGAGAATATGCCGATTAAGGAATCAACTAAAGAAGAGAACGAAGATACTTTCGCATGGGTTAAAATGGGTTTGAATGAAATGGGGCGAAATAATGAAATCGTCTGACATGTGTTGGGTTTATTTTCTTTAAACTTAGGGCTTGTTTGGGAAGTGAGATGGTCTCATCTCATTGCATATCATCTCAAGATTTCTTAAAATTTCTTTCCCAAACAGCACTCAAATACAAATTCTTTTCAATTTTAAATTGTCAGTCTTTTCATCTAATCATTACCTAATCATTACAAATTTTCCAAACTTCTAAATAAGATTGTAAAAATAATCCGTGAATCAGTAAAACCGACCGAACCAGTGTGTTCGAAATCGGTCCGATTCCTAATAATCAAAACCAGTTAGAAACCGGTCCAGTTCCGGTTTTGATATTTAGAACATCGTTCGAACCAAACCGAACCCGTAGATATATATTTTAATCTTTTATATTATATATAAAAAGCTTTTGTATGATTTTTTATACTATATTATATGCTAATTACTAATTAATATAATATAAAATTTTAATCTTTTTAACCATATCTATTAATCTTATAACATTTGATATAACAGAAAATTAATTTTATAAATTTTAGTTTAACATTTGATTATGATATAAGAAAACACTATAGACATAAAGAGATCTCACAAAGAAATCCAACACACTGATGTGGCACATTGTTATGTGTCACGTCTTCCCCTTTTTTTTTTCTCTTTCTTTCTCCCCTCCTCCCGTGTCGCCACCCCTGCCCTCTCCCCGTGCCCTCTCTTGGTACTGGCCATGGTGGTCTGGGACCACTTCAGGGTGGGCAGAAGACACTGATGATCCAAGTGCCACCTCCAGCATGGAGCTCATGGCAGCTCGCCGTGCACGTTGGTTGCCAAGGACCACATTTCGCACACTGTGTGCGTGCTCGACCGCACGACGCTAGGTGGCTTGTCCTTTAGCCATCTGTGGTGGTCAGGATCCACCCCGAGAGGGGAGACAACGCCGAAGAGGAGGGAAAAATGGAGGGAAAGGGGGGAGCCACGCTCGGGGGGGGGGGGGGGGGGGGAGGAGAGAGAGAGGAGAAAAAAAAAAGGAAGACGTGGTGTGCCACATCAGTGTGTGGAGGATCCCTTTGTGGGTGCGGTTTCGGTCCAAAACCGATGCCACACCGACAAAATTTTCAGATGTTTAGAACTGACCAATTAGGGGGAAGCAAACTGCCAGCCTCAATGTTAGCGTGATTTTGATCGATTCTTCGGTTTCCTATCGGTGGCACTATGAAGGAAAAGGGGAGCAGAGGGCTGTGGCGCCATGGGCTACATTTGAGAGAGGAGAGAGATTCTTAAGAAAGAAGAAGAAGAGGGAAGGGAAGGGGCGGGCTTATTAAGCCCTAGGTCAAAACGGACCCGTTTGGCTTAAGCCAAACCGGTGTCGTTTCATATAATTTTTTTTGTAAACCTTAGAACTAAAACAATGTTGTTTCACTCATTTAAGTGAAGCGGCGTCGTTTTATACACGTATAATATATATATATATATATATATATATATATATATATATATAATCAGTCGGTTCAATAGTTTGAACTAGGTTCAAACCATAATCGAAATGACTGACATCGGTTTTCATATTTTTTCTAACCGACCAACGTTGGTTTTCAAATTGAAAATTCAGCTAAGAGATAAGACTAAAAAGAGATAAAGAAGGAAAGACACTCAAACTCCCAAAATGAAAGACCCTTAGACTCCTAAAATGAAAGATATTCAGACTCCTAAAATGAAAAGGTTTTACAAGGCAAGTTAGAGTCAATCACTCCAAGGAAATAAACCTCTATATAAGGAGGAGATCCCCACAAATCTGACGAACTCTCCACAGACTCTCCAGAGACTTTCCACACAAGCTCCCTATGTACAAACTCCACAACACATAGTGACTCCACCAGATCTCTCTCAAGGGAAGCATCGTCTTCAACCTCTTGAAACCTTAGATTTCTCCATTGTATTGAGCGATATGTGAGGCCATGAGAGATTTTAAAATCACTCATTATAGTGGATTTCGCCCCCAAACAACCCATGGACATAGGCATGATGCCAAACCATGTAAATCTCTGTATCTCTCTTTCTTTATCTTTATTCGCTTATTTATTATATAGATGAATGAGAAGAGCATTGTATCGAAGCCCGAATCACCAACATGGGTCAGGAATCATTCTTTTCTCCCTTCCGGCCTGTTGTGCAATTTTAGGTATTAACAATTGGCACCGTCTATAGGATCGATTTCTCATTCTTTGTACCGGAAAGGGGAGATGGATGATTCTACGGCAAGTGAGATAAGTTTCCTCTCAAACTTTAATTTTATTTTTCTACTAACAAATTTGGTTTTTGGAGATTTTCCCCACCGAAACTCCTTGAGATTCCACAAGAATCCGAGTGGCTACACGCTCGGGAAATATATTTCGCGGGAAATCACCCGCGTGACACGGAACACCGGCTACAAGGCCCCTCCGGTGCGCCGCACAGGCATCTTAATCTGTTTGCATCATAATAAACAGCTCGGTATTGCGAGCATCCCGAGCCTTCATCAATGCCAAAGCATGGCTACCCACGAGCATCGCCCTTATGTCACCAGCCTTCACCACACTCTAACAGAATGGCTCAGGTTTTACAAATATCAAACTTGTAATTTGTGTTACACTAACCTATTTGGTTTTTTGTGAAAACCTCTTAGGGCAATCGAACTCAGCCTCCCGCCACAACATTACGGACCATCCCCCCAAACACCAATGACGAGTCCAAAGACTCGCGGTTCCCACAAAAAAGGATACGGAGTTCAGAAGACCACACGACCCTTAAACGCCAATGACGAGTCCAAAGACTAGTAATGCCCACGAAAAGGGCGTAGAGGTAAGAAGACCACACGACCCTTAAACACAAATGACAAGCCCAAAGACTCGCGGTGCCCACAAAAAAAAGGCATGAGGTCAGAAGACCACGCAACCCTTAAACACCAATGACGAGTCAAAAGACTCGCGGTACCCAAGAAAAAGGACGCAGAGATCAAAAGACCATGCGACCCTTAAACACCAATGACGAGTCAAAAGACTCACGGTGCCCACGAAAGAGGGCGTGGAGGTCAGAAGACCACACAACCCTTCAACACCAATGACAAGTCAAAATACTTGCGGTGCCCACGAAAAAGGGCGCGGAGGTCAAAAGACAACGTGACCTTTAAACACCAATGACGAGTCCAAAGATTCAACCTCCATCGTGACGAGCCAGCAAGTGGGAAAGGTCAAGGACCGCTCGATCTCACTAATCTCTCCCCGAGGGTCAACAGGCAAGACAAGTTATCAGGCTGCCCGACCTCCCTCGTGACGAGCCAAGGGGCGAGAAAGGTTAGGGACTGCCCGATCTCCCAGGCGCCTAATAGGCAGCCAACTCCCTGGACTGCCCGACCTCTCTCACCTGAACAACAATACAAGCACAACATCTTCTCCAACAAACGTCGAGTGTTTATGCTCGTGCCACAACTGCTGCCAGCGGGTTACCTTCGGGAACGAGCCATCGAGCTCCAAAGTCGCCTCGCGTGACTTTCCTTCAAGAACGAGTCGTCGGGCTCAGCAATTGCCTAATGTAGATTCTCAGGGAGTCGATGGGCTTCCTAACCACTTAAGCGCGGGTTACTACAAACATACTCTAACATCAACCCTGAAATGGGAACATCAAACAACAATTTACATCAAGGGGCAGAGAATCCACTACTACCAACAATAGCAAAAATGATCACGAAAATACACACAAAAAACTAATCGTGGAAATATGCACTCTTCGCCGACAATAAACAATCTCTTAGGCAACCATCCAAACAAATAAATAAACTCAAAATCAAGCTCAACGCTCACACCTAATGCGGTCGAATACATCTCTTGCTAAAGTAGAGCTCCGTGGTCACACCTACTGCTGTCAAGCATCTCCCACCTATCTCTTCAAGCTGAGCTCTTTACCGCTTAGCACAAAACAAACAGAAAACCCAGGACCAAACTGGAAACCAGGGACCAATTTTCAAAATTTATTATGCAAATTATTGATTGAAGATTCTCAAGGCCTTCTTGTTGAGCAAATTGACCAAATCAACAGCCTAAAAGTTAGTCTCGAGATAAAACCGAAATTCAAGCTAAGAGAGATAAGGCTAAGAAGTGATAAGGAAAGATAATCAAACTCCTAAAATGAAAGACCCTCAGACTCCTAAAAGGAAAAGATTTCACAAGTCAAGTTGGACTCAATCACTCCAAGGAAATAAACTTCTATATAAGGAGGAGATCCCCACAAATCTGACGAACTCTCCACAGACTCTCCAGAGGCTCTCCACAAAACCTCCCTACGTACAAACTCCATCACACATAGTGACTCCACCAGATCTCTCTCAAGGGAGGCATCGTCATCAACCTCCTAAAATCCTAGATTTCTCCATTGTATTGAGCGATATATGAGAGACCATGAGAGATTGTAAATCACCCATTATAAAGGATTTCACCCCCAAACAACCTGTGAACATAAACATTATGCCGAATCACGTAAATCTCTGTATCTCTCTTTATTTATTTTTATTCACTTATTTATTATAAGGATGAACGCGAAGAGTACCGTATCGAAGCCCAAATCACTAACGTGGGCCAAGAATCATTCTTTCCTCCCTTCCAGTCTGTTGTACAATTTTAACCATTAACATGTCTAATTTACGTCCTTAATAATATCACTGAAATCAATTGAGCAATGTTGTGAGTGTATGTCTATGTACAGTCAATCATAATAAAAAATTAAAAAAAAAAAAAACTGCATGTTTACAAATTAAAAAAATAGTTGTTCTTTATACCAGCAGGTAAAAGAAGCGCTTTTTCTCTCAGAGCATATGAAAATCTTTTTTTTCCATTTCAAAATATATCGTATGAGACAATAAATGGGCCATAAATAGTAAGTTCTAAGCCTCTAACTATAAACATTGATTGGGTACGTGATTGGGAACAAGTTGTTGGAGGTGGAGCCTTCACCCGAAAACGCTTTGCACGTGTTTGGTGGGCCAAGGTTTCGGCCTCACTCTTTACTCGCTGGCTCTGCTCTGCCTCTATCCCCGGCCCCTGACTAGCCACTGCCACTCCCACTCCCACTCCCACTCCCACTCCCCGTGAATCCGTGATCTCACTTACAGTGGCAGCCGCTGCCTTAACTGATTGCACCAAAATATATATTAAAGAAGAGAAATAATATTTCCAATGATAAAGTGTGTAAGTATCATGTATTCTTTTTTAAAAAATTAATTAAATATAAAACTCATATGAAAAGTTAATTTTTTACTTGTGGATTACACTCCTTTTTAAAAGGAATGCGCAGCGCTTGTACAACATATAACTGTTTTTAAGATTACTCTAAAAAGAAAGCTCAATTTAACATTTTAATCTTTGCCTGCTAATCGTTTCCCAATTTTACTTTCACAGACAGTATTGATGCCTTCTTTTTTGTCTTTTACATCGTTATTATTAGTGGTGTAATCGGTCTGATCCGATTTCGTTCAGTCTGGGGAGGTCACGGACCGAAGATTTTGGTCCACCCTTTTTGCCAGACTAGACTGGACCAATTATTCCTATAGACCAAACTAGATCATTAGCTATCGGTCTAATCGATCCATCAATATTTTTTTCCTCTTTTCTTTTTTTGACAAATAAATTAATACAAAAAATTAATTAAATTAGTAAAATTAAAATTAAGTAATATCTTTAATGTGGATTTTATAACTAAATCATTAAAAAAATAATTAATTATAATTATATTTATGATATTAATAGTTACTAACTTAGTACTTTAGTATTCATAATGGCTTATATTAAAATTTTAACATTTTATATATAGTTAATGAATATTAATAACTTCATTGTATATAGATTATTCATGCTTACTCGCAACTTAGATACTTTAAAAAAAATTATCTAATTACTTTAATTAGATGTATGTAGTAGAGTATGTATATACATATAATAACATATATTATCATATGCTTAGAAAAAAAACATATATTATCATATGATATATTAGTTAATTGATAACATATATTATTTTAACCAAATTTCTCATACAACATGGACCGAGACCGACCAACATGATTTTCGGTCCGGTCCGGAACGAAAACCTTTCACCCTATTTATTACCTTGTAGTATTTTCAGCCATTTAAACATTTTTTAAAATATATAACAGATTTGGGATTTTATATAAATAAAACTGATCATAATTCATGTTCGCAACTCGTGTTCGTGTTGTATCAATTAATGAACATTCGACTATAACGGTCAACTCGAACACGATCCGTTTAATTAAATTTGTCAGATCTTAAAATTTTAACACAATCCATATAAATAACAGGTGACATGACACAATCCGCATAACCCGTTTAGTAACTAATTAGAATTCGATTAACACCATACAATCTATTTTAACCCATTTCATATAAACGAATTTAACTAACCCAAGTTAAATCATTTTGTCCTGATTAATAAGACTTCACATGAAAATTAAAATCTATAATTTTTAATAGCCATATATCCAAAAAAAAAAAAAAGTCTCATACCAACAAAAAAATATCAATATGTTTTAGATATTAACTTAAGCCAATATTACAATCCCAACAATAATAAACATAAGCATATTCTAACAATACCAATATTACAAATTACCATCCTAACAATAACAAGCATAAACACATTGTAAGAATACCAATAGGTCCAATATTACAATCCCAACAATAACAAGCATAAACATATTGCTTACGGGGTATTTGGTTCCACAAATATCACAAGTGGCATCATAAAATAAATCCAAGAAAGCACAAATCTTTCCCACCGTATCCCACTCAACTGTAGGTAGAAAATGCTTGAAATTTGAATTAGTCACCTTCAAATGGCAAAAGGCATGACAATAGAAAATAACACTCTCAAGTATAAGAAAAGTAGAATTCCGTCTAGTAGGAATATCCTATCTCAATCATTTCTTACTATCTAAAGACATTTTTCTAATTGAATCTACAAAAATTTATTTCCTTGTTTGTGATCCTTTGATATATTTGATGCTTTCACGAACTATTTGGATTGCACAATCAATCTCTTTTAACCTATCTTGTACTACCAAATTGAGGATATGAGCACAACAATGAAGATGAAGAACTCACCATAACCAACAAGAATATTCAATTGAGTTCTTAACATCTCCACCAACACATCATTAAAAGAAATGTTTTCTAAAGTCAAGGTAAAAATCTTGTTGTCAATTCCACACTCACATAGAAAATTATAATTCTTTTTTTTTTTTAACAAAGATATGCTATTATGTGGTGGTATTATAAAAGAGAAGTTCATCTTTTTTTGCAAGACCCAATTCTTATCAAGAAAATGTATCGTAGTGCACATATAACCATCTATAGACTACAATTATAGATGTTCAAAAGTCAAAGGTCAAACTAACTCTACCGGGAGTATCATTCAACATGCATTTAACCATTTTTCTTTCTCGTTGATGCATCTTAACCAAATCAGCCTTAGCAGTATATATAGATACAAGTGAAACATCATAGTGCAAATATTGTAATGTTGATCTTATACTAAAATATTCAACAAATCGAAAGGTAGTTCATGATTCACTATTGCACCTATTCACATATCTCTAAACTTTTCAATGTCACTTTTAGAAGCGCTTACCAACACTAAGACGTTTGGATGTTGAGATAAGATAAGAAATTTGTGAATAGTAGTGAGATAGTTTGTAAATACTAGTGAAATTGTTTTTGAATACTTATGAAATTGTTTGAGTTAAGATATTTAATGAAATTTTGGAAAAAGATAGAAAATTTTGAATAAAAATATTATAAAATTAAAATATTGTTAAAATATAATTTTTTAATATAATTTTAGTTTTGAGATTGAAAAAGTTGAATTTTTTTGCGGTTTGTTTGAAAGCCTGGAAAAGTTCTAATGAATAGGTAGTGATTATATGAAAGGTTGAAAATTTGAAATTGAAAAGTGTTTGTTTGTGGTGTTTGGATGTTGAGATGAGATGGGATGGGATGAGACCATCTTGCAATCCAAATAGGGCCTAATACACTATATGTGACATTTCAAATTGTTGGTTCCACATTTACTCGCTTCCAAGTATGCAGCACCACACATCTTGCACTTAGCTCATGGCTTATCATCATCTTTATCAAAATTAGGAACCATCTCAAAGAAACCCCACACATTTGAGGTTTTTGTCCGCTTCGCTCTAGTTTTCTCAGTTTGCAAACTAATTGAGACATCTTACAACGAATCCAATTCAATCAAATCATCTAATAATTTGTTTTAAAAAAATTAAACATGAGACTTGAGTTATAGTAGCTCCTTGTAGCAACTATAACACAGGAATCAACAATCGGCCTATTGTACTAGTCTAGCAGCAATTTACATATAAACACAGCAGCAAGAGTAGTAACGTGTAACACCCCATCCTCTAAGGCTAGTAAAACTAGAGGAATAGGATACTACTAACCTTAAAACATACATACTTTGCACCAGGTATAAAATATCCTATAAATAAAGTTCTCGCTAAATATTTTAATAAAACAAACCAATCAAAATAAACATCTTTTTCAATAGCACTTATTTAAAATATACTAATCTTATGCTATGCATTGCGGAAACGAAAGTCATTAGTAGTAAATTAAAAATCAAAATTCTCTCTCTAAGCCTCAAGCCTCATCGCCAATGTCAACATCCTGGACAACATCCTCACCCGCAGCATCCTCAAAACCTTCCTCACCTGGCGTGAAAAAACATTTAAAACAACTAAAATAAGTCAATACTCAATAAGAACCATATCATGCATTAAACATAATATAAGTATAAGGTTTTCATTTAAAAACCATCGTTTTTAAGGAAACTTACATTTTAAGCATATATAAAACATTAACTTCAGAGTGTTATGAAATATTTTTTTACCTCAGCCTCAAAGCATAAACATTTATTTCCTCATCTTTAATCATTAAGCATTCATTACCTCATCCTTAGTGGTTGTTCACACACTGTTAACCCCCCGTATGGTAGGGTTGGCAACCCTTGCAATCAATTGTTCTAGCCATAGCTAACAAAATAGAATCGCACCTCGGGAATGGATCATCACTAGGTGACCACCAGTAATGCATTCTGACTTTGCCATATGTCCCAACCTCATGGTATCGTCCTCATCTCATATGGTCATTCATTAACCTCATCAAACACATGCAATCATTTAAATTCTTTTCTTTACATTAACCTTGTCTTACCTTTCATTCTTTAAAATAAATAGCCATGCAATATACTATTTGATCACACAATTGTCATGTTGTGATGCCCCCAAACTACGCTTGGGATTTGACGGAGCTTGAAATATTAGAACATGCAACACAATGTCACATACCCCCGTTCATGACAGTTAAGAATGCAATGCGCCTAGCATGCTTCAAAAAATATGAAGTAATCGCAGTGAATAATTTTTTTAGCAATACAAAATGTACCAAAATGCTAATTCCAAAACATAAACACTTATCCATTAATATTTGTAACAACCCCTCCCTAAAAATGTGAGGAGCTGCTACATTTCATCCTGCTTTTTTTTCCTATACATAAACAATACGCCAACAGTTTATAAAAGAAACCTAAATAACATCCTGACAATTTATAAAAAGGGACCTTCCCATTTTCTTTCATAAGTTCAATGCAAAATAACATAGTTTGTCAAAGTGGGAGATAGTCTAATTAGTTACAAAATAAAAATATCCACAACTACCATTTGGGTAGAACATATACCCGATCTACAAAACATTTCTCCCCCAAAATACATAGTCCACAATTTCACAAACTATCAAAATAAACCCAACACCATAAAAAGAGACCCATCCCAAGGCTACCACTAGGCGTCTGTCTCTCCTTCTTGAGTAGTACCTTCCTCTGCAGCCTCGCCCTCATCATTACTTGGACGTTTAAAACATAACACAAAAGTGAGTTTAATACTCAGTAAGCATTATACCATGCAGTTAAAATATCATACATGAACTATTATTTTCTTTTGGAAAGTCATACAAGCTTAAAACATTTAAAATAAATATTCATAATCAGTTACACTTTCCTTGGCCGGTATACACTATTACGCCTTGTGTGTTACGGTTAGCGGTCTTTTGGACCTGATTCCGTCCATGGTCGTGGGTTAGAAATCCCTCAGTTAGGATAGCACCATTGGGTGCACTACCAATGGAACCGATCTAGCATTGCAATCTTCCCCTTTCTTTCGTACCATAATCATTCAGTCATTGGCCATTAAGTATTTTCATACATAAAAATTCCATTCCTCTTTCTTTCCTTTCTTTCCATTGAAAGCATTTTCATCATCTTTCTTAGTCCAATGAACATGCATTTTCTTTCATAAAGATGCATTTCATGTCATACTTTATATAAAGGAAAATAACTAATTCTTAAGAAAACATGCATGGTAAATCTCATGATTTAAACCTTGAATGTGCATGCCTTACATCATACATATACACATTTATAATTAATAGGATACTTAACATGGGCTATCAAGAAGGGCTCATACATAGCATAAACATTTACATTTTTATCACAAAGAAGCATTTGAATAAAAAGGAGCATTTAGTAGAAGAAAATATTGAGTAAGAAGCATGGTCATAGCTACTTACCTCCAAGCTCAACCTTAGTCCATCTTTGCACCTCAATAAGTCCTATTAAATGAAATTGAAATGAGCATATCAAGATCCACTTCATATTTTCCTTAACTCCCTCTTCACTGAGAGAAAGTCACTACAAAACACAAACCAACCCATCTAACTTCCTTCCATACCTAGCACTACGTCAAAACATCCAAACTCCTCATTTCAAGCAAATCCAAAGAAACTCACAATCATGACTAATAGCATGCTTGCTGTCCTAGGGGCTATTTAATTTTTCTACATGGAGGATGGATGTGAATCATGGGTTAATAATGTATAAATAATAAGAATTTACTTGGGAATGAAATAGAACGAGGAAACATAAAAAAAATCTGAAAATTTTTAGTAAAAGGGCATTTTGACAGCTTTTTGGTAACTTGGTGGAACCAAAATAAGTGAAGAGTCAAGGCTTGCTAGATGGCTGGTTTGTTTCTCGTTTTTAGTAGTTTATCACACAAACAATTAGCTTTGGTTGGATGAAGGGTGAAATGAACAATAAAACTCAACAAATGAAACTTGATTTACAAGGAAATCATAGACACTGGAACTTGCATGCTTTTGACTTGAATCACAGAGACTAAATCATTGATTACATGCAATAAATGTTGAAACAAGACATCCATATACCTCATATTTAAGTTTTAACTTAATCGAAGCATTAAATCCAACATACCATAGCAAATAATGAATCAAAACAAGCACCAAACCCGAGAGCCTCTAATCATGCTTAAAACATAGTCTTGCATGTTTATTACAAATCCAACAATAGACCTAAGTCACAAGCTTTAAAGAAATCCAACTTAATCCATAGATCAAACTTTAAGATCAAGATTTACAAAAACCAAAACTATAAAATCAAGATCTTAAGGCTAAAATGAAAAACTTCACCAAACAAAAACTCATTTGGAGGATCCGGTTTCTAGCAATTAATAGATCATGCAAGACTATTTTATTAAACTCTAACATGATATAAATCAAACCATAAATTACATAAAAATTATGTGAATACTTCATAGAATCGAGATTCACAAATCTTTTCATCAAAACAACACAAAGCTTCCAAGGTTCAAAAACATACATCCAAACCGAACCCTTTCATCATCAACACCAACATTCAATCCATCAAACTTTCAAGCAAATTCAACCAATACTCTCCCAAGTAATCAAGACTCATAACAAAATAGAAGAGATTTAAGCCAAGGGATTGAACTTACAAAGGCTGAAACAAGGAAGCAAGAGCTGCAGAAAGTTCTCTCTCCTCTAGCTCTCTCTCGATTTCTCTAGGAAAGTAAAGAAAAATTATGCAAGTGTGGGAGGTGGGTTGCATCCTTGCTATTGAGATGGTGACTTTGAGGTGGCTTGGGTGCTTGTTTGACCTTCCATAATTGAAACTATTTGGGGTCGAAAATGAGGTGGGAAGTCAACCATGGTATGGAGTGGAGGAAAGCTTGTGGGAGAAGCTTGGGGGAACTAGGAGTTTCAGTGGGACTAAAAAGGGGTGTAATCGAATGCACTCCATTTGGGATTTAAAGAGGTTTTCAGTTAGGATTTTAGTCCACAATCAATTTTCTTGATCAAATACAAGTACCAAGGTGTAAGTGAGTGGATGAGAGTGTAAGAGAGTGTACTTGAGTGGTTAGTTGCTTGTGGAAGTGGCTGAAACCAAGTGGAAAATAAAAGGTTTTTTGTGGCTGTATGTGTATTTGGTCAAAATTGTTGACTATTTGTGGTAAAAAGTTTCGTTGAAAATAGTGAATATATTGTTGAAAATGCTAGTCTCACTTGAGGTAATCTTGGCTGCAAATAGCATATCGCTTTTGCGGTGACTTTGTTTTGTAGGAAAAGCATATTTGTGGTGAGGACTTCTTGGTTGCAAAAGTTATTTGCAGCAAAATTGTTCGTCACAAATTATCATTTCTGACCAATTATTTGTCGCAAATAAGACAAAAAAAAAATTCAAGAGAAAGATAAACCAGTAGAGAAATGGCACAAATAACCACCAACATGAACCTAAAACCAATACATAAAATGCAATTATAATATATCAATAGTATGAACCTAGTAGAAGAACTTATATTAACCTAAATATCTATAATGGCAAATTTTAGCACATTGCTATGAATCAATGTGGTATGTTCTGCAAATTTTAGATTGCTTAGTGTTTCATTTGCATAGCTTCACAGACATCAAAACCCATGTTAACAGAAAAATACAATTTAAAAAAATTAAAGCATACCACTAGTTCTAGAAAATTACAATGGAAAGAAGCCTCATTGACCTCTACTGGTAAAAACCCATTGGGATGAGAGTATCAAAAACAAGAAAACTTCATCTTTCGCACCTTTGAATAGACTATTGAGCCCAACCTAGAAATAGATAATCCCCACCTTTGTACATAATGAATCTAGTGGAAGAGTAAGCGGCAGTAATACAAAGGCACAAAAGGCATATTTCCCTGGTTTCGCAAAAGAAAAATTAAAATTAGACTTTTTCCCTTTTTGTCGCGCTCTGAAAAAGGAACGACAAGAGATCTGACCAAAAACAAAGGGGCAATTAGTGGACATGAGAGAGAGGAGTTGTATCAAAACTAGGTTGGAAGTTGTTTGACAACATCACTCTAGGTCTAAATGCTCAAATACCAAAGAATAAAATAGAAGAATGTGAAGAAATAAAGTTTCAAAAACTTATAGATCTTGCAAGACTGGACACGTGTTGATTTGGAAAAAATGAAAGAAGAAGGTGCGATAGTGGAGAAATGGAGAGATGAAGAGATGAAGAATGAAAGATGAGACGGGTAAGAGATTAGGGTTTCAAAAATCTTGTTTATATGCAGATAGTTGCACAAATTTTTAACTGCCACAAAAGTCAGATTTATCACAATTACGGTGTCCTTTTTGTGGTAGAGGGTAAATTGATAGCATTGCTTTTTGTGGCATTTTTTAGCTCAACCTAAAATCTTGTCAAAATTACTTAATTAGCCGAGGATTTTTCCCTGACTCAATCATTTGCCACAAAAAGCCTCATTTTTTGTATAATAACAATATTTTAATTTTATAATATTTTTATTCAACTTTCTCTATCTAATTTCTCAAAATAAAACATCTCATTCCTCAAACAATTTTACTACTATTCACAAACAACTAAGTTAAGGACAGGGCCCTAACTAGGGTTGAATTAGGAAGGTTTTAGACACACTGTTCATCCTTTGCACCTAGTTGCATGAAGGCATGTTTCATACTTCTTTAACCTAAAGAGATGCTCAACTGCATGGGTGTTTATAGGTTACATTTGATGCTTAGTGACACATACTATTAGCTTACTTTGCACAAGGACTGAGGTAAGTGACTTGGATCAAATTTTTCTAGGCCATTTTATAGTAGCTGCTATTGATGATCCTCTATTAGTATTAATGTAATGTATGTACCTATGAAATTGCATGTTGATGATGTGACTGAATATTAGTATATTGTATGATTATGAATTTTTCAATGAATAAAAGGCAAAGTAAGGTAAGATAAGGTTAAAGAAAATGAAAATGTATCACTGCATGTGACTGGTGAGGTAAAATGATATGGCCATGATAGTGAAGATGGTACCATGAGGTTAATAGGTGGATTGCAACACCAGAATGCATCATTAGCAATGCACTTATTGATTATAACAGCTCGCCAGAAATTCAGTGAATAATTTTCTTTAGGATTTAGGAACGTCATGACTCATGAAAATCTTAAAATCGCATCTCATAGATCAGCTAAGTCAGTTTCTTACCCACTTTGGCGACATAAATTCGATTTTATTTATTTGAGGTACTTTGGAGTTTAGGATTAAGAAACAATTTGTGTCATTAGTCTCAGATGAATATTTAGGATTTTACAGCACAATAATACAGTTTTTGTTTTCTGAAGGATAGTTGATCGAAAATGCGTTTTGATTTATTCGAGGTGCTTAGGAGTAGAAATTTGCAAAATGAACTGCACTAGTTTATTCGCAGGATTATTTTGGATTTTATGGTGCAAAATTTATTTTCACATTTTTCAGAGTGAATGGTAATGTTTGTGTCAGGACTCAATCCAGTTGTTTTCATATCGCAATGTAGATTATCCAAATCAGTCTAGAGAAGTTTTATTTAGACACTTGACAATATCTTAGCTACACTTAGTGAATAATATAAGATACTTGGCAACAAGAGGAACCATGAGATTGAAATGTTAAGGAAAGAAATGAGAAATCAAGCATTGTGATCATACTAGCTAAGCCAAACACAATTTCATTCAACCATTCTCTTTGTACCAAACCAAAGAGGGTTTTAACCCTAATAAAATCTCAAAAGTTTTAACCCAAAACTTTGGTGAAAACCGAAACCCTAAACGGTTTTCCCAAACCCCAAACCATAATTGTGGCCGGTTTTAGCTTAGTGTTTAATCACTTGATTAAATCTCTTCTACATGCTATTAACCATTCAAACCATTATTCATTTGTGCCAATGAGGTAATTTCATTTGGACAAGAAAAATTATATTTGGGCTTAATAGAAACTGAAACCCCAAACCAAACACTATTGAAACCCTAAATGAGGCCAAATTGGTTTAGGCCCACCAAGAACCACCAAAAAGCTCCACATATGCAATGTTTCTTGAAGAAGTTTCCCCTAGGTGTACTTCTAATGCCCATGGCAGGCCAAATAATGGCTGATGGGAGGTCAATCACACCTCACCACCACCCATCACACGATAGCTTCCAAGGTAGAAAATCGTGTGCTACTGCCCATGGTTTTGGTTGATAAAACAACCATCACGTGGTCACTATCACATCCCTTCTCATCCCCCCAACTCTATATAAGTCGTCCATGACTTGTTATGTTTTGGTCACTTTCACTTTGCTTTCTTGGAGAGAACTCTATAGGAGATTTAAGATAGATTTTCTGGCCATTTTTGCTTGATTTCTTCGAAGCCTTTGGAAGTATATTCTCAATAAACTACCTTCATATAAGTTGTTTTTCATTAAGTCTAGTTTCTGTTGGTATATTTTGTGTATTTTTCATGGAAATTTGGGTAGTAAAAATTCTGTTTGAGCATATAAAAGTCATACTAGGCAACAATTTGTATTTTATGTGAAATTTTGATTTATTTAATGAAGTTTTTAGTTCGATCTTGGTCTGACCTTTTTATGGTTTAGAGTTAACATGTTAACATACAATTTGGATTTAGATTTATTGCATGTTAAGAGTTTTCACTAAAAGTTTTGCTTGATTTTAGGAAGTTATTTGTTGCATGTGGTCCTTAGGATTTTGATCTGTATATTAGGAAGTTATTTTGGAGATTAATGGTTTGGATCTAGTTGAAATGAATTTTATGCATGCTAAGGTTCGATTTGGAATGAACTTGAGGCTCATAGTTTTTGTTGTGTTTTACTGCAATTTTTGCCATGAGATCTTCGGTCTAATGCTTAGATCATGTTTAGAACTTACATATGAGGTATATGATTTTATTTCTTGAAGATTTATTTCAAGAGAAATTCAGATCTAGTGTTTTGATTTCTAAAATCAAAGCATGTGTACTCGGTTTTGAAGTTAGTATGCAAGCCGATTGTGTTGGATGATGTTTTGTGATTTTTGTGGTCTTTGACTTTTTTTTCCAAGTATGCTATTTCTTAGGATTGATTCAGGAACATGTTAAGAGTTTGTGTATGAACTTTCGGAATCCTTAGAGTTATAGGAAATTGAATAGTCTCAAATGCATCAAAGAGTTGTTTGAGACTTGGGGTTTAAGCATTTTCTTGTCATGGGTTGTAATTTTTGTAAACTGTATGTTTTATGATCTTAGCATGATTTTAAAACATAGGATATAATATTTAGATGTTTCGTAAATTGGTTTGAGAATGTGGATTGAAGTTGGATAGAATTGCAACAAAAATAAGGGTTTTAGCCCTAGCATGTTTTGGACTAAGCATAGTTCACAAAGTTTTGTTATGTTTTAAATTTTTATGTTTAGATATTTGGATTTAGGACAAGATTTATACGAGAAATGTAAATTTTGGTGAGTTTTAGAATCATGATGAAATATCTTTAATTTATGGGCAAAATGGTCATTTTCCCGCAAGTAGGGGTAATTTTACTTTGAGTAAGTGTTTTATGTTACCAAGTTTGTTAATGAGGAGTTTCTAACTCTTAGAAATATCTCATTTCAGTTCACTTTATTTTGCCCTACTTTACGTCTTGCTACAATCACTATAAGTTGGCCTCTAACTTACTCTCAAGATACTCGTGTATGTATAGTGGTAAGAAACCATCATTCATGTTGGTTAGGTTTATATATATATACATATGTTAAGTTATGTTATGCCATGTTTTCTCTTAAAGTACATAATTTGTCTGCCACACGTCATGTATTGTTTTCTTTTCAAGTACATAATTATATGTTATATGTTATGTCATGTCATATCATGTTTAACTGTTGCACGTCATGTGATGCCATGTTATTAGTCATTTCATTTCATGCCACGTCATGTCTTGAGTATGGAGTTCGTCAAGAAAAACAATGTTTTCAAGTCAGTTGAGTCTTTTATGTTTATCATGATCCCAAGTGCTAGGATGGGTCAATATCTTAGTGGAACTCTATTGTTCATGCAAGAGTATTTAAACTGGTTTGAAATTTCCTGGGTTTACAAAGTATCATCAACAGGCTTCGAATGGGGCCTAAGTAACTGGTCGCCAAAGCGAAGTCAGGCACCAACCCCGATAGTGCCAACCACAGTTCATGTTCATGTTATATGCACTCGAGTAGGTGCAGATACCTGTTATGGGATGCGTACATTATGTACTCATAGCTAGTGCAGTACTTGTGGTGTGATGTGTATGTTAACATACTCACAGCTGGTGCATATACCTATGATCTAATGCGGTATCGATAGGGACACACAGTTCAAGAGGACCCATGTAGCATTCACATGTCATGTTTAATTAACCAGTCTATTTATGGAAACAATATTCCAAGTTCATGTTCAATTCAAGTTCAGTTCAGTTTCAAGTCAGTTCAGTTCATGTTCATGTCAATTTCTAGGTTATGTTAGCACATGTCATGCTATTTGCCCAAGTCACGTCACATTCATTCATGTTCACGTCAGCATTACTGTCTTTTTACTGTCATCCATGCATCTGTAAACTATTATTTTAAGTTTGTTGTTAACTTGCTAAGATTTGTAATCAAATCTCACTTGGTAGTTCCCAACTACCATTCCCCCTGAATGGTAGACTATATGTCAAGATCAAGAGGACCCGCGAATGATCATGTGGACGAGGTCAACTTGTAATGAACCCAATTAACTTTGAAGGCTTGATGGGCCTCTAGCTAATTTGTCTTCCTTGTTGTTTGGCTGAGATGCTGAATTTGTTTTAGTGGGCTGGATTTGTGATGTGGGCCCATATTTTATTAGCTTTAGTTATTTGCCTTAGACCTTAGTTTCTGAATTGGCCCAGGGCCTTAGTCAATGCTGTCCAATTAAGGGTCACTTCCAGTATATGTACTGGGGGTAGTCTTTGTGGGAGGGGATCTGGAATTGAGTGAATTGTAAGAACTTTTATGGAGGGATTTCGGTGACCTTGAATACACCCATGCGTATGAATATAGTGGCTCTTTTATCATCTTCATTCTCTAATTCATCTACCATTACTACCATTACACTAAGAGCAAGTGAGGTTTATAACAAGTGGTATCTAGAGCTAACGATCTTGCCATGGAGTTGAGTAATGAAGAACTTTATGAATGTTTTCAGAATTATCATCGTGCCCTCTATGATGATTTCTATAGAGATCATGGTCAAATGGTGCTTACAATGAAGTCTTCCAAAGGTAAAAACCTAAAAAGTTTAGTCGATTCTTCTTTCACTATTTACTAGATGAAGCTAAATATTGAATATGCTTATGGGAGACACATCTATCCGTTGTAGCAACAAGAAGTGCGACACAAAGGAGTTGTTTTAGATGATGAGGTTATGTTGTTAGGGACGACGATATTTGACGATGGATATGTTGTTCTTTATATAAAGAGTGAAAAATCCAGATAAAAAGAATTAAAAGAAGGGACGGAAAAAATTATAGAAACTCAAAAATGGCTAGGGAACGAAGAGAAAAAGAATTTTCTTTTCACTCCTGATGGGGTAGATCTAACCATAACTCCTAATGGTGCCTATTCCATATTCGGAATATTTGATTCTAGCCATCTCCAAGGGATGGATGATGAAAAGAGCGCAAAGGATGAAGAGCCCATCTGTGATTCGGGAGATTCTATGAATTCAATCAAAGAAATACAAAACTCAGTACTGCAGATGGCAAATGAATCGACAGATGAAGATGAACTTGTAGGGGAAGGAAAAGAAGAGGCAGTCGTAGTGGAGAAGAGATTTGGAGAGAGACGAAGAGAGAAAGGGAAAAACGAAACTCACGGGCATCACCAAAAATCACTCACGTCTCAGAAACCTCACCATCCCCAAAATTCACTCGCATGTCAGATACCCCACCATCCCAAAAAATTACAAACCCAACCCTCTTCACCTTCCAAAAATCTCTTCGGCGACGCCTTCCTTGGGTCCGAAAGGTGGGCCAAGCTCTTCCTTGGGTCTAAAGTTGAAGATGATTCTAACTCAGTTGAGCTTCATGCACAACTTGTTTCAGCCTAGTTCACTGCCAGCTTCCCTGCCGAAGATATTGGGGTGAGAGTGAGTGGCAAGGCCTCTCCAATTGAAGCTGCTCTTGTCAAGGAAGTTAAGGATAACCCTGCTGAAGATGATGTTGCTGTGTATATGACTATTTTGGCGCTAGAAGAGGGAGAGAATCATGTTGTCAATGCACTCAGCAGAACTAAGATTGGAGTTCCCATGGTGGAAAAGCATGACACGGCATTTGGATTTAGGAAGATTGATGATGAAGGCAACGTGGTTGCGTTTGCTAAAAAAGTTAAGGGTAAGATTTGTTTTGCTCACTATCTGTTTGATGTATTGCCACTTAAAGTGGTTTTTTAGCCTTCTGATAGAGGAAGGGAAAGAATCCCTATGGGAATAAATTCTAATGGCCAGGATGTTATGGAGGAACTTGGACTGGGTTCCAATGGAGGCAACATCTTGAAGATGTATCGACTTAAGTATGTGAAGGTGGACTACCATGGGTTCAGGGAGCTGTCAAAGGAAGAAAAAGTTGGGGCCTATGGGAATATGTTGTTACGGGATTCTTTTGATGGGCCTAATTATGCTCTCATTGATACTTTTTTGCTACTAGTTGAAGCCTATTTGTTTGCTAGGAATGAAAATATTGAAGACAAACCAAAGGATAATTCAGATCCATGCACTACTACGGTTGTGCAAGGTACTTCTGTAAAAACAACTGTGAAGAAAACAATAACTAAGAGGATGGCTAAAAACAACTGTTGCGGTTTTGCTCCCCAGTTGCAGACATTTCCTCTTGCACAGTTCAAATTGGTCTTGCAAAGCTTGCTCTGTTGTCAGGACATCTCTCATCTTCACAGGTTTTTGGAGCTATCAAGCAGGCTATGCAGCATGCACCTCACTTATCTGAATCACATTATTTACATGGGCTAGTTTGTGAGGCACAATTTGATTATCAATCTGCTACTGCTGCTTATTGGTTGGCATGCTGTGCAATCAGCAGTGTTTCAACTATTTTCCCAAATTCTCATACTAGAGATATATCACTTAATTTGGCAAGATCTCTTTGTAGGGCCGCGAATGCTCAAGATGCTTTGCAAGAATGTGAGAATTTGAAAAAAGAAGGTATGCTTGACACGGAGGGGTTGCAAATATATGCTTTCTCTTTATGTCAACTTGGCAAATGTGACTTGGCCCTTTCTGTGGTGAGAAGTCTGGCAGTGAGTATTTCTACCATGAAACAGACATCTGTGGCCGCCCTAGTTGGTTTCATATGTAGAATGCCAATTTCATGTGTGGAGTGGATTCAGTAATCGGTAATATCCTAAAAATGCCAAAGGAACTCTTTCTGAATTCAGGAATTAGTTTTATAGTGTCTGCTATTAATGTTCTTGATCAAATTATTGGGCTAGAGTAAGTTGTTTCAAGCCGCCGATTAGTTCTTAGATCTCATGAAGAGATCACTGGAATGCTTTTTTTTATATAGCACTTGGTAAACTCATCAGACATGTGACAGAGTTCTGTCTTGGATTTAGGAGCGGAGTTGCTCATCTTAAGTCTTCACAAGCTTCCTAATAGTATTTTGTTGAGGAACCTACTTGGTTATCTTCTGCTCTCTAGTGCGGATTGGGCAATAAGAGTCCAAAGTTTTCTTTTCCAACATGCACAAACCACAGCTTCTCTAATTCTTCATGTTAAAGGTAATACCTATGAGATAAATGAGGAGGAGGCCAATTTGCAAGCCATGACAGAATATGTGCTATTTACAATAATACTGGGAATTCCGCTACTGCATTTGGCAAGGAAGGACTTAAACCGTGCTCTATTTTTTTAAGGTTGCATTAGTGTTCTCAACCTTGAGGACAAGGTTCTTTGAATTGGTGGATAATATAATGAACCCAATTAACTTTGAAGGCTTGACAGGCCTTTAGCTCATTTTTCTTCCTTGTTGTTCGGCTGAGTTACTGAGTTTGTTTTAGTGGGCTGGATTTGTGATGTTGGCCCATATTTTATTAGCTTTAGTTATTTGCCATAGACCTTAGTTTCTGAATTGGCCCAGGGCCTTAGTCATTGCTGTCCAATTAAGGGTCCCTTCCAGTATATGTACTGGGGGTAGTCTTTGTGGGAGGGGATCTGGAATTGAGTGAATTGTAAGAACTTTTATTTAGGAATTTGGGTGACCTCGAATACACCCATGCATATGAATATAGTGGCCCTTTTATCATCTTCATTCTCTGATTCATCTACCATTATTACCATTACATTGAGATCAAGTGAGGTTTATAACACAACTGGACCGCAACACTGCCACGAGGAGCTCATCACGTCGATGCTAGTTTTTGGATAGAATTATGGCTATCCTGGCCGAGTTGCTCAAGCTACTCCTTAGGCTAGCCTAATCGTTATTATGTTAGTTTTATTTTGTACATAAGGAGCCACGTCTCCAGTACTAATGACATTACAAACATTTTGGATAAATACTATAACTTTTTTACGTTAGTTGTTATATGTTTATGAAATATGCTTATGTTTATTTGGGATATGTTATATATGGTGCATAGTATTATTCAAGAAAAAAATTATCCGCTACAAATATTGCATATTGTAAGATGCATGCTAGGTACGTTGCATCTTTATCTGTCATGAACGGGGGCAGGTAACTGATGCAAACCAAGGAGCTGGACATGCTGATCATACAAGTGGAAATGGAGCTGAATTTGCACAAGACCCTTTATCACTTCCTAGTGGCCCAATTACAAGACTTAGAGCCAAACGTTTCAAGGAAGCACTAAATGGGCTAATCCAAGAGAATTGGGCTGATTCTAAAAAGACCATGATTGCCTCAAATAATATTCAAGACTTAGTCCATGTCATCAAGGCAATTGAAGAGGCTAATTAGCACGTAGAAATATGATGAATGGTCTGTCCATTAAAGGACGTGAATTTGTTAAGTTTCAAAAATATTAAATAGGTGAATGAACTTGGTCTTGCCTGGGTACGTGAAATACATTGAATTTAGTCATTTAGTCATTTCTAGCTGCCTCTAGAAGTCCAAGAGGCCTAAAAATCGTGGGACTTATTATGTTAATATTTGTGTTGCTTTTAAAGCTGTAGTTATGACTTTTCCTATTCTTGGAGGGTTGTTCCAACTATATAGAGGGGTTATTTCGAGTTTTAATATCAGATTTGAAATTTCAGAAGCTTATTTGTCTTTGTGAGATCTTGTGTTCCTCTTAGTTCTTCAAAGAAATGATATAAACTCCACCAACAATTGTGATGAAACCCAATAACAATGATGGCTTGGAACCCCAAGATCGTATTGACAAGATTTGTTGAGCCTTGACCAGTCACCCAACTAGATGAAAACCAAGACTACGAAGGATTGAAAACGCCACACCAAGAAATCAGAATCAAGGTGATAAGTTTGGAGCTTGAACACCACAAGATTAACTTGATAAGTTCAAAGAGTTCTTTGAAGAACCAAGAGGAACACAAGACCTCACAAAGACAAATAAGCTTCTGAAATTTCAAATCTGATATTAAAACTCGAAATAACCCCTCTATATACTTGGAACAACCCTCCAAGAATAGGAAAAGTCATAACTACAGTTTTAAAAGCAACACAAATATTAATGTCCCATGATTTTTAGGCCTCTTGGACTTCTAGAGGCAGCCAGAAATGACTAAATGACTAAATTCAATGTATTTCACGTACCCAGGCAAGACCAAGTTCATTCACCTATTTAATATTCTTGAAACTTAACAAATTCACGTCCTTTAATGGACAGACCATTCATCATATTTCTACGTGCTAATTAGCCTCTTCAATTGCCTTGATGACATGGACTAAGTCTTGAATATTATTTGAGCCCATCATGGTCTTTTTAGAATCAGCCCAATTCTCTTGGATTAGCCCATTTAGTGCTTCCTTGAAACGTTTGGCTCTAAGTCTTGTAATTAGGCCACTAGGAAGTGACAAAGGGTCTTGTGCAAATTCAGCTCCATTTCCACTTGTATGATCAGCATGTCCAGCTCCTTGGTTTGCATCATTCTCCCCCTCTTGAGAAGGATTTGTCCTCAAATCATCACCTACATCAAAAGGAGACAAATCAGCAACATTAAAGCTTGCACTGACACCATACTCACCTGGTAAGTCAAGCTTGTAAGCATTATCATTGATGCGTTCTACTACTTGAAATGGCCCGTCACCTCGAGGTAGGAGTTTTGAACGCCGCTTCTCTGGAAAACGGTCCTTCCTTAAGTGCAACCAAACCCAATCTCCTAGTTGAAACACTACCTTCTTGCGTCCCTTGTTGGCTTGATAGACATATTGTTTAGTCCTCCTTTCAATGTTCAGTCGTGCCTTTTCATGAATCATCTTTACAAATTCTGCCTTCTTTTTGCCATCTAAGTTCACACATTCACTCAAAGGTAAAGAAGTTAAATCCAAAGGTGACAATGGGTTAAAGCCATAAACAATTTCAAATGGTGAAAACTTAGTTGCAAAATGTATACTTTTATTGTAAGCAAATTCAAAATGTGGCAAACAATCTTCCCATGCTTTCAAGTTCTTTTTAATGATAGCACGCAAAAAAGACTACAAAGTTCTATTTACTACTTCAGTTTGGCCATCTGTTTGTGGATGACAAGTAGTAGAAAACAACAACTTAGTTCCCAGCTTTCCCCACAAAGTCTTCCATGTAACCTAACAATTTATTTGAAGAACAAATCAGCTATATGTGATGCATCATCAGTTTTATGACATGCAATGAAGTGTGCCATCTTGGAAAATCTATCTACCACCACAAAAACTGAATCTCTCCCCCTCTTAGTCCTAGGTAGACCTAAAACAAAATCCATAGAAATATTAGTCCAAGGTTCACTAGGTATTGGCAAAGGGGTGTACAAACCATGGGGTTTCAACTTAGACTTAGCATGTTTACACGTGATACACTTCTCACAAATTCTTTCCACATCACGTTTCATATGAGGCCAAAAAAAATGTTCATGCAAAATTTCTAAAATCTTAGCTACACCAAAATGACCCATCAAACCACCACCATGAGCTTCTCTCACAAGCAATTCGCGCAAAGAACATATTGGCAAACACAGTTTATTTTCCCGAAACAAAAAATCCATCATACCTATAAAACTTACCAAACACCATTTTTTCACATGCATTGAACACATCACCAAAATCAGAATCTTGAGCATACAATTCCTTAATGTATTCAAAGTCAAGCATTTTTGTATCTAAAATGGAAAGTAAGGCATACATTCGGGACAATGCATCAGCCACCACATTTTCCTTACCTTGCTTATATCTGATCACATACGGAAATGTTTCAATGAATTCCACCCACTTGGCATGGCGTTTGTTCAACCTTTGCTATCCTTTCAAATGCTTCAAAGACTCATGATCTGTGTGAATCACAAACTCCTTTGGCCATAGATAGTGTTGCCAATTTTCCAAAGCCTTCACCAAGGCATACATCTCCTTATCATAAGTAGGGTAATTTAGGGCTGCCCCACTCAACTTTTCACTGAAATAAGCAATTGGACGACCTTCTTGCATCAAAATAGCTCCAATACCTATGCCTGAAGCATCACACTTAATTTCAAAAGTTTTAGCAAAGTTAGGTAAAACAAGCAAAGGCGCATTAGTTAACTTTTCTTTGATCAGACTAAATGCCTTTTCTTGTTCTTTTCCCCACTTAAACGGCACATTTTTCTTGATGACTTCAGTAAGAGGGGCGGCTAAGCTACTAAAATCACACACAACCCGTCTATAGAAGCTAGCTAAGTCATGGAAACTCCTCACTTGGCTGACTGTTGTAGGCGTTGACCACTCTTGGATTGCCTTCACCTTTTCCTCATCCACTTCAATTCCTCTCTTACTAACAACAAAACCAAGAAACACAAGCTTATCCGTGCAAAAGGTGCACTTTTTTAGGTTAGCAAACAACCTTTCTTTCCTTAGAATTTCCAAAACAGATTTTGAATGCATTACATGTTCTTCCAAATTTTTGCTATAGATCATGATATCATCAAAATACACAACTACAATTCTGCCAATAAATGCTCGCAAAACATGGTTCATCAAATGCATAAATGTGCTCTGAGCATTAGTTAAACCGAAAGGCATCACTAACCACTCATACAAACCATATTTAGTCTTAAAAGCAGTTTTCCATTCATCACCTTCTTTCATCCTAATCTGATGATATCCACTCTTAAGATCAATTTTTGTAAAGACACAAGAACCATGCAATTCATCCAGCATATCATCTAGTCTAGGAATGGGATGACGATACTTTACCGTTATGTTGTTGATGGCTCGGCAGTCAACACACATCCTCCATGTTCCATCCTTCTTAGGAACTAACAGCACCGGAACCGCACAAGGACTCATACTTTCACGCACAAACCCCTTCTCCAATAATTCACTTACTTGCCTCTGAAGTTCCTTGGTTTCCTCGGGATTACTCCTATAAGCAGGTCGGTTTGGAATTGATGCACCAGGTATGAAATCAATTTGATGTTCAATCCCTCGAATTGGAGGTAAACCATAAGGTACCTCTTCAGAAAGGACATCTTCAAACTCCTACAAAAGAGAAACAATATTGCTCGGCAAAGCACCGACGAGATCATTAGTACATAAAAGAGCCTCCTTGTACATGAGTACAATATGGAGCTGGTGTGAAAATAATGCTCTCTTGATCTCACTTTTTTTTGCAATGTAATTGAATTTTTCCTCTCTTGCTCTCACTATAGCCGAAATCCTCTCTCTTTCTTTTTCACTCTGATCAATGTTTTTCTCTCCTTTTTTTTTAAAGTCTTTTTTTTTTCAGTTTCGGCCTTCCTTTCCTTTTCCTTTTTTTTCCATTCGAACTTTATAACTTTAATTGGTCCTCCCTGACCTGTTTTGGAGTTAATGGCACAAGAGTAATAGGTTGCCTATTAAGAGTAAAGGAATACTTATTTGTGAATCCATCATGCGTAACCCTCAGATCATACTGTCATACTGCCATGGTCTTCCCAATAGTAAATGGCATGCGTGCATAGGAACCACATCACAAAGCACCTCATCCTCATATTTGCCAATGGATAATGCCACCAACACTTGTCTTGTCACCTTGATTTCCCCACATTCATTCAACCACTGAAGCCGGTAAGGTTGAGGATGTTTCAAGGTAGTTAAAGCCAATTTTTCCACCAAATAAGTGCTGGCTACATTTGTGCAACTCCCACCATCGATAATGACACTGCAAACTTTGTTATTTCCAAAGCACCGAGTATGAAACAAGTTCTCCCTTTGGTTACTTTCTTCCTCCTTAACCTGCACATTGAGAACTCGCCTTGCAACCAATAAATTTCCAACCACAGCATTTTGCTCATCGTCAGCATCCTCCATAGATGGCATATCATCATTATCTACTTCTTCCTCATTTTCTGACTCAAGCTCTCCTTGGGCATTTATCACCATCACCCTCTTGTTTACACACTGGCTGGTTATATGTCCGCTCCCCTGACATTTAAAACACTTAATATCACGTGTTTTAGAACTTAAAGTCTCGATTGTACCTGAAGTAGTGGCGGTCTTTAAGTTGGCATTCTTAGAGGATTCAAATTTTGGCTTATTTTGTTGCTGCTCGTCCCTTTTTCGAGTTGTCTTCCACGAGCTAGTTGTAGCCATAGGCAGTCCCCTCCTAGCCAATCCCTTTCGTTTGAATTGTTCCTCCACCTTTATGGCTTGATGCACCATATCCGTCAACTCAACATAGTGCTGCATCTCGACTATATCCACAATCTCACGATTTAAACCGTGCAAAAACCTAGCCATGGTGTTTTCCCGGTCCTCTTCTACATTAGCCCGGATCATAGCTACCTCCATCTCCTTGTAATACTCATCCACACTCTTAGATCCTTAAATTAACCTCTGTAATTTTTTATACAATCCCCTATAATAGTGGCTGGGTACAAAACGCTTCCTCATAAGCATTTTCATTTCCTCCCAAGTGTCCACGGGTGGCTCTCTATTCCTCCTCCTATTAATCAGTAATTGATCCCACCACACAATGGCATAATCGGTAAATTCAATTGCAGCCAACTTAACCTTCTTTATCTCTAAGTAGTTGTGACAATCAAAAACCATCTCCATTTTAGTTTCCCACTCCAAATAAACTTCAGGATCATTTTTACCTTGAAAAGATGGGAGTTTAATCTTTATATTTCCTAAATCGTTATCCCTCCTAGGCCTACCCATCCTAGCTTCTCTATTTCTATACCCACGCTCAATCCTGCCTCCGTTCAAATATTGCTCATCAAACTCCTCCGACTCCGCCTCTCCATCAACATTCCGCCACGGACCACGCCCACCATGCTGCCTATTGTGGATGTCATGTTGCTGGCCCCTGGGAGTTTCCGCTTCTACCCTGTCCAACCTTTCGTGAATAGGTTCTAATTCAGCCCTCAACATACGCCTCATCTCCCCTAACATCGCTTGCATTTGGAGGTTTGGAACTGGAGGTTGTCGAAATTCTTCGGTTGTGTCTTCTTCTTGATTATTAGACATGTTTTAAAATCTGCAAACAAAGTTAGAATCCTCACAAGCACTCCCTCACGTGTTTCACTCAAGAATTGATACACTTGCACTCGTGTTTTTACTCTAAACGGCTTTTACCCTCATATGGTCTCACACACTCTTGTCTTTTTCCACTCTTCTGTGTCTTCTTTAGTTCTTAATCGAACTTCAAGAAACTCATTCAAAATAATTCAGCAGCAATTCAGAAAATAAACAACCAAAACTCATCAAAAGTTCAAGTACTTGAATAAGGTGAGATACAAGATTGAAAGGAAGAAATTTTCTTACTGGAATCGTGTATCTTTTTTTTTTCTTTTTTTTTTTTTTTTTTACAGCAAAGAACAGGAAATAGAACGAAAATAAAAGATAGACAAACTTATCTTAGAACCAAAGCTCTGATACCAAAATGATATGAACTCCACCAACAATTGTGATGAAATCCGATAACAATGATGGCTTGGAACCCCAAGATCATATTGACAAGATTTGTTGAGCCTTGACCAGTCACCCAACTAGATGAAAACCAAGACTACGAAAGATTGAAAACGCCACACCAAGAAATCAGAATCAAGGTAATAAGTTTGGAGCTTGAACGCCACAAGATTAACTTGATAAGTTCAAAGAGTTCTTTGAAGAACCAAGAGGAACACAAGACCTCACAAAGACAAATAAGCTTCTGAAATTTCAAATCTGATATTAAAACTCGAAATAACCCCTCTATATACTTGGAACAACCCTCCAAGAATAGGAAAAGTCATAACTACAGATTTAAAAGCAACACAAATATTAACATAACAAGTCCCACGATTTTTAGGCCTCTTGGACTTCTAGAGGCAGCCAGAAATGACTAAATGACTAAATTCAATATATTTTACGTACCCAGGCAAGACCAAGTTCATTCACCTATTTAATATTCTTGAAACTTAACAAATTCACGTCCTTTAATAGACAGACCATTCATCATATTTCTACGTGCTAATTTGTCTCTTCAATTGCCTTGATGACATGGACTAAGTCTTGAATATTATTTGAGCCCATCATGGTCTTTTTAGAATCAGCCCAATTCTCTTGGATTAGCCCATTTAGTACTTCCTTGAAACGTTTGGCTCTAAGTCTTGTAATTGGGCCACTAGGAAGTGACAAAGGGTCTTGTGCAAATTTAGCTCCATTTCCACTTGTATGATCAGCATGTCTAGCTCCTTGGTTTGCATCAGTAACATTGTATTATATATGCCGACGCTTTACAGCCCGCCAAATCCCAAGCAGAATCTAGGGGCATAACAGTGATGCTAATCCTATAAGCGGGCAAGATTCTAACCCGCTAGCTCTAGATAGAGCCAAGACCGCAAAAGTCACTAACCCTAACACACATAATAGTAATGTGTAACGGCCATTAAGGATATATGGTTAAAGAATGTATGCTTTTCTTTGAGGTTAATGTTATGTATCATATGATGTTAATGTTGATTGAGTCTGTTAATGTTTGACCGAAAATCTAAGCTGCCATTATATTTATTGCATGATGTAGTTTTTACTAAGTATTTGACTTATTTTAATTTTTTTATGTTTTCCTAACCCAAGTGATGATGATTATGAGGACGCTACAGAACATGATACTACTCAGGGGGATGGCATTGAGGCTTGAGGCATTGAGGCGAATTTTGTTTATTTTCAATGTTGAGTGATTTGTAGCACATGACTATTTTAATTCTTTTAGTGAGTGCTACTTTTAGTAAATGCTACTGAAAGTTTTGTTTTGAGAGATTTTCTTTAAAATAAAGTACACTGATTTTATGGTTTTTATTTTGAGCTTTTATAACTGGTGTTAAACTGAAATGTTTTAATATTAGTGGCATACAGTTCCTCCAACTGTATAATTTTAGAGGAACAGAGTGTTACGTATGGGTCCTAGAATGTGCCAAAGAAATTTTTTTAACTTTTGGGCCATGGGCCAAAGTCTTAAAATAGAGCCCAACATATTTATTTTTGAACCCATATTGGATATAATCAACCCTAGAGTTGGAACGAACTAAGATCTTAAAACAAGGCTTATTGTTATTTTCATTATTATTATTATTATTATTATTATTATTATTATTATTTCGAATTTATATGACATTTTCAAATTTAATTCTGTAACTTTAATTTTAACTTTAATTTTATCAAATCGCTTAATTCCTAAATATCAAATAATCATCTATTATTCTGAAAGATCATATGTACTAAAATTTACTCAAACGATTTTCTATCATTTCCTTTGTAGTTAGGGGTGTAACCGGTCCGGTCCGGTCCGGTTTTGGACAAAATCTAGGACCGAACCGGTATGTACCGGTTTTGTATTTTTCAAAACCGATTACGCACCGGTTACCTTCCTAAACCGGTATTTCCGGTTTTACCGGTTTCCGGTCCGGTCCGGTCCGGTTTTTCGATTTTTTTAAAATGTAAATTTCACAATTTATCATCATAAATTTGTTTATAAAAAAAAAAAACTAATTTAAAAAATATTGTTTTATACTTTTATTATAAGTTATATATTAGTATTAGTTATAAACTATATATTTAATATTAGTACTAGTTATAAACTTTTAGTGATTTAGTATTAACATTTTATGTAATAATTTATAAATTATAATAAGAAATTATTTCATATATAAATATATATAATTATATATAAAACTTTCACATAAAAAATTATAATTATACATAAAATAAAAAACTTATATATATTAATATATATATATATATATATAATAATTTGTATAAAACTTATATATACAATAATATAAGTATTTTTTTATATTTTTTTTTATCAACCGGTCCGGTCCGGTTCGGTCCGGTCCGAAAAATCTTAAAACCGGAACCGGAACCGGACCGGAACCGGCCGGTTTTCACTTTCTAAGAACCGGTCCCGGACCGGACCGGTTCAAAACCGGTAAAACCGGTCCGGTCCGGTCCGGTTCGGACCGGTTTTCCGGTTTACCGGTTTCAACTTACACCCCTATTTGTAGTTTGCACCTTAAAGAGTCCAGATTCATTCCCACGCTTGGTTCCGTTCAACTTCCTTCCTACTTTCAAGCATAACTCCCACAGTTTTATCTTTATCAAACCTTGTTCAACCCACATTAGAATCACCCCTGCCAGCTGACTATCCCTTACACCACTAAGGCTCGGTCTATGAAAAAGGGACGCCGCCCAGCCATTACGAAAACATAAAACCAAATGCAATCTTCTACTGTTACCCTTCGTCGCCAAGCACTACTATGTCTCGACACCCCTTAAAGATTTTGATTTCCGTCAAGGCCTCTCTCTCTCTCTCATATGCCCCCGACCTCTAAAACTAAAAATTACCATAACCACGAGAAGGTGCCGCTGCCAAATGTTGGAAATCACAAGTCGAAGACCATCTCCATAACGGCGGAAGTTAAGTTTGCCGCCCAATTCCAACCCATAACAGGTATGTACCATGGCTACTGATCAAAATGTTTCTCCTCTTTTCTCTGATTTTCAACCCAAACTCACTGTGACTCACGGAAAATTCTTTGTTCATGCAACTACAAGGTGCCCAACCACTAGAACCACCAAAACATCCACCTACACACGCCCGGAAATAACCTAGTGTTGGATATGAAATGAATTGTTTCCTAGCGTTAGATATGAAATGAATTATGCTTCACCTTATTGAAACTCGCTGAAATGAGTAAAAAGAAGAGAGAAGGACAAGAAATGTCGACTGATGAAAGTAAATCATAAAACAACAAAAGTTTTGCATTTATGGCATTTGTATGTGTCTTTAAGGCCCCGTTTGGTTATTGGACTATACTGACATCAACTCAGTTCAGTTTAATTTTAAGTTAAGTCTATCATCCAAACACTCAACTCTCAAATCACAAAACTCATCTCAACTCAAAACATTTTTACACATGGGACCGACAATCATTTTCAATTCAACACCACATTACACGCAGGACCCACAACCTTTTTCAAATTCTCAAAAATATATCTAAACTCATTTTAATATCTAAACACATCTAAACTCATCTTAAGTGAGCCCCACAAAACTTATTCCACCATCTCAACTCACTACTATTCATAAAGAACTCAACCCAGCTTAACATCCAAACGCAGCCTAAGTATGCATTGAACGCTTTTAATTTTTGTGCCAATAAAAGGACATTATTATGCCAACAATGACATAATTGTTTCAATGTTTATAAAAATGTTGAAAATTTATTACTTTTGTGCAGACAAAAGATATTAACATAAATATCTATTTATATTTTAAAATTATATTATATATTTTAAAAAATGGCAATACTATTATTAAAGAATTTGAAAGTGGGAGAGTGTGGAAGAGTGAACTAATTTTTTGATGTGTGGATGAGTGGGAGTAGTTTGAAAGGTGGAAAATGGGATTGACATGAGAAAAATATGGGATTTGACTATATAAATATATAAATGTGTAGGATGAAATTAATTAATCAAAATAGTGAAACACCCCTTAAACCACACTATAGCATGATGAAAACCCCTCGTCCCTTTAAACACGCAAAGGGCCATCATAAAGTAAAATGCTCTAAACGACTCTAATTTCTTTTATGATTTCAAGCTTACTTTAAATTGAGGTTAATTTGGTGGGTGTTTATCCCCAAATAACCTATGGGAGGTTCGACTTTAATATAGTTGTTTGGTCTCAAATCACTGGGATAAGAAAGGAAGAAAGAACCTTGGTTTGGATGAAGTTGCGACAAGAAGAAGAAATATAAAGAGAAATTGGAAGGAAAAGAAAGGAAAGTGACACGTGTGACATATTTAAATATTAAATTAAGTTTATATATAAATTGCTCAAAATATTTCTAACTTTAGATCTTCACTTTCTCTTAAAATTAATATATGTCAAATTAGAATATCATAATTTGTGTTAACACAAGTTTTACATGAAGCAAAAATCGACTGAAGCCTTGTCAAGTCAGTCCAATTGTGTGTCACAACCCACAAGAAAAATGATGGCACCCACTTCAATTATGAGACAATGAAGAAAATGGTATGTTTGTTATCAACTTTATTACTTCTGTTTTTCAACTATCAAAAGACAATTTTACTTCCTTTTACATTTTAATGGCTTTAGAAGATGAATAGTGTGTATTTCATTATCTATTATAGGTTGAGATAGATGAACTTTTGACATATGACACAACCCCAATAGAAATAGGTTCTGGAGGAACCTGCATGGGCGTCAGTTAATGTTTATTCTAAAGTTATGAGCCCATAACATCATGGATGTGTGCGCAGTTTGAACTTTGTGCCAAATCCTACTAGGAGAACTTTTTAGCATTCGATACTAACTTCTAAGCAAGAAGATGGTACATCCAAGGTGGAGTTTGAAAAAATACAAAGTTAATTAATCGAGTTGCGAAACCTAGTTAACACCTTCATGCATGCATAGGTTAACATTCACATATGATTGGTTGACGTTAATCAAACTTGTCTTTGAACCCTCATTCGACTTTATATGTAGGCTGTATGAAAAAATCAAATCGAGGATAAAGAGGAAGAGGAAGATGAAGAAGAGGAAGAGGATTGAGGGGATTGTAAGTGAAGTATGTGTGGACTCTTCGCTTACAATCCCTTCAATCCTCGTCCTCTATTATCTATTCATTTTCTTCACTTTCCTCTTTCTCTTCATCATCGATTTGATTTTTTCCTACAGCCTGCATATAAAGTCGAATGATAGTTCAAAAACTAGTTCGGTTGACGTCAACCAAACATACGTGAGTGTTAACATGTGCATGCATGAAGGTGTTAACTAGGTTTCACAACTCGATTAATTTGCTCTGGATTTTATCAAACTCCACATTAGATACACAATCTGCTTTCTTAGAAGTGGTATTGAATGCTGATTAGTTTTCCTATTAGGCACTAGCCCAAACCACAGACACGTCCATGCTGTTCTAGGCCCATAACTTTATAATAAACATCATCTAACGCCCATGAAGGAGTACGGCTTGGGAAGTCATATCATATAAACCTAGAGGTATGACCCAACGCCACATGGAAGACCCTATTCAAGGACAGATTGAGGAGTTGGCGGGCTGTGGGGAAGTGCGGCCATGCCCTGTCCGTTTGTCCCTATCATTCTGCTATGCCACAGTCAAGGCCAAATGACTCTTCTTCAAGCATACCTAGAGTCAGAGATGTGTCAAAAGGACGTCTAACAGTCCCACCTATTAAAGGGATTTGGATATGGGACAAAATCTCACTTTTAAGATTTTAGATTTCCGAAACCTTGTGGAGTTGAGATCTTCAGAAAGAGAAAGAAAGGAACAACATGACCGAGTAGCGAGCACAATGTTTTGAGGTAGGTTAACTTCTAAGATAGGATCGAGAATGTGGGGTGAATGTTGTATGTAAGTGGCATTTGCATTTTCTGTAACCTAACATAAATAAATATGTTTTGGATTATTATGTTTATCTTATGTTCATTTCCTGTTTCCCAAGACTTTGAATGTGTTTGTTGTATTTCATTGATTCGTAATCCCAATATGTGTATCTAAATCTCCATATAAGTATGTGTATTGTGCATCAATCTTCATGGAAGGACGGAGTTACCCTTGCCCATTCCTAAGAGACGTCGCCACAAGCATCAAACAGGTAAATGACTTCCCCGTGAATGATTGGGGTGAGGCGGTATCGTGTTGACCTCACCTGATAGTCGGGATATAGAATCCTCTGGCGTATCACGTGTTGGTGTCTTTGAATTGGTTGGTCAAGTAAACATTTCCCGGTGCAACATGTTATCTCTGTGCGAGAGTTGACCTGTGTTAGGATACAGACGAATCGACTTGCACCATGTTGATCAGGTAGATGGGATTTCCCCAATGTTGAGCAATGGAGCAACCCATCCCCTCTTTGCCCATCAAGCAATGAAACTTCTTTGTGACAAAATATTTGTGTGATGAATCTCTATGTGTTGGCAATTGTACCAAGTGAAATCGATATGATTTGAGGGATTTGACCTATTGGAGCGACGGGTGATTTCTCACCTAAATAGTACTTATCCTCAAAGTCTGGCTCATCTTCAATCATTCGTATCCAAGGGTTGGAGTTCATCATCATCTTGATCGTCAAAGTCTGATCATGCTACAATTTCTACCATTAATGCATAAATATTAAATGAGATATAACCCTGTAATTGGCCCAATAAAAATCATTAACCCCATAATTGGGTCTATGGCCTATTCAAAATTATCCGATGAATCTCAATATCACTTCCCAAAAAAGTGGTCAAATAATACCATCCAAAATCATTCATTAAACCTCAATAAGCCTTAAAATAACCTTTTGGGCATATTTAACAGAATAATAATAATTCATAATCAACCTCAATAAGTTTTTGGCTCATGGGCTCATCAAATAAGACTCATTAAACCTAATATAAACCCAGTAAATTATTCTTATTCCACCCCTAAGCAATAATAGACCAAGTTGTTAGACACTTCAAAAACATATACAAGTTTTATTCACAAGCCTAAATTGAGTCGAGTTAAGATTATACAAATTTGACTCATTTAATATTTGAATCAATAAAGCACACCTAATGGGTTTTGTAAAACCTATTTTTATGTAAAATTTGAAAAAAAGTAGCTCAAAAGTGCCTCTAATGGATCATTTATTTTCAAATATATTTTATATTTTGCTACAGTGTTCAACTACATTTAGCATGAACTATTCACAAATGTAAAAATATTTTATTTATTTATTCTCTTTTCATATATTTTATCTCCCACAATAATTTCTCTCTCCTTGTACTTTTTTTCTAACAAACTATTAAATAATATAATATAAAGAAAAAAATAGATAAACTGATGTATGATATATTGTAAAAATCAGTATGTAAAATAGAAAAAATAGATTTTAATAATGTATTTTAAAGAATAAGATACGTAAACTATCGAGAGTGCTCTAATTAGTGTGTTTATAAGCATTCCCTTTATTAAATTAACGGAATTCAAATCAAAGTATATACAAATTGAACTTGAACTATTCATGAGTTGTCCTATTCATCTACAACCTTACACGTGGACAAAGTATTCTTATCTCAAAAGGAAGATAAACTACCCACTCGTTAATTAACCTATAAATAATTTTATTTAAATATCTTTACATTACACATTATCAACATTATATAATTTGATTTATAATATTTAAATTTTAAAATTTAATTTTTCAATAAAATTATATTACATAAATGATATATGATATAAAAACTTTTAAATAATATTGTTGTTAGTCTCTTACTAAATATAAACTACCAAATTAAAAGTCTTTCAATATTGTTTAAGTGTTAACATATAGAGTAATTCTACATACAATCGTGAAGTGCGTAACCGCCGCGTAATCGCTTTGAAAAAGAGTAGGGTCCACTATTAAAAAATTAATTTTTTTCATGTGGGTCTCATGTTTTATTTATTTTTTCAAAACGATTACGCAGTAATTATGCAATTCATAATTATAAATATATTTTCTCTACCATATAATTATCTAGGTCATGAAACAAAAGGAGAAGCATGAATACATCATGGGAAATACAAACACATCCTAGATTCTTCGCTTAGATGACCACGTGGCCGCCAGTTATTGGTGGGCCAAATAGAGAGATTTTGTTTCTCCCAAGAGAAACGTACTCGAATAAAGGAAACGAAATAAGATTAAGAAATCACTTAAAATGTTAGTTAGTTAGTTAGTTATCAGATTAAAAAAAATAATAATAAAAAGAAAAAGAAAAAGAAAAAAAGAGACATGCATACCGACAGGTATAAGGTATAAGAGAGCATGTATTTCATTTTACAATAAGTTTATAAAATCTTGTTTTTAGATCCTTTGGGATAAGCGGTATTAAATTAAGATACAGTCTTTTTTTAACGTGCGGGGCCCACATGTATCATCAGAGGTTGTTTGTCAGAAATTCAGAGACAAGGCAAATGGCCTTCCCGAGGTAAAAAATGATTTTTTTAATAATAATAAAAATAAATCAAGGTGGTAACTTTTTCTTCCTCTTTTTGACGGAAGCTAATCATACAGTACGAAAGTTTTGTGGACCCCATTCCTGTTATCCTTCTCCGGCTGTTGCTTCCTGGAAATCAAGGGTTTCAACGTAAAAAGATTAAAAATCTAATATATTATAGAGTTTATTACATTTTATTCTTTGAATTTTTACTCTATTTACAATATACTTCTAAAATTAATAATTATATCAAAGTAATTCTCAACTTTCAAAATTTACAAATCCCTCGTTCTTTTTATCAGTAGCGTCAAATTTAATAAAAATTTATTGTAAAGATATAAGTTTTATCTAATTTATCATTAAACATATAAAATATAAAATAATATATACTATCAATTAATAATAAATTATAAATTATTAACCGTATGTAAAATTATTTGAAACTTAAGTTATAAACAAGTATGAATAATTTATATACACAATAAAATTATTTGATATTCATTAATAATATATAAATTAATAAAAAAATTATTTAATAATTTATGATTTATTATCAATTAATAATATATATTGAATATTATATTAATGATAATATAATATAATGATATTAATGAATATTATATCAATGATAATAAATTAAATAAAAATTACATCTTTATAGTGAATATTATGCATATAAACAACACGTACAGCTGCTAGTAGACGAAAGGAAGAGATTGGTAAATCTTGAAAATTCGAGAATACACTTTGATATAATTATTAATTTTAGAAATACATTAAAGTTAAAGATGATAAAATATAATTAACTCTATATTATATCAAACTATCTCATTTAATTTAAAGAAATTCTCGAGTAAAAGGTACACGGTAGGGCTACTCTCTCTACTTAAATATCAAAAACACCGGATGAACAAAACGAAGATTTAACTCCATTCATGGAGTGGGAGTGAGTGTGAGAGTCCTTTTGAGACACCAAAGAAGACGACTCTGCCCTGCGTTAACCCACACTCCTCAGTAGTCCTCCCTACACTAACTGCAAAACCGAAGTGAAAGCGACCCATTATTCACTTTGGCATAGAGTAGAGTCACAGAGATTAAAGAGAAACAACTTAGAAAGAGAAAGTTGAGAGAGAGGGAGCTGAGGTTGCAGGTTTTATTGCATAGGTCTGGCAGATTGTTTTTTAACTTTATCTATGAAATAATTCTCTCTCTCTAGCTGTACTCTCTCTGATCTCTTTCTCACAGTTGTGTATTTAGAGCGCTACGCTGCCAGAGGGATGTGATTGAACACGAAAAAGCTCAGCTCTTCCTGCTGATGAATTTCATTACCCCAGATAAAAGTTTTTTTTCCTGTCTTAAAAGAACCCCTACCAGGCACCAAAACTCTCATAAACCCAGTCTTGCGCTCTCCCTTATCTTCAGGCATTTCCATGTCCGCGAGTCCAAGAAGAAAAGGTTTTCTTAGGGGCGTGTGCGGAGTATCTGTCCTCTTGAGTTTTCAAATGTTTTCCATAAAACCAGAGAGCTTGTAAAGGGTGGTTGAAATACGGCGTCATTTGTGACGGGTCGGGTGCAAAATGAGGTTTCTTGGGAGGGCAGTTATATCATATCCTGTTAAACTCCTTCTCCTTGCCTTTTTGTTCTTTCTCAGCTTTGCCTCGGTAGATTCCGACGACGGTGAGTTTTGTTTTTTTCTTCCCTTTTTTTCTCAAGTGCCGCGTCCAACATAGAAATCGAAATTTGATGCATTTGACGCTTGGACTTTCTTACCGAAGAGAAATTTTCCAAATGTATGATGACTGATACTAATAGTACGTATAGTTGGTTACTCAGTTGGGGTTCGGGACCAGTACATTTTCTCGGAAACGAAACGAGGGTTTACTATGAAAGAAAGCTAAACTATATTTAGACGCATATCTTTATTATTTATTATATGTTTTTCTATCTTGTTTCTTTGTTCATCGATCTTATCGAAGTCCTACAATGTTCGAAAAACTGTAAACTTTCGTCTTGTGAAAAATATTTCTTTTATTATTCTAATATTTTATCCCACTGGGCTTATTTTGATTTGACGGGAACGTGCTTGCTGTTTACACTTTATCCTACTCGATTCGCCTCGTAGATAACATAGTCATGCTCTGGGTTTGTTTACATGGTTTGCGTGTGGGAGTGTGTGAGCTGAGACTAAACAGTTTGTTCATCTAAAAATGTGGGCAATGAAGGGGCAACACTGTTGGAGATAAAGAAGTCCTTCAGCGATGTGGACAATGTTCTGTATGATTGGGCAGACTCGCCATCTTCGGATTATTGTATTTGGAGAGGGGTCACCTGTGACAATGTCACCTTCCATGTCATTGCGCTGTAAGCCTTTTTCTTTGTTACGCATTTGTGGGTTGACTTTCATTAATTTGGACTTAAATTCATTTCCATTTCTTCTGTTCTTCTAAATCAAGAACTGACTCTTCTTTTACCTTCTGGTTGCTGGCTATCCTTGTAGTAATCTGTCCGGTCTGAATCTCGATGGAGAAATCTCACCTACAATGGGGGATCTTAAAAGCCTGCTTACTATGTACCGTTCTCCATTCGTATATTTGTTTTAGAGTTTATGCTACTTTCAGTTAGATTTTTCAAGGCTCTGCTTGTTTCCACACAGATATCTCAATGGAAAATTTTGTGAGAAAGTAACATTTTGAATTTGATGATAAATGCACATACACATACATACATATATCCACACACTTCTCCCGAAGTGAGTGATTTTAATTTACAGGTTCCATTTTAAAACAGAGTCAAAGCTCAATTCTTGTATAAAAACATAGAATCTTTGGTGGGTTCAAATCAATATTGATTGTTATTGTGCTTCCTTGATCAGTGACCTAAGAGGAAACCGTCTCTCTGGGCAGATACCAGATGAGATTGGTGACTGTGCTTCTTTGAAAAGCCTGTAAGTTCTTTATCTGGAAAGGGACTTGCCTAAGTTCATGATTTTACTATTTTATAATGTGCACATAAGCATATTTCTTGACTCGGTAGACTTTTCATGTAATGGATAGTTAATTAATTGGTCTTATCAGGGACTTGTCATTTAATGAGATATATGGAGACATACCATTTTCGATCTCAAAGTTGAAACAACTGGAATATCTGTAAGTTCCTCTACAAGCATGTTCTATTGTGTTTGGCTATGCGGATGACTGGTTATCTCTTAGCAAGATGACTATTTTAAATTATATTTGAAATGGGCTTTCAGAATCTTGAAAAATAATCAGTTGAGTGGACCCATTCCTTCAACCTTGTCCCAGATTCCGAACCTGAAAGTTTTGTAAGTTCCTTTTCTCTTTTCCTCTCCTCATTGTGTAATTAATTATGAATCAAATAGTCATGACTAAAATTCCTATTTTCTGCAACATTGGCATTAGAGACCTGGCTCAAAATAATCTCAGTGGAGAAATACCCCGGCTTATTTACTGGAATGAAGTCTTGCAGTATCTGTGAGTGCACTATAGTTGATAATGTTAAATCATTTTCCTTTTGAGTACTATCGTGTCCTTGATGTATTCCTCCATCTGGTGATTCGATATGACATCGATCTGGAGAATGATGTTTTCTTGTTATTTCCATCCTAGTGGCTTGCGAGGGAACAATTTAGTAGGTACACTCTCTCCAGATATATGCCAGTTAACTGGGTTATGGTACTTGTAAGTTGACATCCAATCACTTCACTATACAGACTTAAAATTCCTTTATATCCTCCAGCATATAAGGTCTTTAATCCTTTTAACTTGGTTGCAGCGATGTAAGAAACAACAGCTTGACTGGAAGTATTCCTCAAAATATAGGAAATTGCACTGCATTCCAGGTCTTGTATGTATCCCATCCGACTCAATAAGGTCAAATTTTCAGAATTCTTAACTAGGCTAACTCAAGAATATCATTTGTTCTTTTTGGTAGGGACTTGTCCTACAACCACCTAACTGGAGAAATTCCATTCAATATTGGGTTCTTGCAAGTCGCCACATTGTATGTGCTTGCGGTTCTCTATAATTTATTATGTGCATGGGTCTAAAATCTTATTATACTATCTTCAGTTATCCGATATACTAATTTCTCTTACCTTTATTGTTGCCAGATCATTGCAGGGTAATAGACTTACAGGGCATATGCCATCAGTGGTTGGTCTGATGCAGGCACTCGCTGTTTTGTAAGTTCTTTTAGCTAACTATATAAAGTCAATCTAAACCCCTAGGTGTTGGCTCAAGTGGTAAGGCCTTGGTCTTGGTGGTATGCTCCCTCCAAGATCCAAGGTTCAAATCCCACTGGGTTTAAACAATCTCTAGGGGCCATCGGACTGGGAGATTTTTTCCTTGAATTATCCGGGTGCACTTGCGGGAAACTTCTTGCTGAGGGCATGTGTACCCCTGGGATTAGTCAGGATGCTGTTCCCAGACACCCAGTGCCAATCAAAAAAAGTAAAGTGAATCTAAAGCGTTGCCTTCAGTCTCTCCTCATTTCCATGTCATTTTTTCTTTTTCCAGAGACCTGAGCTGCAACATGTTAAGTGGACCAATTCCTCCTATTTTGGGAAATTTGACTTACACTGAGAAATTGTAAGTACATTGTTTGCTATTCTTGCAATTGATTTTTTGTCTCTTAGTATCTTCTCCTGCACATGAAGGTTTGTAGTTTTGGAAATAGCTACTACTCTGCTCCTTAAAACTGTCATTATGAGTTTCGAGTTAACCGATCCCATCTTCTATTGTTAATATGGTATATAATAGTCTGCGGAGCTGCCCCAAAGTTGTCCTTTATACGCCTTAAATTTGAGTCAAATCCCAAATGTAGGTATTTGCATGGCAACAAGCTGACTGGCTTTATTCCCCCAGAGCTCGGAAACATGACTAAGCTTCATTATCTGTAAGAGTTTTTCTCAGTATTTATCCAGCCTCCTAATTTTTTTTTTTTCTTCGCAACTATATGTACACTGCTTATGCACCTGAGTGGGCATATGCTTGATATTGAACTAAAGTTTTCTCTTTTTTTTTTTATTATTTGCATCAATTAAGGTTTTGTTCATTTGGGCTTGATTGTTGTGTATTAGAAAATATCACCTGCCGTCTTAGTCGAAGTTCCATTTATCATCATGAATATGAAGAAGACGCATTCGCTCTCTAACTGCCGCTCTGCCTGTGTAGGGAATTGAATGATAATCATCTTTCTGGGCACATCCCACCAGAGCTTGGGAAGCTCACTGATCTGTATGACCTGTAGGTTTTGCAACCTCTGATTATTTGATTTTGGTGGTTTCAGCATGATTCTATGAGTTTCTGATACAACATTCTTGCAGAAATATTGCTAACAATAATCTTGAAGGGCCCATCCCTGATAATATTAGCTCATGTACAAATCTGAACAGTCTGTAAGCATCTAACCTTAACCTGTTCTTACACTTAAAACTTTGATTATTTTGGAGGTAGTGATTGTCTAGTTGATTTGCGGCAGAAATGTGCATGGTAACAAGTTGAATGGAACCATCCCACTTGCTTTACAGAGACTGGAGAGTATGACATATCTGTAAGTTCCACCCTCATCTTTTAAAATACTAATTGCGGGTTAGAATCATGCAGTTGTATTTCATGTTCTCCGTTGTCCTGTAATGGGGTGGGAGGTATAAATTTACATGCATAGTTGACATATTACCAATAGTTCTCTCTCTGCTATCATTGCCATTCCCATCCTGTTGATGGTTTCATTGCTCCGTTTTAAGCATTTCCATGCACACTTATATGAACAAGTTCTACCATCTATGGTGTCTAGAGGTCATTTCTGAATTTGTATGTCCATCTGTGATCCATACCACTCCAATCCATTGATTTGATTGCCTCATTTAAACAAGCCCATGCACACAAAAGCATGTTTAAGCATGTCAAGATCCTATCATGCAGTTGATGTTGATACATGTATTCAATATTGTTTCTCAATGCTCTAATTAAGTTTTGCACATCCTCAGAAATCTTTCCTCCAACAATCTTGGGGGCCTCATTCCAATTGAACTATCTCGGATTGGCAATTTAGATAATTTGTAAGTATAAACTTCATCACTTGTCCGATTCTGATTTTTATTTACCTTTTCTAACTGATAATGTTGTTTAGGGACATCTCTAATAACAAAATTAGTGGCTCCATTCCTTCTTCACTTGGTGATTTGGAACATCTTTTGAAGCTGTGAGTTGTACTGCCTTTCTTTCGCGTTCTTCCTCCTGTCGTGGTTTGACTTCTCACTTACACCAAATATTAAATGGGGCAGGAATTTAAGCAGAAATCATTTAACAGGATTTATTCCAGCAGAGTTTGGTAATCTAAGAAGTGTAATGGACATGTGAGTACCGTTTATATATGAATACCATGAAGCCCTTTTTTGTCCTTTGTAACAGTTTGATTCATGCTTTCTATTGTAGAGATCTTTCTAATAATCGTCTCTCGGGGTTGATACCTCAAGAACTTAATCAGCTTCAAAGCATGTTCTCATTGTAAGTTGTTATTCCTTATTTATTACCTGTGATAGTGTAGTTGGCTGAAAATGGCAATGCCAATTACAAATGGATTGCTTGCTGAATTCATGTCCTAGGTTCAGTGTAGAACATAAATGATTGTAAACATCGAGTGATTTGTTTTGTGACTGTTTAGTGTGCATGCCAATGGAATAATTTAAATTCATAAAGGATCAACGTCATGATGGCTTAAAATGGTCAATGGGTTGTATAATTAAATAATTATTGTTTGTGTCAAGTGTTGTAGGTACCATATGTTGAAAATAAGTTATTATCTGTTAGGATTTTTGTAATGTAGTCATGTTACCTGGTTGCCCATTGTTTTCACTATATGGTGCTTTGGTGCAACATCATGCAGGAGACTAGAAAAAAACAATTTATCAGGGGATATAATGCCACTGATCAACTGCCCCAGTCTTACCCTACTGTAAGTATCTTGTCCGGTGTCATTATTATTTTATAGCTTTAGCTTTAGGGTCCCACAGATCCATGTGACAAGATCTAGCTGAATAAATTCTTGCAGCAATGTATCATATAACAATCTAGTTGGTGATATTCCTACAAGCAATAACTTCTCACGGTTTTCGCCTGACAGGTTAGATTATAGACTATTTATTTATTAAATTCCCGTCTCATCATTTGAAACTCAGTTATCATATTCATGTTTTACAAGTTCTATTTACTTGAAGTAACTGGCTCAGACTTGCATACAACTGATACTATTTATGTGCAGTTTTGTTGGAAATCCTGGTCTTTGTGGCTCTTGGCTGAATTTACCATGTCATGAGTCTCATCCCACAGAGAGAGGTAATTATGACCTTCAAAGTCTGAGCTTTTATTCACCCTCACCATTTGCTAGCATGATCAGCACCCATAACTGTTGCATAGTTTGAGTAATGAGCAGTTTTTTTGGGTCCTTTTTTCTCCATTGCTGTCAATGCAGTCACAATATCAAAAGCAGCTATTCTGGGAATTGCTCTTGGTGGCCTTGTGATTCTTCTCATGATCTTAGTGGCAGCATTCCGTCCACACAGGCCTGCACCTTTTCAAGATGGGTCACTTGACAAACCAGGTAATTTGTTTTGTACTAAATGAAATAACCCATACCTATAGTACATGGAATCAAACTTAGATGCCTAAGTTGCTTGTAAACCTACTAATAGTAATGGACATGTTAAGAATATGATTGCTTAATTGAAGCCATCCCAATGACTTTCTTCGCTGGTCAGAAGTAAAGAAGACTGGGTAGAATCCTTTTGGGTGCAAACAATTTCTAAGAGCCATTAGATAAGGGGAACTTTCCCTTGAATTACCCGAGGTGCACTTGCGGAAAACTCCTTGCCAAGGGCCTGTGCACCCCCGGGATTAGTTGGGTCTTTGTTCTCGGACACCCAGTGCCAATCAAAAAGAAATAAATGATGGCATTAAACAAGACTAGTTTATCCCTAAAAGTTGCCTTGTCCAGAAAAAGTCTCTTAGAAGTTATGTGTTTGATGTTGTTCCGACTGGACTCATTCATCTGATATAACTTTGTTGGGCGTTATCAATAACCTCAGGATTTATCCCATTCATGTCACAATGGAAATAATGAAAAAGGTTATTTTGTTGCTTAAAGCTGTTCTTACTTGTTACATCATTAGTTATTATTTGTTAGGTTTTGATAGTCCAGCCTGTTGAAAGCTCTAACAAGCTATTAATTCCTATGTACTTGTAAAACTACAGTTAATTACTCGACACCAAAGCTAGTGATCCTTCACATGAATTTGGCACTTCATGTGTACGATGATATCATGAGAATGACTGAAAACTTGAGTGAGAAGTACATAATTGGTTATGGTGCGTCAAGCACAGTATACAAATGTGTGCTTAAGAATTGCAAGCCAGTTGCTATCAAGAAGCTCTACTCCCACTATCGGTGCTTGAAGGAATTCGAGACAGAACTTGAGACTGTAGGAAGTATAAAGCATCGGAATCTGGTTAGCCTCCAAGGATACTCCTTATCTCCCTCTGGGAACCTTCTCTTCTATGACTACATGGAAAATGGTAGTCTCTGGGATCTCCTTCATGGTAAGTTCAAGTGCTCATAGATCATTGTTGTGCCCAGCATTTTGTTTTTTTGAAGTTATCTTTAGTTGTCCAAGTGCTCATATACATTGTCTCTCATTCTGAATACTTATATGCAATTTGTTTTGCAGGCCCTACCAAAAAGAAAAAGCTTGACTGGGATACCCGTCTTCAAATAGCACTTGGTGCAGCACAAGGTCTGGCGTATTTGCACCATGATTGCAGCCCCCGCATCATCCACAGGGATGTTAAGTCATCTAACATCCTATTGGACAAGGATTTTGAGGCCCATCTCACTGATTTTGGTATTGCCAAGAGCCTGTGCACCTCAAAGTCCCATACTTCCACTTATATAATGGGCACTATTGGCTATATAGACCCCGAGTATGCACGCACCTCCCGCCTCACTGAGAAGTCGGATGTCTATAGCTACGGCATTGTTCTACTTGAGTTGCTGACAGGGAGGAAAGCTGTCGATAACGAATCCAATCTTCATCATCTGGTCCATCTTCTATCCTTCTTCAATACCTAGTTCTCTCTATCATCTTCTTAAACATCGTGGTCACAATGAGAAAAATCAGATGTCATGTTTCGAGTTCCATTTGAAAAGTTTGGTCTGAGTGGAATTAGTTATCAAATTACTGACATGTTAGCAAGCCAGGTTTGACATATTATATCCTTCAGCCAGATGTATGACGTGTCCTCTGAGATTGTTCCATGTCCTGATTGCTAGCAATCTTTAGCCTACTGAAATCACATTAGTTAACTAGGAAATGTCGAATTCAGACTCCTAAATTAGAATTCTTACTGTGTTAGGTAATTAATGTTGGTTTTGACATTAACCCATGTTCTTGAAGTTGCAAAAAATCCTGTTTGACGGGGTTTAGCTTGGGACTTTTTCATACGTTAGGCATCTTCTTATTGTCGCAGATCTTATCTAAGACGGCCAACAATGCTGTCATGGAAACTGTTGATCCTGAGATCACTGCCACATGTAAGGATCTAGGAGCAGTAAAGAAGATCTTTCAGCTAGCTCTTCTATGCACTAAGAGACAGCCATCAGATCGGCCAACCATGCATGAAGTAACGCGTGTCCTGGGCAGTCTTGTGTTAGCCAGCACACCACCAAAACAACCAAACCCAAGCCCACCTGCGAACGCGACACTCCCGTCTTCGAAAGTACCTTGCTACATGGATGAGTATGCGAATCTCAAGACTCCACACATGTTGAATTGCCCATCAATGAGCACCTCAGATGCCCAACTCTTTGTCAAGTTCGGAGAGGTAATTTCTCAGAACAGCGAGTAAAGGGTCTGTTAGAATCTAAAGCTGATAAGCAAGACATATGAAAGATATGTTAGTGAGATAGTGACAGGATCAGTTAATTGAAAAATGTGTATAAATATTTTGGTACTAGTTGGCTTAGCTGGAAAATGGGAAAATACGTACAACGTTATCAATATACTTTTAAAGGTATGGTACCTGAATTCGTGTATTCAGATGTGTAATTATGGCTGTAGTTTTGGCAATGGGTAGACTCTCTCTCAGTGGTATCAATGGCAGAAAGGGTCAGGCCTGGTGGGGTTACTGGTTATATGGGTCAGGTCAGAGGCTCAGAGGGATTGCATTATTTGTGTGACCGGCCATTAATAATGCTCTGCATAGCGTTAGCTGGGCAACTGCAGTCCATCTACGATGCTGGCAATACCCTGTCTCTCTGTGGCCTCTTGTCATGATCTGAGAGAGTTATTGCGAGTATGACTCTGTGGTCATGGAAGTTTGTGTTAATTCCAGGACCCATGAGAGCGAATTGAGCCATCTCATTGGGGTTTGTGCACTCCTCACCCTAAAGATGTGAAGTGCTCCTGTTGAAACTGTCAGGGCAGTGAGGGATGAACACGGTGAAAATAAGAGGGGACATCTTAATAATTATTTTATTTTATTTTGAAAAATAAATTACTTTTTATTGAATTCGTAAAGGGTTGCAAAATTAAATTTTATTCTCTACCCTATCTACTTGACCGTTCTGTGGACACAGTGCACATATCCTGTCATGCAACTCTTGCCACTCATCGTGCAATGCTTGGGGTGAGGTGGAACTCCTCGTCCTGTATATAGTGGGGGGTGATATGCAATAAAATTTGGAGGCTACCGTGTTCTGTACTCACGCAAGGGTTATCTTTGTTGGTGTCCCTTAAGTCCTCCATGCAATAATTCGATGTAGATTCTTATTTGCCTGCCGGGCCCTCAGTTCTTTTCAATTTGTAGAAGTGATTTATTTTAAAGCTTCAATATATATATATATATATATATATATATATATATATATATATATTTTCTTCTCAAATCCTAGAACATATTTAGTAAAATGTTTACGGAATATAATTTGATTTAAAAGTTAAATTTTGAAATTTAAATCTAATAAATTAAATATTATCATTTAAATGATGATGTAGATTGGATCCTCTATACGCCGGCTTAAGAATAATATAAATTGTTACATAAGCACTTGACATTTTGTTGAGTATAAGTTGTATAACCTCCGATTTAACTTTTGGGTTGCTAAGTGTACAAACTATAATTATTAGACACTTGACTGCTTGTAAGCATATGAACTATACTTGGCTGTCATGTTGGTTGCATACTTGACTGCTTGTAAGCATATAAACTAATCATTACAGTTTTTGAAATTTTTAAATAAAAAATAATTTCAGTTTTTCAAATTTTAAAATAAAAATAATATTAAAATATTATATTATAACAATATTTTAACTTTATAATATTTTTTATTCAACTTTTACTCTCTCATTTCTCAAAATCCAATATATATTTAATTTAAATTATCTCACTACTATTCACAACCCATATTACTATTATTCACAATTTTTTTTTATCTCATCTCATTTCTAAAGCATTCATTAAGTATCTTACTTGTGAGGGGAGTTGTTCCTAGTGATGGGGTTGACAGAACAAGCCCAGTCCACGCAGTATGGGTGGGCTTAAGGGCAGCCCGGTAAGAGAACAGCATGGCCCAGATCGAGCCATGAAGGGCAAGGTCAGCCCATGAAGCCCACAAGGAAGTCGCAAGGCAGCACGCGCAAGGCACGGTGACTAAGCCAAGAAGCCTGACACGACTACTGGCCGACAAGTCGCACACACAGGGTCAGGGACCTGGGTGCCTGAGCGTTGACAGTTGGACAAGACCTGGAAGGTGGGAGCGCTTGACCAAGGTCACGCCGCATTTAATGAAGGACGGAGGCGGGCACGCCACGACAAGGACCCAGGGTTGTCAGCGGCCACCACGATCAGGCATGGACGACCTGTCACATGGCAGGGAGTTGGTAGAGGACTCGGCCTGGGTACGGAGCGGCACCACCACAATCAGCCTAACAACGGATCGCCCCTACCAGGGATAAATACCTCACCCTCGAGGACAAAAACATGAACACATATACATTGATTGAAAGCTCTCACAGGTTTATAACCCAAACTAACTTAGGCATCAAAGGTATCCCCCACCACCTTGAGCCTTCATTCCCTCTGTACACAGGAACGGACCAACCCAGAAGGGCGAAGTTGCTCGAGCTGTGAAACACGACATCAATAGTGGCGCCGTCTGTGGGATACGTCCTATAGAAGCATGTCCTTCGCATGCCGGCAATGATATGTTCCTAGACTTCACGAAGAGAAGAATTCAGAACAATGGAGGCAAGGCTCAGCGAGATGGGAGACACGATAAAGAGGTTGATGGAGGAAATAGGAGGCCTCCGACAAGAAAACACCGCGTTACGAAGAACCAATAAAGAACTAGTAGAAGGAGCAGAATCCAGCCACGATGAGCACGCAGAATCGTGACGCACACCAGAGGTTGTTATGACTGAAGAAGAGAGACGCAGGATGCACCTCAAACTCCAAGAAAAATACGCAAAAATGGCCAAGCAAATGGGTGCATCATCCTCCGTGGACCAGCTGCTCACTAGCACCGACCTCATGGACTTGCCGTACAGCGCGGAAGTAAAGGCCATCCCTCTCCCAACCAAGTTCAAGGTCCCACAGATGGAAGGGTACGACGGGTCTAGGGACCCACTAGAACACTTGGAGACATTCAAGGCCCACATGACCCTTCGTGGGTTCCCAGGAGAGGTCGCGTGCCAAGCCCTTCCGCTAATGTTGTGGGGTGCGGCAAGAGCCTAGTTTAGATCCCTATCACCAGGGTCTATTGACAGCCTCGATGAGTTGACCCGTCTCTTCCTAATGCAATTCATGGCCAGCTGGAAGAGGAGATGCCCGGCCGCCTACCTCCTAACGGTAAAGCAATGTGATGATTAGAGCCTGAAGTCATACCTCTCCCGATTCAATTGAGAGCGTATGACCACAGACGACCAGGATGACAAGATCACCCTGGCAACCCTGCTAGGGGGGATCTGGCTACGGAACCCGTTCATGATAAAGATAGTGCGAAAAACCCCCACGACTCTGAGAGAGTTCATGGACCAAGCTGACGGCTTTATAAACGTCGAAGACACCCTCCGGGCTTTAACGGTCCCTTGGAGAATAGAATTGGAACAGGTGGACAAGAAAGCCGCGGGGTAGAGCAGTGGGGCGAACCGTTAAGGAAACAAGAAAGGTGCACAGGAAGTCAAACGACGGAACGAGGCACTAGCCTGGGCGCGTGGCAGACCATGCATGCACATGAGTATGGCCGTGGAAGGCAATTGTCGCCCGAGCTCGCGGGAGGAACCTCAACGAGGTCAGGAGAGTGGCAGATACTGCACCTACTACCAGTCGGATCGACATCGAATCGAGGACTGATATACATTGAAACAAAGAATGGAAGAATTTGGGAACTTGCTGGAACAACGACGTGAAGGGAAAGAAACGCCGACACGGCCAGCAATTGGCCGCCCAAGGCCCCGACGGAGTGAGAGCCCAAGGAGACAGAGGGTCGAAAGGGGGGCCCAGAGGAGCCCACGATGTCGAAGCCCAATTAGGGCCGTAATCCCGATAGGAAAAATCTGCACGATTGTAGGGGGATATGCTGGAGGAGGACCCACCTCATCGGCAAGAAGGGCCCTCGCCCGTAGGGCCCAATATGAGGAAGTATTCACGATAGGAAGGGCTGCCGCTAATCCCAAGAGGCAAGCAGGGGGAGCCGCCATAACGTTCAACGAAAAGGACGAAGAAGGTATCCTCCACCCCCATGACGATGCCCTGGTGGTCACCGTGCAGGTTGCCAACTTCATCACATGGAGAGTCTTGGTTGACAATGGTAGCTGGGCAGATATCCTATTCTGGAAGGCCTTCATCAGAATGGGAATTAGTCCGGACTCAAAGGTTTCACAGGAGACATCGTCAAGCCAATGGGAGCCATAACCCTATCCATCCTAGCCGAGAAGGCCCCCAAGACTTCAGTTACGTTGGTCGACTTCCTAGTGGTGAAGGCCCTATCCTCATACAACACGATATTGGGTCGCCCAACCTTGAACAATCTGAAGGCGATAACATCCACGTACCATCTCAAGATGAAGTTCCCTATCAACACAGGAGTGAGAGAGATTCGTGGCGAATAGGTTTTGGCTTGAGGAGCGGGAGTTGAGGCATAAAGGGGAAGGAAATCAGAACTCTTGAAGAAGCACGAGAGGTCGCCAAACCGCTTTCATCGCCCACCTTGGCCAAATGGGATGATGAAGTCCGAGACGAGCAGGCATTGCGGCAGGCGGAGCCCAATGAGCCCTTGGAAATAATTTATGTGGACCAGCTGTGGCCCAAACGCACCATACGAGTGGGGACCAAAACGGCTTTCGAGTTGAGGCAGGACATGAAGCACCTCCTCATAGAGCATCACCTTGGTGTAGACCCCGCGGCGAGGAAGATCAAGCAAAAATGCCGGAGCTTTAGCGTGGAAAAGTATGTAGCCATGGCTGAAGAAGTAGACGACCACCTCTCACGGCTGGTTTTATCAGGGTGGTCCACTATCCCGATTGGCAATCAAATGTAGTGCTGGTCAAAAAGGCGAGTCGGAAGTGGAGGATGTGCGTAGATTTCATTGACCTAAACAAGGTCTGCCCGAATGACAGCTTCCCTTTGCCCCGCATCAACTTGATAGTCGACTCAATGGCGGGCCACTGACTTCTCAGCTTCATGGATGCATACTCAGGGTACAACCAAATTCGAATGAGCCTGGACGACGTGGAGAAGACAGCCTTCATCATCGAACGGGGACTGTACTACTACAAGGCCATGTTGTTCGGCTTGAAAAATGCTGGCGCAACATACTAGCAGCTAGTCAACCGAATGTTAAAAAAACAAATTGGCCGGAATATGGAGGTGTAGGTAAATGACCTCCTAGTCAAGAGCAAGAAGCCCAAACAACATTTATCTGATCTCCAGGAAGCTTTCGCGATACTGTGGCATTATCGAATGAAGCTCAACCCGCTGAAGCTTGCCTTCGGAGTGCAGTTGGGAAAGTTCTTGGGCTTCATGGTCTCCGAACATAGAATCAAGGCCAACCTGGAGAAGGTTCAGGCAATAGTGGGAATTCCCCCCCCCCCCCGGGACAACCTTCACGAAGTGCAGAAGCTCGAAGGACGGGTCGCAACCTTGAAATGCTTCATCGCCCGCTTGACCGGTCGATGCCTTCCCTTCTTCAAGGTCCCTAAGGAAGGCACGAGAATGGGACGCCGAATGCAACCGAGCATTCGGGGACCTAAAGGAGTACCTAACTCACCCGCCGCTTCTTAGTCAAACCAAGCCGGGCGAGAACTTAACCGTGTACCTGGTTGTATTGTTGCACGCCATGTCTGCCGTGATAATCCACAACATAGAAGAGGGGTAGGGCTTGTCTATTACATGAGTCGGGCGTTCCGTGGAGTCGAGGCCAGATACCCTCGGGCGAAGATGCTGGCATTTGCATTGGTGATTGCCGCAAGAAGACTAAGGCCGTATTTTCAAGCCCTTCCAATGACGGTGCTCACTGACATACCCCTCAGAAACATTTTGCAGAAGCTCGACGCGTCTGGTCCACTGACGAACTGGGTAATTGAACTAAGAGAGTTCGATATAGAATACCTTCCACACACGACGATCAAGGGCCAGGTATTGGCAGATTTTGTAGCCGAGTTCACCGATGTCTCGGAGGAAATACAAGTTGCACCTCAAGGAAAGCCCTGGCAGGTCTACGTCGACGGCTCGTTCTACCGAACTGGAGGGGGTGTAGGGTTGCACATTGTCACCGAGCTCGGCAAGGACCACAACTATGCGATAAAAACCTTTAAAACAACCAACAATGAGGCCAAGTACAAGGCACTACTAGCAGGAATGTCGGTGGCAAGGTTGCTGGAAGCCACCAAAGTCGAAGGTAGGGTTGATTCCCAAGTAGTAATCAGCCAGGTACTAGGAGAGTTTGCCACAAAAGGTGAAAATTTGAAGAAGTACCTTTAGTAGGTGTGCGAGGAGCGCGATCTCTTTTGCTACTTCTGCATCCAGCAAATCCCGAAGGGAGAAAATCATAAGGCAAATCGGCTGGCAAGGGCTGCCTCGGGACAAGAAGAACTTCCTCTTCCTGAACATACCGTGATCTGGACGGTCGAGGTCCTGGCCATCGGGATGGAGGTACCAGTTGGCCCACCCGAGTAGGCCGCAGACATCATAAAGTTCCTTAATGAATGCGAAGTCCCGAACGACCAAGATGAGGTGCAAAAGGTCAAGAATCGAGCTGCACGATTCATGCTATTGGGAGGAATCTATACAAAAGGGATTTCTCCGAACCTCTCCTAAGGTGCATCTCACCAGAAGAAGCCAAGTACGTATTGGCCAAAATCCATGAGGGAATTTGTGGGAGCCATTCGGGCAAAAGGGCATTGGCCGCAAGAGTAAGATAGGCAGGGTACTACTAGCCCCACTCTCTCCGAGATGCAGAAAGCTTTAAGAAGAAATGTCCGAAGTGCTAGGAACACGCGCCTGTGTCCCGCTGCCCGCCAGAGGAGCTAACATTGATCACATCCCATGGCCTTTTGCGCAATGGGGATTGGATTTGATCAGCCCATTCTCCATGGCCAAAGGTGAGGTAAAGTTCGTAATCATAGTGGTGGATTACTTAAAAAAATGGGCTGAATCGGAAGCATTGGCGACCATCATGGCCCAAGTCATTACCAAGTTCCTTTGGAAATCGGTAGTTTGTTGGTTCGGCATCCCCCAAAACTTCATATCGGACAATGGCTAATAGTTCGACTGCTCACACTACTGAACATCGTGAAACTAGGAATCAAGGTCAAGTACTCTTCTCCGTGGCACCCGTAGGCCAACCGGCAGGTTGAGCGGCCAACAAAACCTTGTTGGGCATATTGAAAAAGAGGTTGGGGGATTAGAAAGGAAAATGGGCTGAACAAATCCCGGGGGTGAAATGGGCCTATCAAACAAGTGTCAAGACCCCTACGGGAGATACACCTTTCGCCTTCACCTACAAAAGCGAAGCAGTGATCCCGGTAGAAATTGGGATGCCCACTCACCGGGTCCAAAAATTTGACCCATACCACGGTGAGGATGGATTAAAGGAAAACCTGGACCTCTCGGAAGAAAAATGGCAAGAAGCTGCGATGCGAATGACAAACTAAATAAGGAAGGCAGAGCAATACTTCAACAAACGGGTCTGGCCACGCTCATTCAAAGTAGGGGACCTAGTGCTGAAATAGACCGGGGCTACCATCCAGAAGGAGGGAAAGTTAGGATAACAATGGGAATGATCGTACGTGGTAACGGCCAGCGGGAGGCCAGACTCTTACTGCCTCGAGGACGATAGAGACCGCAAACCTTCCACCCATGGAACGTTGAACACCTGAAGAAGTCCTTGGCCTAGAAATCATAAGCTTACCTACGGATGTATCAAACGAGTTTTATGAATGGAAAGTATGAACGTCCACTCCAACTAACCTTTGTCAGAATAAGAAGCTGAGTCCCAGGACTCATCGCAAAGAACTGGTTGGGCTAGAGCATCCCGAGCACTACCCACATGACCACTCGGACACAAGTCCTTTGACTTGCCGAAATTCATGACCCATAAGCCGAGTTCCAGACTCACTGTGAAGGAATGGCCAATCCAGAGCATCCCGAGCTCTACCCACATGGCCACTGGGACACAAGTCCCTTGACTTGTCAAACTTCGTGACCCATAACCGAGTCCTAGGAATCGCCACGAAGAATTGGTCCTGCCAAAGCAGCCCGAGCTCTGCCCACATATCCACTCAAACACAAGTCCCTTGACTTGCCAAACTTTGTGACCCATACGTCGAGTCCCTAGACTCGTTGCGAAGAAATGACCGAGCCAGAGCATCCTGAGCTCTGCCCACATGGCCAATCGGACACAAGTCCCTTGACTTTTTGAACTTCGTGACCCATAAGTCAAGTGTTAGGACTCGCCACGAAGGAATGGTCAGGCCAGAGCATTCTGAGCTCTACCTGCATGGCCATTAGGACACAAGTCCCTTGACTTGCTGAATTTTGTGACCCATAATCCGAGTCCTAGGCCTCGCCGCGAAGCACTGGTTAGGCCAGAGCATCCCGAGCTCTGCCCACATGGCCACTAGGACACGTCCCTTGACTTGCTGAATTTTGTGACCCATAAGCCTAGTCCCAGGACTCACTGCGAAAAACTGTTCGGGTAAGAGCATCTGAGCTCTGCCCACATGGCCACTCGGACACAAGTCCCTTGACTTACCGAACTTCATGAGCCATAAGCGGAGTCCCAGGACTCGTCGCGAAGAACTGGTCGGGCCAAAGCATCCCGAGCTCAGCCCACATGGCCACTCAGACACAAGTCTCTTAACTTGTCAAACTTCATGACACATAAGACGAGTCCCAAGACTTGCTGCAAAGAAATGGCCTGCCAAAGCATCCTGAGCTCTGCCCGCATGGTCACTCAGACACAAGTCTCTTGACTTGCCGAGTTTCATGACCCATAAGCCGGGTCCCAATACTGGCCACAAAGAACTGGTCTAGCCTAAGCATACCAAACTCTGCCCACATGGCCACTCGGACACAAAAAGAGAAGAGATGGAAAAGATAAGAGAGGAGAAAAACATCCACACCCATGCGATGACACAAAGCAAAGTACAGAGTCCAAGAGGCACAAAGTTCATATAATATATATATATATAAATATACGAGGATTACATCAAGGAGAGGGGCTCTGCCAGGCTAAAAAAAAGAGAGAGAAAAAGGGAGGGGAGAACAACAAACAAAAGAGGGGGAGGAAAAGTCTGGAAATGTGCGGCAATCAAGGAGGCAATAGAGTGTCTGGGAACGCGAGCGGCATTACATTTCTCCCAAGGGTCATGACAAACGCAAAGGCTCAAGGATCAGGTTCCAGGGAAGCCAAGTTCAAAGTATTGGGATCGGCCGATGGGTTCTCCTGCATGTAGTCCCTTAGCCGCTCGAGACCCTCTTTGTAGCCATACCCCCAGGCATCGTCCCTAACGGCCCTAGCGCCTTTAAGTTTGGACATTGCTACTCCCTAGTAGGCGCGAATGGTGGCCCGCCTGGACTCCATGGCCGAGATGCTGACATCTTAGGCCAGGATGGTATTGGTTGCAGCAACGAGTTTCGTCTCAAAGTGGCGGACCTGGGCTTCGCATTGCTGCACAAGGGCCTTCTGATAGTGAACCGACCGAGTCAACTCGAAATGCAGGGACAACAACCGCGAATGCTTCCCGACATCATTTGCTCGTTGCCTAAGCAACCGGTCATTCTCTCCCTAGAGCTTCAGGAGCGCCCTCCGTGCTAACTCCAGCTTCTCCTCCCGGCCCTGAAACTTTCGATAGACCTTGACGTGCTTGTCCCTGAGGCGCTTGCACTCCGAATGTGCCTGAGAGAGCTGCTTTGCGGTCCTGCCCAATTCCTCCTCCACAAGCTTCTTCTCAATGCGGAGCTTCCTACCCTTCTCACGCTCGAGGGACAACTCTTCCACCTCCCGGTTCGCCTTGCGAACCTCCATACAGGCAAGGAGGACTAGGGACCGAAATGCCCTGTTTTCCTCCTCGAGCTCCCCGTGCTCCTCCACAATCACGCACACCAAATGGTCTACAGCCTGCCACAAGAAATGCTAAAAAAGTAGAAAGAGTCTCAAAAGATTGAAAGAAGTGCAGAAGAAGGGTACCTGGGCGAAGAGGGGCCTTAACTTATGGGCCTCCCACTCTGTCACCTTAGCCCGAGCCCATTGCCTGGGCCCTTCCCGCACCAGTGTAAGAGGATGAACCAACTCCCCTCAATTGTCACAAAGTGTCGGGCGCATCCAGGACGGGTTCGAAGGAAGGCCTACGCTGGCTCCTTCTCCTGCCTCATTGGCAGCGTTAAACTCCGTTTGCTCGGGCGCCAACTCCACCAACATCGGCTCCTCTAACGCGAAAGGTCCCGAGGAGGGCCCCTCGGTTGTCGTAGACACCTCTTCGATCAAGGGACCAGCCTCCACTTCAGGGGAACCCTACTCACCTGTGGGAGGGGATTGCAGCGCCGTTTTGTCCAGTGCCAGGGAGTCGACATTTGGTTCCGAGGAGTAGGCTAGAGAAGGGGACGGGATAGACACCCGGTCATCGCTTAGCTCCACGATGAAGGGAGGGAGAGCTTGGTCTGGCCTCCTCTTGGTCGATCGACCTGAGGCCAACAGGGGAAGAGGAGGCCACCATTGTGGTCACCAGGAGAACAGAAGGAACGATCTCCTCTGGAGAGGGCGATGCTTCGAAGGGGAGGGGGCGACTCAACCTCCAGCATGGGCCCGAGGGGTGCGAGCCTGACGAAGTCATTGAAGAAGGCAGCCTAAAGGTCATCGTCACCTTCCTTCTCAGCAGCGGCATGGCCTGAGGTCGATGGGGCCACGGGTGGCATGATGACAAGAACCCTAGAAGCAAAGGTGTTGGGAGAGAAAATAAGAGCGATTGGGCAGCCGCGTTTGAAGACTTGGTGGGGATGTGCCAGGTCTTAGAAGGACTTTATGGCTCAGCCAAGACTAAGATTTGCCTTAGCCTTGACTGAAGCCATGGGCATGCCATGGCACCTTGAACCCATGACAGGTCTGGCCCAACCTTGCCTGCACCACAACCAATGCCATGAGTAGGCCATGGCCCAGCCTCGGCTGCACCATGGCCCATGCCAGACGCAGGCCATGACCCAACCTTGGTCATGCCATGGCCCTTGCCCCGCAACTAGCAAGACATGCCCATGACCATGCCACGACAGGCCATGGGTGAGCCACAAACAGGCCATGGCTCGCCTTCAGCCATGTCATGGCCCATATGTCAGCAGCACCAAGGACCAGTCAAGGATAGGTCACGACCACACATGGCCTGCCCATCTGCAGCCCAAGAGGGCTAACCAGAGGCTAGCCACGGGCCAGCCTATAACATGCCATGGCAAGCCACGCTAAGGCCATGCCCAAGCAAGGCCACGAGCAACCCATGGCCCAAGCAAGGCCATGGCCAACCCATGGCCCAAGCAAGCCCAACCCATGGCCACCAAGGAGACATGAAGAAGGGGGACTCAAGGCTTCGATAAGATAAGGTTGTTGGGGGAAAATAGAGACAAAATCAAGCAGGACTCTCAAGTGATTACCCAAGATAAGGTAGCATCCAAGATTGACTCTAAGAGAGAGGAAGAGTCCAAGACGAACCAAGACACCATGAGGGCACTATGTGGCGGCCACCAAGAGGGGATAAGCCTAGCCCTACATTTTAAGGTTTATCCTCTAGCTTTTTTAGACTTTATCTCCTATGTTTTAGACTTTATTTTCCTAGTTTTTAGCAATTCAATTGTGTTGGGACTTTGCTAGAAAGCCCTATAAATAAAGGCCTTATAGCCTTGTTTTCATTCATTCTTTGGCTTTTAGAAATTTCGGCTAGGCTTGTTTAGTTCTTTAGATTTTCGGTGCTAGGGTGATTTGCTCTACACTTGGGCTACTAGGATGCAATTCATAAATCCCTTGTAGAGAGTGGCTCTTTGCAATCCATACATAAAAGTGACTCAATTTTATGTTATTTTCTTGCTTGCATTCCAAACACATACCCGAACGTTCATTCAACTCAAACACCAACATTTAATCTCATATTGTCGGATCTAGGCTTGTGGGAGGATATCTTGTGTCTCCAACGGGTAGGCAGCGGGGCCCCGCACCCATCGGCCCTGCCCCTGCCGGGCAAGTTGGCTCCGCCCATGCGGGGGCGGGGGCCCCTACCCCGCATCTAGCGCCCCTAGCGGGGGCGTGGGGCTGTGAGGGCCCAATCCCGCCTTGCATTTCCCTCGCCCCACCCCCGCTTACATGTTTATATATATATATATATATACACATAAATATATATTTATATTTTACAAATTGTGTATATATAAATATATATTACAATTTGTTAGACTTGTTCACAAAGTATGCATTAGCAAATTTAAAAACTACATAGTTTTTAAATTATAGTCATATTTACAACATTTAAATTTACAATTTGGGTCTAAAATGTATTTTTAATCACTTTTGGACCTAGGAATAATTTTTAAATCGAGTGGAATGTAGTCAATTTTTTAAGTAGACATGAGGCGGGACAGATTGGAAATCTGCCCTGCACCCCGACCCCGGGATGCGGGGGCGGGGGACCCACCCCCGCCCCATGTGAGGTGGGGGCTACCCTGCATCGTATGGTGTGGGTAGCACCCTTAGGGTCTCCCCTAATCGGTCTAGGAGGCTTCATCGTTCGGATCTATGGAGAGGAAGGCTTATGTTTAAGGGCTAGACTGAGGCTCTTAACATAATTGGTGCTTTCATTGAGAGGTGATTCACAAGATGTCCGACATCATGGATACACCAGGGAATAGCGGATCCAATTGAGATAGACTCCAATCCCTTGAGGAGAACACCAACAAGAGGGCGTCCATACTTGATGGTATGACAATCACCATGGCCGAGCTTCAAATGGCCTTGAACCATCATTCAAGAGCTATGGAGGAGAATAGGAAGGCTATGGAAGACATGCGAAGGGAGACCAACCATAACATGGAGCGGCTAGAGAGGCGATGAATGGAGGCCAACATGCCATATAATGGGATCCATGGAGATCAACCACCCCAAGGAAACCAAGATGTGCCACCAACCGTAGCACCACATGAAGACCAACCTCAAAATCAACAACAATACGAGGAAGGCTTTGAGACTAATGTGACTGAATCCATACAAGGACCGAGACCTCCAGACAATTTGAGGATGGGAGGCCGAGTGGAGACTCAAAGTGCGGTTGTGGAGAGATGGATTCGAGATGGTGGGAGATCTAGGAGTTCGAGTCCTAGAAGGGAGCCTCAAGATGCGAGGGCTAATTATGGGGGTGACATGGGAACCGAAGTTAAGCAACCTAGAGGTCAAGAGAGACCTTATGGCCAAGCCAAGTACAACGAGAGAAGGAGGTTCCACGACCATCATAGAGGTCATGAGAGGTACGATGATTATGATTACGATTGAAGAGGAAATCGGCCTTATGACTCAGGACCTAGGAAGCCAATGGTGGAGTTTCCGAGATATGATGGAGGAGATCCGCATGAGTGGCTTGACAAGGTAGCCCATTACTTTCATGTTTATGATGTGGAAAGAGCCGAGAGAGTCTCTACCGCTTGTTTCTTTCTAGATGGCAAGGCAAGCAAATGGTGAGGATGGATCAAGGCTCAATATGATAAGGAAAGAAGACGGCTAGGATGGATGACTTTTGAGAGGGAGTTCTTGATGCAATTTGGCCCTTCACCCGAGATCAACCACCACGATCAATTGGCCAAATTGAAGCAAGAAGGCAAGGTGCACAACTACATCGAAGAATGTCGCCAATTGTAAACCCTTGTGAGAGGATGGTCCGAAGAAGCACTTGTTGGTACATTCATTGACGGCTTGAGGCCTTGGTTGGCCAAGGAGTTGAAGTTGAAGCAACCTACATGCTTACAAGAGGCCATGAGGATGGCTGAGATTTTGAGGAGAGTTACTACATGGAGAAACGCCAAACTAGGGAGAGCATGAGGAGCAAGGCCAAGCCTTTGCAAACCAAGACTCCTTGGAAAGGCAAGGAGGTAGTGAAGAGTCCAACCGTTGACAAGAACAAAGAGGTAAGAAAGCTTTCTCGTGAAGAGGTCCAAGACCGAATCAAGAAAGGGCTTTTTTTCAAGTGTGGGGAAAAGTGGAGCCGTAAGCACAAGTTCAAGAAGGGGCAAATTTTCATGCTTGGAGAAGATAGTGATATGATGAAGAGGACTCACATGACGAGTCCAAATTTTTGTTCTTAACCATAGTTCTTTCGGTTGGCCATTGATAGTTATTTGAGGCCATTTCTTCCAAAAAAGAGGTAGTACCTTCAGCTGCCTTTGACATGAAAGTTCCACCAACAGAAGCATCAACCATGGTCCGAGTTTATCCATTCAATCCATTGTAGAACATCTGAACCTGCAACCAATTCGACAATCCGTGATGAGGGCAACGACCAATGAAATCTTTATACCTTTCTCATGCCTCATAGAGTGACTTGAAATCATTTTGTTTGAATTGACCAATCTCGCTCCTAAGTTGGGGATTGCTTTTGTAGGCGGAAAGAATTTAGCAAGAAACTGATATGAACCCGCGGAAATGAGATCCCTTGAACCCACAATTAATTTGAAAATTTCTCAAGAAAGTCAAAATCAAGTCAATGGATGGAGAATCTAAACTCGATGAGAACTCGTTTCAATAACCTAGATTATATTAAAATCTAGACCCGTTGAATAATCTGTCTCAAGAACCCAGATTATAAGGAGGAACGCCATGAAGGTTGTGATTTACCTTTGATAAGTTCAAAAGTTCAATCAAGAACAAGAGGAGTAAAACTCAACTCACAATGAATAAATTCATCAAATTTCATAAATTTCTTAAAATGAGGCTACAAAGAGTATTTAAAGCAAAACCTAATTACAACCCTAGCCAAAATAAATCTTCATCTTCCAAAAATGCCCCTTGTGTGAATAGTAACGCATCTACAGTGTGACTACAGTACTTGCTACAGTAAAACCCTAACCTTAGCTCAATAAAATGCCCCTTGTGTGAATAGTGTCGTATCTACAGTGCGGCTACAATACTCGCTACAGTAAAACCCTAACCCTAGTTCAATAAAATAATAATTTTCCCAACATACCTTTGCATAGGCCCCCCTTAAGTGCTTCCCATAATAAACCCAATTATTCTAAACTAATAAAATAAGTCATTTAAATGAATTAAACAAGTTGAAAGCCTTCAAGTGCCCAAAGCCTTTAAGTCATGTTGTTGCCATTTTCCATAGCTTATCAAATGAATCAAAACTAGATCTTCATCCTTCAAGCCCATCTTGAATGTTGGGCTCTTACTAAACTCGTCCCTAGTGGATTGCATCAATCCTTGCATTGCCTCCTGATCTTCTTGGCTCTTGACCTTGTAATTGGCCCATATGGAACTTGCAAAGCATCTTTAAGACTAGGTCCATGTTGGTGTCCATCAGAAACTTTTCAGCCATGTCCTGTCAACTAGTGATACTTCCGGATTGTAGAGATTGTAGCCAATCTCTTGCCTTGTCCCTCAAAGAAAAAAGAAATAATATCAGTCTAATGGTGTCTTCAGTAACACCATTAATCTTTACAGTGTCGCAAATCTCTAAAAAATCGCCAAATGAATATTGGGATCATTTAGTGGCAATCCGTTGAATTAAGTTTGTTGCACCATGCTGATTAAGGCTGGTTTGAGCTCAAAATTGTTGGCATTAATAGTTTGGCATCATATACCCAAGTAGTTGTCATTTACAACTGGTTGTACATAATCTTTCAAAGTGCGTGGTTGTGCATCTTGTTGTCCGTCAACCATGGTAGTACTTTTTTTTTTCTTCGTGATCTAAGAGTTCTTTCAATCTCTGGATCAAAAGGAAAAATGTCAAAATGTCTAGCACAATGCATCCAATGTCAAAAACACACCTGTAAAATAAAATAAAATATATAAAATAAAATAAAATTCTAAATTAAAATCAAGATTGCTTTGTATCGATATTGACAAAAATAAGAAGAAATCAATCCCCGGTAACGACGCCAAAAAATTGATTGGTACAAAACTACAAGTGCAAGTATTGTAATTTTATAGTAAAGTGATAAGAAGAGTGTCATCTTCAGGAATTGGTAGCTCACTTTGACAAGTACCGAAATTATACTAATCTCGACTTTATTTTAAAAAGTCACTAAGATTTTTGTAATTGCAATTTGAAATAAAATCAATTCAAAGAAAATATTCAAAGGAAATGAAAAGTGTTGTTTAATGATTGAATCAATGAGAAAACGAACTTTTAGGGAATCGATTTCACATAATCCTTCACTATGTTTTTCTCATCTAACTAATTGAAATTAATTCTCACTGTTTGTTAGCAAATTCTCCAAAGTCATCCAAAAGCCTCTTTCGATAATCAGTTTGATTTATTCTTGATCATCATTTTACACAAAAGTATGTAAATTAATGGACATGAATGCATTAAGACCAACGATTTTAATACTACATAGATTTATATAGGTCTTTCGATTTAATTATTTACCTATGTTGAAATATCCAAGGTTTATCCTATAAATCCCTCTTTCAAAAGTAAATCACAATATCAAATCATCTAATTAATGGCCAGTCAATTAGAAGCAATAAGCTCAGAATAAATCAGACAAACATAAAAGAGAATTACTTCAAATTAGCATAGAAAAGCAAGCATAGTTTGAAACTAGATTACATCGTTTTTCTAGAATAAAGAAAATTTAGTTCATGCTAAAAATTAAATTCAACATCAACGAATTCACCATAATATTTCTGAGAGGAATAGAAGAAAATCAACAGTGAGAAAATACTCGTCGCAGTCTGTAGCATCCTCCACTATTTCTTCAGTTTTTCTTTTTCCGTCGGCGTCCCAATTCCAGGTTCTCCTCTCTGTTTTTTTTCTCTCCGCCCCCTTCCTCAATTGCACGTGCTCGATAGATAACATAGCCTCTTCTTTTTTTTCAAACTTTTGAACTGCATGGTGGTAGGTAGAATAGATAGACCTCATCCAAAAGCACTACAAGTTATTCTTTGAATTTTGAATTTACCAAGTAACGTCTCTTTCTTTTCTTTTTTTTGAACTTCAACTTTAGTCTGTCGCTTCATTTGCTTTTTCTTACGTGTCTCTTGGTATTCTTCTTATGTTTAGTCTTTCATCTGCTTTTCACGGAAATATGGTCTCTCTCAAATTCAAAATTGTATCATTATCCAATTCAAAAATGTCATTTGACTGGTTCCTGCTATTAAAAAATCCAACTCGATCTTATCCCTTAAATAGCACCAATGACAAGCTCTTATATTCAGATAAATCTTCATTTAAATGAGATAGAATCCCTAGACGATAGGCTACTAAAATTTGGATCTTCCTTTTCTTCAAATATGAAATAAAATTTAATGACAACAATGAAGCCTAAAACCGACAAAAATAAATAAAATCATACTAAAGTTTAAAGTTAAGAGGTGATAAAAATATAAGAAATTATGCAAGGCATCACCGAGGCTCTTAACACATGAACCCAGGACACTGCACCTCGTGCACGGGGGTGTGAGGGGAGGAGGGAGTTGAGACCACGAAGCGGTCGAGCTGCCCACCGTGCCTAGGAACTAGACGGAGCCTGGAGCTCCCAGCTCCATTCTTGGATGCCCGCCGACGTCGTCGCGGCCCGCCTGGCACCGCTTCTCCCCATCACTGACAGTGGAGGGGGTCCCCAGGAAGTCCCGACCCAGCACGTATGAGTGGTCAGGGGGTGGAAAGAAATCTCCAAATGTTGGCCTCTGTCAGCACCACGTCTGTCTCTGTGTAGAGAGGATGGGCCACCACCCAGCCTCCAGCCTCCTTCCTCCTACTCATCCTGATGGACAGACCCTTGCTACTGGGCAAGTATGACCAAATAGCCCGGACTAGGAACTCCTGGTGGACCAGCTCCCCCTCAGGATATTCTCATCCCGATCCTATGACGAAGAAGAACAGTTGGGACCAGTCCTTAATGTGGGAATGCCGCCTCTCTAGCATATCAATGCGTTTCTCGGAGGAACACGCCTGGAAACTACACAAAGCTCCCGTCGAGGCGCAACACCCAGTATACTAACAGGAATTCTCGAGCTGCTAGGTCAAGGTACTTCTCAAGACCAGAGCTGAGTACTCTCCTAAAAATCACGCAGCTAGTAATCAGAAGCCGCTAGGCGTTCGGGTGAAGTTGTGTTGGGGCTAACACCAGGAAGTTGAGAACGTCGCGAATGGGGCGGCAAAACTGGAGGTGAAGGCCAATCACAAACATCAGGGGATAGAGCGCCACCTTAGACACCATCCCATCAGAGTCCACCGCAATGACTCGGCGCCCAGGGACTTACAAAACCGCCGATTTTGGGATATCGTACATCTTCCTTAGGATGCATAGGTCGTCAGCAGAAACTGACGACTCCCAACTCCACCCAGAGAAGTACAAAAGATGATAATCGGAAGACCCTTTGGAGCCATCGAGAATTGTACGAAGGAAGGAATGAAGTGAGGAAGTAAGGGGAGAAATTGGGAGAGCAAGCTCGAAGGAGAATGCGGAAGGAAAAAGAACGAAAAGGAGTTTATATAGAGGAGGACGCGACAGTTGGCCTTCTGCAGGCAGCGAAGTGACCCCAAGCTAGAAACTCAAGAGACACGTCAGGCCTCGAGAAACACACAGAGTGGCATCGTGGAGCCCAACCGTCGTGGAGTGGCATCATGAAAGGCCAACAATGGGCGAGTGTGGAGCACGGCCAAATAACCCACCCAGTACGAGGGCAGGCTTCTCGCTGGCCCAAACCGACGAATGACGAAGGGGTGGAGAGGACTCAAGGCGCCCTCAAGTCATTGATGGTGCAACCATACTGTCAAGGGGTGCCAGACATGCATAAAAACAAATCGCCCGGAAAAAACTGAAGGGAACATTTAGAATTCTCACCATATGTGTATGGTGGGAATTCACGGGGTACTGTGAGGGGAGTTGTTCCCAGTAATGGGCCCGACCAAACGAGCCCAGCCCATACAGTATGGGTGGGCCTAAGGGCAGCCTAGAAAGTGAACAGGATGGCCCAAGCCGGGGACTAAGCCAGGAAGCCTGACACGACTACTTGCCGACAAGTAGCACGCACAGGGTCAGGGCCACCCTAGGTCCCTAACCGCTGACGGTTGGATAAGATCTGGAAGGTGGGAGCACCTGACCGAGGCCACTCCACATTTAATGAAGGACAGAGGCGGGCACGCCATTACAAGGACCCAGGGTTGTCAGCGGTCACCACGATCAAGCATAGATGGCCTGTCACATGGTAGGGAGTTGGCAGAGAACGCGGCTTAGGTACAAAGTGGCACCACCACAATCAGCCTAACAAGGAATCGCCCCGACCAGGTATAAGTACCTCACCCTCAGGGGCCAAAACATGAACACATATACGTTGATTGAAAGCTCACACAGATCACAGGTTCAAAACCCAAACTAACTTAGGCATCGGAGGTATCCCCCACCACCCCGAGCCTTCATTCCCTTTGTACAGTTGGGATTGGGTAAGCTGAAAAAGACCTACATCATGCTACAGTTGGCTGACAGATCAGTTAAGGTGCCGAGGGGTATTATTGAGGATGTGCTGGTCCAGGTAGACAAATTTTACTACCCAGTAGATTTTGTAGTTATTGATATGCAACAGCCAGCCTCCACTATTTACCAAGCTCCTGTCATCCTTGGAAGACCATTTCTAACTACGTCAAATGCTTTAATTAATTGCAGAAGTGGAGTTCTGAAGCTTACTTTTGGGAACATGGCATTTGAGTTAAACATTTTCAATGCTTGCAAGATGCCAGCACATTTTGATGACACAAGTTATTTGAATGCTGTAGAGAGTTTGACACCAACAAAATTTATTTGCTCAACTTTTCCTTTCTTTGATGATGATTCCATTTTACTTGATGAAAAAACTGACCATGTTGATGAAAATGTCCTTGAATTTTTGGTTATTTTGCAGATTCTCCTTTACCACTTGAAGTACAATTTGCAGGTGCAAGATGGTAACCCCAGTTTGAAACTCTACCGCCACCAGACATACTTAAATTTTCAGAGGAAGAAGTTCCCCATTTGGAACTAAAACCACTTCCTCAAGATTTAAAGTATGATTTTCTTGGTCTTGAATAAGGCACTTTTCCTGTTGTGATTTCCTCAAAATTAAATCAGAAGGATGAAACCCAGTTGATTGAAGTCTTAAGAAAGCATCGATGCGCAATTGGTTAGACAATAGCCAACATCAAAGGTATTGATGTTGCTGTTTGTACCACCCACAGAATCCATCTTGAAGACGATGCTAGACCGGTTCGTGATGCTCAACGTAGGCTCAATCCTACCATGAAAGAAGTTGTCAAAGAGGGAGTGCTCAAGCTGCTCGCAGTGGGTATCATTTACCCCATCTCAAACAGTAAGTGGGTAAGCCCAACTCAAGTGGTACAAAAAAAATCTGGTTTAACTGTTGTTCAAAATGATAAAAATGAGTTGATTCTAACTAGAATGGTTACTAGCTGGAGAATGTGCATTGATTATAGAAAACTTAATTCAGCCAGTAGGAATGATCATTTTCCTTTACCATTCTTGGATCAAATTTTAGAAAGAGTGGCTGGTAATGCATTTTATTGCTTCTTGGATGGATACTATGATTATTATCAAATTGTTGTAGCGCCTGAGAATCAGGAGAAAACCACTTTCACTTGTCACCTTTGCTTTTACCATAATGCATTTTGGTTTATGTAATGCCCCAGCCACCTTTCATAGATGCATGATGAGTATTTTTTCTGACATGATTGAGGATATTTGTGAAATATTCATAGATGACTTCTCTAATTTTGAAAAAAATTTTGATAGTTGTTTGCATAATTTGGCATGTATTCTCCAGAGATGTGAGGAAAAAAACATTTTACTTAATTGGGAGAAATGTCAATTTATGGTTATTCAGGGCATTATCTTGGAACATATTGTTTCTTCTAAAGGTATAAAGGTTGACAAGACAAAAATTGAATTAATATCTAAACTTCATATCTCTAGGACGGTTAAGGATATTCGTTCTTTTCTTGGTCATGCTGGCTTTTATAGGCAGTTTTTCAGTTCTTTTGCAAAACCTTTGTGCACTCTTTTACAAAATGATATTGAATTTGTTTGGACTGATGAGTGCCAAAAAAATTTTACTACCCTTAAAGAATCGCTTACCACCGCCCCCATTATGCAACTCCCGCAGTGGGACATTCCCTTTGAAATTATGATTGATGCATGTGATTATGCATTGGGTGCTATTTTGGGGCAGCGTGTGGATAATAGACCGTTTGTGATTTATTATGCCAGTAGAACCTTGAATGATGCCCAGAAAAATTACACCACTACTGAAAAAGAATTGCTTGCAGTGGTTTTTGCACTTGATAAATTTTGAGCTTACATTCTTGGTTCCTTGTTACCATTTTCACTGACCACTCTGCTTTGAAGTATTTGTTGACTAAGAAAGATGCCAAACCACGCTTAATCTGCTGGATTTTATTATTTCAAGAGTTCAACATCAACATTAAGGACAAGAAAGGAGTTGAAAACGTGGTAGCTGACCACCTCTCTAGATTTCCATCATCCTCCTCTTCAAATGGCAGCCTTCCTCTTGATGATAGTTTCACGGATGAGCAGCTCTTTGTGATTCATAGAGCTCCCTAGTACGCTGACATAGTCAACTATCTGGTGACTGAGCGAATGCCTTCTAAATGGTTCACCCAAGATAAGCGTCGATTTCTCTCTGAGGTATTACAGTTTTACTTTGATGATCCATACCTTTTCAAATATTGTTCGGACCATTTTATTCAAAGATGCATTCCTGATGATGAGTTTTCCTCTATGTTGAGATTTTATCATATGGGTGCATGTGGTGGTCATTTTTCAACAAAGAAAACAGTCGCTAAAATTTTGCAAAGCGGTTTTTACTAGCCATGTTTAAATATGCTTATAATTTTTATAAGGCTTGTGAGCCTTGTCGAAAATTAGGATCCATTAGCAAAAGAGACATAATGCCTCTTTCCCCTATTCTCACTTTAGAAATTTTTTACTGTTGGGGAATAGACTTCATGGGATCTTTTCCCGTTTCCTTTAGAAACACATATATTTTATTAGCTGTGGATTATGCTTCAAAATGGATGGAGGCCGTCGCTTTCAAAACAAATGACTATCGTGTTGTCCTAAAATTTTTACAATCTCTGTTTGCTTGCTTTGACATGCCCAAAGTTATCATTAGTGATGAGGGTTCTCATTTTTGCAACAAACCATTTTCTACACTCATGAAGAAATATGGTATCACACACCGAGTTTATACCCCCTATCACCCTCAAACAAATGGGCAAGCAGAATTAGCAAACAGAGAAATCAAAATCATTTTGGAGAAAACTATCAATCCTAATAGGAAAGACTGGGCAATTAAGCTTCTTGATGCTTTGTGGGCTTATAGGATAGCTTTTAAAACTAATTTAGAGATGTCCCCTTTATCGATTAGTTTAGGGTAAAACTTATCATTTACATGTTGATATTCAACATCGAGCTCTTTGGGCTATAAAACATGTTAACATATCACTTGATGAAGCTTCAGGGTTGAAAAAATTGCAGATCAATGAATTGGATGAAGCTCGTCGAGATGTCTATGACAACGCTCAGCTGGTTAAGGAACGCATGAAAATTCTACATGATCAGAAAATTCATCCCAAGCATTTCACACTTGGCCAGAAAGTTCTTTTTTACAACTCTCACTTACGTATTTTTCCTGGTAAATTGAAATCTCGTTGGAGTGGCGGCCCCTATGTTATAACTAAAATTCATTCTCATGGGGAGGTAGAAGTTCATAATCCTACAAGTGGTACCTCTTTCACTGTCAATGGACAATGTCTTAAGCCGTTTATGACTCACTTCGAACCCAATGAAGAGATCTTGCTTGTGCAATATTCCAGGGAAGTGTTTTGATCTTTTTCTCCCTTACGGCTTTGCTTAATTGCATTTTATCTTTTATATTTATTCGTTGTTTTGCTTTGATTTTATATCACATATTTGGTTGTTTGTGTTGCTTACTTATTCTTGTGCACTTTGTTTTCTTTCGTTCGATTCATTGAGGATCATGTCTCTCACTAGTTGGGTGGTAGCGTGTGTGCACAGATTTAAAAAATATATATTTGCATTAATGTGATGTGCATTGATTCACATATGATTGGCACACACTCTATTTCTAGTATTTTGTGAAATCTGAGCATCTTGGTGGAGTAGTTGAGCAGAATCATTTTGTGAAGATTTATTCTCAAGCTTAAGCAAAGTGCATGATTTTTTATGCATCATATTTTGTTGATGTGTAGCTTGAAACACCGGGATGTTATACTCATTGAGATAAGACTTGGTGAGATTTTTGTAGAACGAATGACAAGTTTTGAAAGACATTTTGCACATGCTTACATTTGTAGTGTTCCTCAATTTACTGTTCATTGATTTAACACAGGAGAAGTAAACTGCAGGACTACCGAGCCTTTTTCCAAAAAAATAATAATAATAATAACGAGTTTAAATTTACGTCAAGCAACTATTCCCCGGCAACGATGCCAAAAGCTTGACTCACTAAAAAATTAGCAGCACGAAAGTTTTACCAAGTGTAGCCTGTAGGAGGACGTCGCATAATAATTAGGAATAAATTCCTAAATTGTCTCCTCAAGAAAAGTTGATTAAAATCAAACTCGTTTAAAATTGTGAAAATACTCAAAAAGAGAAAATAAAAGTTGTAGTATGTGCATGAATGGAAGAGTGCAACGGGAATAAAAATGGCACTAGTCATGGATTAGATTCATATTTTTAGATTTTTTTTTTAGTGTCAGAATGAAATGTAAAAGACTAACAAATTGAAATTAACAATCAAGAAACCAACTAAGCTAAACAATCTCAATTAATCAGAAAATTAATTAATAAAACCGAAATTAAATCAGTCTTAATTAACTTAATATGCAATGGAACTAAAAGATTAATAAAACTAAACTAAGAACTAAACTAGATTAGAAAATAATTAATGCAATATGAGCTAAAAATTGAAAAGCCCCAAAATGTCATCCTTGTATTTAAATCATAAATTCTCAAAATCAATCCATAATAATTGTAATGTCTATTTAATTGAAGGTTAAAGAAGTAAGAAAAATAATTAACATCAAGTAAATAAATAGCAAATAAAATGCCCAAAGGTCTAAGCTAAATATCTAAAAAATGCATCATAAACTTTAAATTAAAATTAAATAAATAGTAGAGAATGAAAAGAGCAAGCCAAATGGATGGAGATGGATGGCAGCAGTGGAGGAGGAAGGCTGGGTTGCAGTTGGACCCTTGGAGGAGCTCTTCAAATGCGTGCAGCGCTTCTTCAAAATATGTTTTTTCTCCAAAACATAAAGAACCCCAATGAATAATAACTCTCCCCTACGTTGCGTCCGTCCCTCACGTAAAAAGAAATCTTGCTTTTTCAGAATGCCCAAAGGTCTCGCATCCGTCCGTTGCGTGCATGTGTGGGTTTCTTTTTTTTTTTTTTTTTTTTTTTCTTGTGAGTCCAAACACAAAGAGAATGCCTTTTTGACTTTTCTCATATTTCTTTTGTTGCTTCCGTCCAAAGTCCAAACACAAGAGAACTTTGACTTTTTTCATGCTTTTGCATTTCTTGACTTGGAAAGAAAAAAAAATAGAAAAAAAAATAAAAAAAAATAAAAAGAAAGATTAGAATATCAAAAATGTGTTGTGCATGTGAAGAAATATTGCCCAATTAAATCACAAGTTATAAAATTAAGCATTAAGTATGCTATAAATCAATTTAAATCACAACACAGATTTATGCATCTTAACCATTTTTTCATCTAAAACCAATAATAATGTAATGAAGTAATTCAAATATATGGGTTCTAGATGTATAAAATATGCAATAACTCAGCTCAATCAGTATCCCCCACCACCCCGAGCCTTCATTCCTTCTGTACGCAAGAACGGACCAACCTAGAAAGATAGAGTTGCTCGGGCTGTGAAACACGACATCAATATTACTTTAATTATATTTTATTTTATCTTCCGGTCATATGGTAGCATCCCCAGTATGACTTACATAGGTTGCTAAGCATATCACCCCAATTCTATCGCCAAGTTTTGCTAAGCATATTATCCACCCCACTTGACTGCTAGGCGTTGGCAAGCATAACGTCCCTGCATGACTTGAGAGTATACATTTCATCAAGCAGATGCTTATTATTCTACTTAATGCATCTTTGAGATGGAGAAGTATTACGGCCACAAAGAAATCTCACAAAAGTAAAGTTACAAACTGACGTGTCTTGTTTTGGTACGTTAGATCTACTTTATAATAAAAGTAATTTTACAATCTAACGTACCGCATAAGTTTATAGGCATATTTTTGTATGATTTATTTGTGGTTAATATATTTTTCTAATAAAACAGTTCGTAATCACATGTAGAACAATGTTTATATTTACACACAGTAGTATGTTATACGAAAATAGGTTATACTAGTTGGTCAGTAAGTATTCACTTACACTCAAGCTTTTCTTCCAAGTATTCTTCTACTTAATTTCATGCATCTATTAGTTTCTATAGTAGAAACTCGATCAACTTTGCACTAGGCTTCAACGGATCTTTTTCTCCTTAGAACAGAGTTTCCGTTTAGAGTTAGCGCGTTCAGACCAAGCTCAAAGCGTGTCCTGCTCGAGCCAATCTGCCAAAATTTTGCTGGGAACATCTAGATGATCATAATGACTCATTGAGCTTCCGAACAAGTCACTGAACTCTTACCCATGTCTTGGTTTGACATCTCTTGGATCCTATCATCAATCCAACCTAGCTTACTTCATATTCTAAGTCCATAGTTTGGTTTGTTTGGCAAGTGGGATGATCTCATTTCATCTCAAAATACTTCATAATTTCATTCCCAAATATCATTCAAAAATAAAAAAATTTTTAATTTCAAATTTTCAACTTTTACATCTAATCATTACTTAATTATTACAATTTTTCCAAACTTTCGAATAAAACACAAAAAAATAGAACTTTTTCAAATTTCAAAATAAAAATAATATTAAAAAAATTTATTCGAATAATATTTTAAATTTATAATATTTTATTCAATTTTTTCTCTTTCATTTTCCAAAATCCAATAAAACTGACTTAAACAATTTTATAACTGTTCACAAATCATTTCATTACTATTCACAAAATTTTCCTATCATCTTATTACCCAAACATGCCTAAATCTCCTACGGCCTATATAGGTAGAAACATCATAATTTTACATGAGTTTGAGTCTTTATTGAAAACATGTATTTTGTTATCCATATCTAGCAAGAACTTTAACTTTTGTTTTTGCATAATGTGGACTATATCTAGCAATTAGTCCTCGTATAGACTAGTAAGAAACGTAAATGGCTAAAGGTTTGGCTTAGAACTACTCATCCATGAATCCTACTCCTCTAAAGTTCCTCTTTGGTACAACTATTTTTTCTATTCTAAGGGTACCTTTAGTAAATGAGATAAGATGAGAAATTCTCAAAACTTTTCACAATTCCTTTCCAAAATATTACTTAAACATAAAATACTTTTCAAATTCAAATCTTCAATTTTTTTATATAATCAAAAATCACAAAAATCAATACAATTTTTTCAAATTCAAAACAAAAATAAAAAAATAAAAAACTTTATTTAAACAATTTTTTAATTTTATAATATTTTTATTCACTTTTTCTTTCTTCTTTCCTGAAACTCAATAAAATATCTTAATTTAAATCACTTCATTACTATTTACAAACTATTTAACTATTATTTATAAAATTTTAAAATATTTCAAATGTCCATACGAGCACAAGACTCTCAAGAAACACTCAAAACACAAATGAGGAGAGAGCAAAATGTACAAAAATGGTTGGGGATTGAGTGGAATTTATAGGCAAAATTCTGATTTAACTTCAAAACAGTTATGTCTAGATGGTGTGGCCTATCAAAAACACCAATCACCCTTCAATCATATGCTCACATTTTTGCTACCCAAAATATTTCTAGAGAGAGAAGCTCTACCTTCTCTCTAGAAACCTAAACCGAAAACCACCTCAGAGAGGGGGGAGGGAGGAGCTGACCTGAGGGGGCAGGGGGGGAGGGAGGAGCCGAAGTACTGTAGCGAACTAGGGTTTCAAAAGTACTGTAGCCAAGTTACTGTAGCCTCATACTGTAGCCATGGCACTATTCACTCAGGGGTATTTTTGGAAGATGGTGATTTATCTTGGCTAGGGTTTTAATTAGCTTTGGTTTAAATACTCTTTGTAGCCTCATTTGAAGTTTTTAGACAATATTGAATTTTATTTGTGAGTTGAGTTTACTCCTCTTGTTCTTGATTGAACTTTTGAACTTATCAAAGGTAAATCACAACCTTTGTGGCGTTCCTCCTTGTAATCTGGGTTCTTGAGACGAGTTCTTCAACGGATCTAGATTTTAATATAATCTAGGTTATTGAAACGAGTTCTCATCGGGTCTAGATTCTCCATCCATTGCCTTGATTTTGGATTTCTTAGGGAGTTTTTCAAATTGATTGTGGGTTGAAGAGATTTCATTCCTACGGGTTCATATCATTTGGTATTCAGAGCAAGGTTTCCAATCAGGTCTGATTCTATCTTTTAATTCTTGCATCTTTAAATTTAATTCTGGGGTTTCATTGTTTTAGGGTTGCCAAAAAAAAAAGAAATAAACAAAAAGTAGGCTACCGAAATTCTTAGCGTTTTTGGTTTGGCTGAAATTTGTATCACCTAAAATTCTATGGTTTCTTGCATCTCTAAGTTTGTCAATTACTTGGAGTGCTGTTCCATTATTTCTCTTCTACTTCATTGTCAATTCTTGTGTGCTTGAATTCAATTGCTTGATTTTCATAATTGAATATTGTTGTTTGTGATTGAATTAGAGAAAGGAAAAGAAAAAAAAATCGAAAAAAAAAAATTCGAAAAAAGAAAATGTAGCATATTCAAAGGTTGCTACATAATTATAACAAAGAGAGAAATATATTTGTTGATTGAGTTTTATCATCAAAGGGGCTAAATACATCTTTCTAGTTGGTATCTTAGTTTATAATTACTCTTTCCCTCGTATAAATTCCTTGAGTCTCGTGTCATTTTATTCCTTCCTTGTGTCTTGAACCTATTGCTGGTTGGAATAATACAATATTGTATTTGCTTGATTTAGTTCAACTAGTTCTTAAAGAACTTGAGCGGGAAAACTATTGAGGTAAAAGGTAAGAGGGTGTGAGACTATTATCGGGAAAAAATCAATTAAAAGTGAAACACGAGTGGAGTGCCATTATTCGAGTATAAACACGTAAGGGAGTGTGTGAGGTTTTCCACTAATATACTTTTTGTGCAGCACATTATGATGTCTCATAGGAGTGACTCATCACCAAATGGGATGGCAGATAACTCATCATTTGTGTTGCAAGCCATGCAACAACAGTTTGAGTGGTTGAACTTGGTGTTGGGTGAAGTGAGAGATATGATGGATAGAAATTTACAGGGCATGAGAGATAGGAGGCGACATGAGTCTAGTGTTGAAAATAAGTATGAGAATGAAGAGTATGGTGATTCTTTTGTTACCAGGCATGCACTCAATACACAAATTAAGATGGATGATATAGAGCAGCAGGGTGAGAACATTTTTCATACTAGATGCCACATCAACAACAATGTATGCAGTATGATCATTGATTTTAGGAGTTGTATTAATTTGGCTAGCACTACTTTAGTTGAGAAATCGAATTTACCTATCTTAAAACACCCTAGACCATACAAGTTGCAATGGTTCAGTGATTGTGGGGAGGTTAGGGTAAATAAGCAAGTGCTAGTTTCTTTTTCAATTGGGAATACAGGATATGGTGCTTTGTGATGTAGTGCCTATGCATGCTAGCCATATTTTGTTGGGGAAGTTTTGGTAGTATGATAGGAAGGTGATCCATGATGGGTTAAGGAACATGTACAGTTTTGAAAATGATGGAAAAATAATCAAACTTGCTCCTTTAACTCCAACACAGGCCCATGGGGACCAACTGAAACTAAAAAGTGAGATTGAGTAAAAAAGTAAAAGTAAGGATGAGATTGAGGAAAAAATAAATAGTGAGACTGAAAAAGAGAGAGAGAGAGAGAAATGAGGGAGAAAAACGATGAGGCTGAGGCTGAAACCTTAAGAAGAAAAAAAGAATGAGTTGTAAAAATATTGTGAGGCCGAGAGTTCAAAAAAAGAGGAGAGTGCAAGAAAAATAGAGCGTGAAACGAGAAAAGAGAGTAAGAGAAAAAAAGAGAATGAAGCCGAAACATCAAGAAAAAGGGAGAGTGAAAAGAAAAATAGATTGGTGGTTGAGAGTCAAGAAAATAGAATTGAGCCACGAGAGGAAAAAGAAAGAGAGAATACACAGAGAAACAGATAAGTAAAAGTGAGTTTTTATGCTAAAACAAGCTTTTTACTAACGAATTTAACGACTCTTTGCTTACTGTTGTTGTTTCTTTGTTGCAGGGCTATGAGGTCAAGATTCCTAGTGGTGTGTTTAGTGGATTGCCACCTATTAGAGGGATAGAACATCATTACATTGATTTTGTGCCAGGTGTGACAATCCCTACCCAACCTTTCTTTGAAGAACATGAGTCCTTAACGCACTTGAAAGGACAATGTAAGTTGTTGACTAGAATGCATGCTAGGTGAGAATATTGCATTAAGAATTTTTCTCATGTAATCAAATACACACAAGGTAAGGAAACTTTTGTGGTTGATGCTTTAGCAAGAAGGTATGTCATTGTCATCATTTTAGATGCAAAGTTATTGAGACTTGAATATGATAAGAAATTGAATGTTAATGATGATGGCTTGGCTAATGTGTATAGAGTACGTGAGAATGCATCATTTGGTCAGTTCTATAGACTAGATTTGATATGAACTCGCGGGAATGAAATCCCTTGAACCCACAATCAATTTGAAAACTCCCCAAGAAAGCCAAAATCAAGTCAATGGATGGAGAACCTAGACCCGATGAGAACTCGTTTCAAGAACCAAGATTATATTAAAATCTAGACCCGTTGAAGAACCCGTCTCAAGAACCCAGATTACAAAGGAGGAACGCCACAAAGGTTGTGATTTACCTTTGATAAGTTCAAAAGTTCAATTAAGAACAAGAGGAGTAAAACTCAACTCACAATGAATAAATTCATCAAATTTCACAAACTTCATAAACTCTGAAAATGAGGCTACAAAGAGTATTTAAACCAAAACCTAATTAAAATCCTAGATAAAATAAAACCCCATCTTCCAAAAATATCCCTGGGTGAACAGTGCCGCGGCTACAGTATGTCGCTACAGTAACTCGGCTACAGTAACCCTAACCCTAGTTCAATAAAGTAATAAATTTCTCAACATGCCCTTACATAAGCATAAACCCAATTATTCTAAGCAAATAAAATAGGTCATTGAAATTAATTAAATAAGTTGAAAGCCTTCAAGTGTCCAAAGCATATAAGTCATGTTGTTGCCATTTCCGTAGCTTATGAAATGAATCAAAACATAATCTTCATCTTTTAAGCCCTTGAACTTGTATTTGGCCCATCTAAAACTTGCAACATATCTTTAAGACTAGGCCCACCTTGGTTCCCATCATTCCCCCTCTCCTCAAAAAGATTCGACCTCGAATCTCCACCTGGATCAAAGGAAAAAATGTTAGTAACATTATCATTGATTTCATATGCATTGTCATTAATTTGTTCAAGAATTTGAGAACATCCATCCAAGCTACTCCTGTTGTCAACAGATAAAGACATTAAATCTAAAGGAGTAAATAGAATATGTCTATAAACAATTTCAAAAGGATAATATAAAGTGGTAGTATGCATGGTTCTGTTATATGCAAACTCTATAAGTCCATCTATAACCACAAAAATAGAATTTCTACTCCTTTCTTTCCTAGGCAGCCCCAAAACAAAGTCCATAGATATGTCTACATATGACTCACTTAGAATAGGTAAGGGCGTATGCAACCCATATGACAAAAGTATAAATTTGGCCTTTCTGCATGTAATACACCTACCACAAATACAATTGACATGTCTCTTCATCTTAGACCAACATAAATATTCATGCAAAATGTCTAATATTTTCTTGACACCAGAATGACTACTCCAAATATATGCAAACTCAATGTATGGCAAATGATACTCCCACAAACGTTCATGCAACATGTTAATGAATGACAAATGATACTTCCACAAACATTCATGCAGCACATCAATGAATGACAATTGATACTTCCACAAACGTTCATGCAACACGTCATTGAAAGGCAAATGATACTCCCACAAACATTCATGCAACACATCAATGAATGACAATTGATACTTCCACAAACGTTCACGCAACACGTCATTGAAAGGCAAATGATATTCTCACAAACGTTCATGCAACACAACAAAAGTCTTTCTTACACCATCGTTACCCAACAAACCACCATATCCATCACACACAAGCAACTTACGCATAAAACTAGTAGGTACACAAAATCTATTCTTTCTAAACAAGTACCAATCTAGTTTATAGAACTTACCAAACGATTCTTTCTCACATGTTCCATCATCACTTGCAAAGTCATCATCATTAGCATGCAATTCCTTATCAGATTCAAGTTTCAACAATTTTGCATCTAAAATGAAGATAAGTACATACCTTCTTGCTAAAGCATCAACCACAAAAGTTTCCATACCTTGTGTGTATTTGAATACATGAGGAAAAGTTTCAATACAATCCTCCCGCTTAGCATGCATTTTAGTCAACAACTTACATTGTCCCTTTAAGTGTGTCAATGACTCATGTTCTTCCAAGAAAAGTCTGTTAGGAATTGTTGCACCTGGCACAAAATCAATGTAGTGCTCTATCTCCCTAATGGGTGGCAATCCACTAAATACACCACTTGGAAACACGACCTCATATCCCTGCAACAAAGAGACAACAATACTAGGCAAACATATGTCAAGTTCGTTAGGATTAAGACTTGCCTTAGCATAAAAACTCACTTTTCTCTTTGTTTTTCTCTCACTTTCTTCACACACTCTTTCTTTCCACTCACTTTTTCTTTTTCACTCTCTTTTTTCCTTTCACACTCTTTTTTCTTTTCACTCTCTTTTTTTCTGTCACTCTCTTTTTCTTCATCTTTTTTTGTACTCTCGACCTCACAATTATTTTTCAACTCATTCTCTCTTGTGCTTGAGGTCTTATTCTCACCCTCTTCTTTTTTCTCTCTCATTTTTCTCTCTTTCTCCATTTCGGTTTCACTATTTCTTTTCTTCTCAATCTCATCTTCACTCTTGCTTTTCAGCTCAATCTCACTTTCACTCTCACCTTTACTCTTGCTTTTCAGCTCATTCTCACTTTCACTCTTACTTGTTTGCTCAATCTCCTTTTCACTTTTTCTTTTTTGATCACTCTCATTTTCACTCTTTCTTTTTTGAGCAACCTCACTTTTCAATTTCAATTGGTCCCCATGGACATGTGTGGAGTTAAAGAAGCAAGTTTGATTGTTTTTTCATCCTTTTGAAAACTGTACATGTTCCTTAACCCATCATGGATCATATTCCTATCATACTGCCATGGCTTTCCTAACAAAATATGACCAGCATGCATAGGCACAACATTACAAAGGACCATATACTGATATTTCCCAATTGAAAAAGAAACTAGCACTTGCTTATTTACCCTAACCTCCCCACAATCACTCAATCATTGCAACATGTATGGTCTAGGGTGTTTCAAGGTACGTAAATTCAATTTCTCAACTAAAGTAGGGCTAGCCAAATTAATACAACTCCTCAAATCAATGACCATACTACATACCTTTTTGTTGATGTGGCATCTAATATGAAAAACGTTCTCACTCTGCTGCTCTGTATCATTCATCTTAATTTGTGTATTGAGTGCACGCCTAGCAACAAGAGACTCACCATACTCTTCTTTCTCATACCCATTCTCAATACTAGGCTCATGTCGCCTCCTACCTCTCTCACCTTGCAGATTTCTAATCACTTCTTCTTGATTATCTATCCTATCCCTCACTTCACCCAACACCAAGTTCAACCGCTCAAACTGTTGTTGCATGGCTTGCAACACAAAAGATGAGTTATCTGCCACACCGTTTGGTGATGAGTCACTTCTATGAGATATCATAATATGCTGCACAAAAAGAATGTTAGTGGAAAACCTCACACACTCCCTTACGTGTTTACACTCGAATAATGGCACTCCACTCGTGTTTCACTCTTAATTGACTTTTTCCAGATAATAGTCTTATACTCTCTTGCCTTTTACCTCAAGAGTTTTCCCATTCAAGTTCTTTAAGAACTAGTTGAACTAAATCAAGACAATACAACCTTGTGTTATTCCAACCAGTAATATTGATCAAAGAAACAATGAATGAATAAAATGACACGAGACTCAAGGAATTTATACGAGGGAAAGAGTAATTATAAAACAAGATACCAACTAGAAAGATGTAATCTGCTCCTATGATGATAAAAGCTCAATCAACAAATACTTTCTTTCTCTTTGTTGAAACTATGTAGCAACTTTGAATTACCTTCTCTTTTCTTCTTCTTTTTTTTTTCAAATTTTTTTTTCTTTTCTTTTCCTTTCCTTTCCTTTCTTTTCTTTTCCTTTCTTTTTCTTTTCTTTTATTTTCTCTAATTCAATCACAAATAGCAAATTCAATTGTGAAAATCAAGCAATTGAATTCAAACACGACAATGAAGTAGAAGAGAATCAATGGAACGGCACTCCAAGCAACTGATAAACTTAGAGATGCAGGAAACCCTAGAATTTTGAAACCCTAGGTGATGCAAATTTCAGCCAAACCCAAAATCCTAAGAATTTTGGAAGCCTACTTTTTGTTTCTATTTTTTTTTTTTTTTGGCAACCCTAGAACAATGAAGCCCGAGAATTAAATTAAAGGATGCTAAAATTAAAAGATAGAATCAGACCTGATTGGAAACCTGAATCTGATACCAAATGATATGAACCCGCGGGAATGAAATCCCTTGAACCCACAATCAATTTGAAAACTCCCCAAGAAAGCCAAAATCAAGTCAATGGATGGAGAACCTAGACCCGATGAGAACCCGTCTCAAGAACCCAGATTACAAAGGAGGAACGCCACAAAGGTTGTGATTTACCTTTGATAAGTTCAAAAGTTCAATTAAGAACAAGAGGAGTAAAACTCAACTCACAATGAATAAATTCATCAAATTTCATAAACTTCTTAAACTTTGAAAATGAGGCTACAAAGAGTATTTAAACCAAAACCTAATTAAAACCCTAGATAAAATAAAACTCCATCTTCCAAAAATATCCCTGAGTGAACAGTGCCGCGGCTACAGTATGTCGCTATAGTAACTCGGCTACAGTAACCGTAACCCTAGTTCAATAAAATAATAACTTTCCCAACATGCCCTTACATAGGCATAAACCCAATTATTCTAAGCAAATAAAATAGGTCATTGAAATTAATTAAATAAGTTGAAAGCCTTCAAGTGTCCAAAGCCTATAAGTCATGTTGTTACCATTTCCATAGCTTATGAAATGAATCAAAGCATAATCTTCATCGTTTAAGCCCTTGAACTTGTATTTGGCCTATCTAGAACTTGCAACATATCTTTAAGACTAGGCCCACCTTGGTTCCCATCAAGATTGGTATTTGTTTAAAAAGAATAGACTTTGTGAGCCTACTAGTCTTATGCGTGAGTTGCTTGTGCGTGGATTTGGTTTGATAAATCATTTTGGTATAAAGAAGAATTTAGACGTATTGTGTGAACGTTTGTGAGAGTATCATTTACCATTCATTGATATGTTGCATGAACGTTTATGGGACTATCATCTGCCTTTCATTGAGTTTGCATATAATTAGAGTGGTCATTTTGGTGTAAATAAGATTTTAGATGTGTTGCATGAACGTTTGCGAGACTATCATTTGCCATTTATTGAGTTTGCATATATTTGGAGTGATTATTTTGGTGTAAGAAAGACTTTAGATGTCTTTCATGAACTTTTGTGGGAGTATTGTTTGTCATTCATTGAGTTTACATATAATTGGAGTGTTCATGCTACTACTAAATTTTCACCTTTGGAAATTATTTATAGACTTAATCCATTTACTCTTTTAGATTTAATGCCTTTACCAGTTGATGACAGGAGTAGCTTGGATGGACTATTCCAAATTCTTGAACAAATTAATGATAATGCATATCAAGTGGATCTTCTAGGTAAGGATCACGTTTCTGCTATTTTCAATGTTACTAACATTTTTCACTTTGATCCATGTGGAGATTTGAGGTCAAGTCCTTTTGATGAGAAGGGGAATGATGGGCACCAACATGGACCTAGTCTTAAAGATCATTTGCAAGTTCAAGATGGGCCAATTACATGGTCAAGAGCCAAGAAGATCAAGAAGGCAATGTAAGGATTGATGCAATCCACTTGGGACGAGTTTAGCAAAAGTCCAACATTCAAGATGGGCTTGAAGGACGAAGATCAAGTTTTGATTAATTTGGTAAGCTATGGAAAAGGGCAACGACATGACTTAAAGACTTTGGGCACTTGAAGGCTTTCAACATGTTTAATTCATTTAAAGGACTTATTTTATTAGTTTAGAATAATTGAGTTTATTATGGGAAGGACTTAAGGGGGGCCTATGCAAGGGCATGTTGGAAAAATTTATTATTTGTTTGAACTAGGGTTTCAAGAAGTACTGTAGCGAACTAGGGTTTCAAAAGTATTGTAGCCGAGTTACTGTAGCGTCGTACTGTAGCCGAGACACTATTCACTCAGGGGCATTTTTGGAAGATGGGAATTTATTTTGACTAGGGTTTTAATTAGGTTTGGTTTAAATACTCTTTGTAGTCTCATTTGAAGTTTTTAGATAATACTGAGTTTTATTTGTGAGTTGAGTTTACTGCTCTTGTTCTTGATTGAACTTTTGAACTTATCAAAGGTAAATCACAACCTTTGTGGCATTCCTCCTTGTAATCTGAGTTCTTGAGACGAGTTTTTCAACAGGTCTGGATTTTAATATAATCTATATTCTTGAAACGAGTTCTCATTAGGTCTAGATTTTCAATCCATTAACTTGATTTTGATTTTCTTGGAGAGTTTTTCAAATTGATTGTGGGTTCAAGGGATCTCATTTCTACGTGTTCATATCACTGAAGCCGAGGAGGATCGAGAGATGTTAGGATCCAGCGGCAGAGCTAGCAACTCTGAACCCCCCTGGCCCGAATGCCTCCCTCGAGCCAGTCATCCTGGGACCCATCCACATCGAGGGCGACGGAGCCAGCCCAAGATCAAAGGCCTACCTCGACCCATCCACATCGAGGGCTACAGAGCCAGCCCAAGATCAACGGCCAACCTCCGGTCGTGCAAGCGGTTCTTGGCCAGGCCAACTTCCCACTTCATCGCAAACGGCATTCTCTACATCTACCTTGCCTGGCAACGTGGGGCCGACAGAGATACTTAGCCATGGGGAGGACTTTTCCAATCTACTTTATTTTTAGAAAAATGCTACTCTTACCATTCATTTTTACCGCTCTATTCTACTGCTGTGATTTTTTATTTTATTTTTAATTTTTTTTACTTTGTGATTAAAGAAGTGTTTTTTAATAATATTATGATTTTTTATTTTTTAAAAAAAATATTTAAAAGTGTTAAAAAATATATGTAAAAATACAAAAGAAAAAAAAATTTACCTAACGGTTGGAGCTGGGAGCAGTGGACGTATCACTTCTGTTATTTTTATCGCCTCTTCCAGTCAGAAGTAATACAGGCAACTTCGACTTTTTGACCCAATATTCAGTCATAAAGATTTTAGAAACATGATTAGGAAAACCGCTTTTATCGTATAGGACTATTCCATCGATCGATGGTAACAGATTTTAATGACATGATCATTTGTGACTCTCTTGTAACTTCAGACAATCGTGCATGTAGGTGCTGCACTTGTACGTGTCTAGTGTACTTTGGTTATGTCTAATTTTCTCATTAATAAAATGTTTTTTTTACTGAAAAAAATAAAATAGTGCAGGATTTAGCATAATTGCTCTACATAGTCTGGCTTTATTTTTTGATTATTTATTACTTATTTTCTTCTTTCGTTCTAGCTTGGTTTAAATTGGTGGGGACGAAAGAAACTGATTCTAGGGCATCAATGGGGTCGTCCTTGCAAAGTTCTGGTAATTTTCCTTTTGAAAGCAATTTTTCATTTGCTCGTGGTGGAGACGTTTTAAAGTTCTTCGAACTATAGGAAAAATCTAGCGTTAACTCACTCATTGGCTAGAAGACATCTTTCTGCGTATATTTAGCGCATGCACATCATCACTTACAAGTTATAAATCAGGACGATATTATTTAAACGCTGATGTGAGTCTCTCGAACAAGTTACTTCTAATAGTCTTAGAATAATAAAAACAAGAAGTCATGCGCAAATGAAGTAAATGGCTGAGCTCTTGTGTGTTTGTATATATATATTGATAGCATTTGCACATCTTAATCTAACTATAAATCGAAGAGTTATTTTTAAAAACTTCTACGCAACTCTCACATATAAAGTTGCACAAGGATGGGGGGAGAGGAAAAAGAAAGCCACCTTATCAATTTCAACAAAAAGAAAAAGAAATGAAACAAAAAGAAAGCCACCACCAATACCTGTTGCAGACAACGAACATGCAGCAACAAGCCTCACCCGGTACAACATCTCGCCGACCCATGGCGACCAAAGTTTCACGCATCAGAAGCTCCTCATCACAGTAATGCGAAAGTTTCTACCACTAGCAAGAAAGCTCCTCGCCAACTGAAAGACTAATTACTCATCACTATGAAGACATGGGAAGTCACTGCTCACCGCCCCCGAGTGCCCACCCAGAACTCGGGTTATCTCATCGCCCCAATATTGGGCAACCATTCCACCATGGGCGAGCAAGCAACAACCCAGTTGGGAAAAATGGAATGCGGTGGCTTAATTGCTTTATGGCTACATGACCCAAGAATATACTTTGTTGGAAATCACCAGCACAGCGCGGACCACTGCCTACAAAGCCCCTCTTGGGCATTATTCTATCTTCGTCAGAATAGACCATTTGGTATTGCAGGCATCCCGCACCTTCATCAATGCTAAAATCGCCTGCATGTCACCAGCCTTCACCACATTTTAGCGAAATGACTCAGGTTTACAAATCTCAAACTTATAATTTGTATTATACTAACCTATTTGGTTTTAGGTGAAACCTCTACAGTTAGCCACCAGTGTCGAGTCAATATTCGAGGTGCAAATCAACAGGCGCGGAGGTCACAAGACCCCACGACCCTAACAGTTAGCCACCAATGTCGAGTCTAACTTGCGGTGCAAGCAAACGAGCGTGGAGGTCAAAAGACCTCACGACCCACCAACAGTTAGCCGCTAGTGTCGAGTCGAACTCGCGGTACAAGCAAATTGGTGCGAATGTTAAAAGACCCCACCAACAGTTATTTACCAATATCGAGTCTAACTCGAGATGCAAGCAAACGGGCGTAGAGGTTAAAAGACCCCACGACCCGCCAACAATTAGCCACCAGTGTAGAGTCTAACTAACGGTGCAAACCAACAGTTAGCCACCAGTGTCGAGTCAATTCTCGCGGTGTAGCAAACAGGCGGGAAAGGTCAGGGACCACCCGACCTCCCAGGAGCCTAACGGGCGGACGACTCTCTGGACTGCCCGACCTCTCTCACATGAAGAGCAGTATAAGCACAACATCTTCTCCAGCAAACACCAAATGTTTATGCTCGCTCCACAACCGCCACCAGCGGGTTACCTTTAAGAACGAGCCACCAAGCTCTACAACTGCCGCCAGCGGGTTACCTTCGAGAACGAGCCACCAACCTCTACTACTGCCTCGAGCGAGTTACCTTCGGAAACGAGCCACCAAGCTCTATAACCGCCTCGCATGGGTGTCCTTCGAGAACGAGTCGAAGGGCTCAGCAACAGCCTAAGATGGATCCATGGGGTCAATGAAAGCCCTGACCACTTAAGCTCGAGTTACTACAAACAAACAACAAAACGAGAACACCAACAATAATTTACACCAAGGGGGCAGAAAATTAACTACTACCAACAAAAGCAAAAGCGATCACAAAAACATGAACACACAAAAACCATTTACATACAACAAGTTGATATGGGTCGTGTCGTTTCGACCCAGTTCTAATTAATTACTAATAAGTCATGTCGTGTCAACCCATTATTTTAATAGGTAATGTTAGGATTTGAAAGTTTGACCTGTTAGACTTAACAAGTCATGCTCGAGTTGATCAAGATAGTATAATATACATGACTTGACATGATACGAACACGACCAGCTAACATGATTTGCCACCCCTATTTTAGTAATAATGAAAAAGTTAATATATGATTAATTCTATGATTATTCTTACAAGTAATAAAAATAACTTAGTTATTAAATATAACTTAAAAAATAAATAATTTTTTAATCGGTTGGAATCGGCTCAAATCAACTAGAATAAGTTTAAATCAATTAATTGAAACAGTTCATGAACGATTAAAAAAATATGTTAAAATTGATTCGATTTTTTTTTTTTTTTAACTTTGAATTTCATCCAACAAACACTATGGCCCTCAGCAATTACATTGTTAAGGTCAGGAATAGACACTGCATTACAAGAGCTTACAGCATTGACATCAGAATGTACTAGGTCAGGAATAGACACTACATTACAAGAGCTTACAACATTGACATCAGACTATACTACAGCTATTACACTTGCACAAAAACTTGATCTTTGTTTTTCTGCCATCACCTAAGCACTTATATCTGGATTGATACAATCAATATCAATATTCTCACAATTTTGATAAAGTGCTTTTTGTGCTAGCTGGTGAGCTATCTTATTTGCATTCCTTTTGACATGTAATATCTTTTAAATAATATCAACCTAGATCGAATGCACATCTTTCACAGGGCAGTTGATATTAAATCTCTAGCTTCTTACAACCTGATT